>WAAF01000878.1:0-116405 GCA_013400475.1 Tricholaema leucomelas
ATGAAAGTATGTTTGGATGTGTCTACAAGGGTATTTTCTGTAGTGAAATAATTGTTGACACAGGAAAGATGGGAAGTTACTTTGCATATCTGCAGATAGCACGAAAGGTACTTCCTGTCTGAGGAGCGGAAATAGTGAAAATAATTCAGTGGCTCCTTTTAAAAACAAGTGGCTTCTCAGTAATTTTGTGTTATACAGTAAGTCCTTGTAAGTGTGTTAATAGAGATAGCTGCCTGGCAAATGATAGCAGACTGTAGGCAGCTGACGGATGCAATGCGCACTAAATCATGCATTACCTGTCATGGGGAGATTACAGTAACTGACACACTGATGGTACTTGCATTGTTAGCATATGAGTTCCATCGTGCTTAGCTTAAATTACACTTACAATGCTGCCATATAGCCAGTGCAAATGGAAGTGGAATGATCACGAACATATTAAGTCAAGGCATCTACAGCTCCTCATCCTTTGGGATATTCACAGGATCCAGTTTCAGTCATCTAATTTAGCTATCTGTGGGATGGAATCCATCTCACTTAATGCTGGATGTGTAAAAGCCAGATGTCATATCTTTTCCAGAGTACTGTAGCTTTAATCTGTGGGTGTATACCCGTCACATCCAGATTCCACAGAAATCAATCTTAATAAAATAATTCCTTGGCATGCACGGTATAACAGTAAGAGGACTGAATCCCTTACTTGCATTAGCCCTTTGTGGATAGGCATATGAAGTAAATCCTACCAATTTGGCTGGGATAAAGGTAGATTACATTGTATGGACAATTCTGCATTTGTCCACAGAATGAAAGGAATAGATGAAAAACTTTCATGCTAGAAATATGCAGAAGCATTAAACAATTCAGCTCAACAAAAACCTACTCAAATCTAACAGAAGCCATCGAATCTTCTCCCCATAGATTCTGGTGGAAAAATGCAGATGAAAATTTGGGGAATTAGATCCCAACAGAACTTCAAATCTCTTTTCATGGTGACAATTCAGATATTTTCAATGAGACTTCACAACTATTTGGAGAAGTGCCTGAGGCAGAGAGATCAACAAAAAATGCCATTCTTAGCAGATGACCCTTCCAAGCTATCTGCTTAAATGACCACATTTTCAACAGGATTTTATCAGTATCATAACATTTCTTTTTCTTCATTTGTGACATCATAATATGCACATATTCTCAACTCCTTGTTCAATGTAATTATCATATTCATTCTAAGTATCTTGTCTTCCTGCATTGCACTAATCTTATATTGTATCATCCCTTGCTTCTCCCTACCTCTCCTTATCTCAGTTCCTGGAAGATCCTTTTAGTGATAAATCAACTTTTGGTGACATCAGGAAGGGCATCTTCATATTTTTCATGTTAACATCTCATTCAGTGCCACAGGAAGATTCCCCATATAAAGGTAAATAGTCAAGCTGAAATTACTTTCTGCATTCCTCAGTAAAGTCAAAGTTCATATTTACAGCAGCTAACAGCACTTACTATCTGGAAGGAGCAAGAGAAAAAACAAAACTGTCCAGTAGCACTGAATAAACCATGTGAACAGGCAACATCTTTTCTGAAGGATTTTTCTTTACCTTCTTGTGGTGTCTATTCAGTTTTGCCACTCGACCAACATGTATACTTAAGCAGATCATAACTCCCACTATGGATGACATAGCAGTATTGTTACTCTGGTGTAAAATCTTAGAATCAATCCTTTATTTGCTGTCAAATGGAAGAATAGTCTACTTCTGTCTCCTTCCCATCAGGCAGTGGCACCTCCTTTTGAGAAACTGCATAATTGGTCTAGCTCCTCTCTTCCCAAGCTGAAAGCATTTAAATTCCATCAGCTGGGATTCTTATCACCTGTGCTTACTTCTCTTGTCATGAGAAGGTCAGCTACTATTACAGAACCTTTAAAAGACTATCTAACCTGTCACTAGAAGGATTTTCTTCCATGTTTGTCATTGTACCGTTGAGTTAGTTTTCACTGCAATAAAGCAGAGATTATTTAAAAGTCATATGGGATATGTTTTCAGTGACATTTATTATAACTCACTTCTACTGTAAAAGACCCTGTAACACATGGGTCATGAATCAGAATTCCTGAACTTGCTAGTTCTCTTTGGAACAGTTTGATAGAATCCTTGTTTCCTTTCTGGGAATAGGGAGAAAAGAATGAGTGAATTTTCTTTGGCAATGGTTAAGTAACCCTATGATGAACTTGCATTCTCTGAGTCATGAATGCAAGTGGTATTAAATGCAGACTGTTAGGAGGAAGATGAACACAATAAATAACAAATCATCTTTGGGGACTGGGCACCACTGACAAGCACTGGAATGCCTTCTATTAAATATATCCCTTCTAAATGTATCATCATCAGTGGGTCTGGATCATGTTGCCATAATTCTGAAATGGCTTTCAAGTGCTTAAAAAACATATGTACAAATTAAGTGAAGGCAGTAAATAATAATTAAATACTTTACATTTCCAAAGCACTTTGATCCTAAAGCTCAGTTATAATCATATTTAGGCATGGAACAGTATCTGTTAGCACCTGTTAAGGCTTTCCAAAATTCTTACTACAGAAACAAGCTTCCTTTGGAAAATGCCATTAGGTGCATATACATCTGCATGTTAAGAATCAAAATACTTTTTTTACAAAAGCAATACAACCACATAGGTTCTCCGCTGAATTTAAGTTGCCTTAGAAGTTTCAGTTCAGTAGAAATCTTAAAACTTTATTTTGAAAAGCTCCTAATGAAACAGCAAACCAAACTCAAATGTAAGCTTTAATTACTCTGTCCATCTATTTCTTCAAGCTGCCTGTAAGAAATAAGACATTGAAAATTCCACCTACAAGACTTTATCTGAATTATGATACTCCCTGGGGCTTTTTTCTGTAAATGCAGAAAGAGATCATAGAATCACAGAGTGAGAATATCATAGGATAGTTTGATTTAAAAGGGACCCTAAAGATCAACCTCTCTGCCATGGGCCAGGATACCTCTTGCTAGATTAGGCTGCTCCAGGCCCCATCTAGCCTGGCTTCAAACACTTCCAGGATTAGAGTGTACACAATATCTCTGGGTAACCTGTTCCAGTGTCTCACCACCCTTATGGTGAAGAATTTCATCCTTATGCCTAAATGTAGCCACTTCCAATTTGAACACATTACCCCTCATTTTGTCACTACATGCCTTAGTAAAAAGTCCCTCTCCAGCTAACCTGTAGCCCACATCAAATACTGGAAGGTTGCCAGAAGGAATCTCCAGAGCCTTCTCTTATCCATGCTGAACAACCCCAACTCTCTCATTCTGTTTTCATAGGAGAGGTGTTCCAGCCCTCTGATCATATCCGTGACCCTTCTCTGGACCTGGTCTAACAGTTTCATGCCCTTGTGTTTGCAGCTTCAGAGACGGAGACAATACTCCAGGTAGGTTCCCATGAAAGCAGACTAGAGGAGGAGAATCACCTCTCTTGACCTGCTGACCGTGCTTCTTTTCATGCAGCCCAGAGTATATTTGGCTTTCTGGGCTGCAAGCACATATTTTGCTCATCAGCCAGTGCCTCCAAGTCCTTTTCCTCAGGACTGCTCTATCCATTCTTTGCCCTGCCTATATTTGTGCTTGGAGTTGCCTCAACCTAAGTGCAGGACATTGCACTTGGCTTTGTTGAAGCTTGTGAGCTTGTCATTGGTCCACCTCTCAAGCCTGTCAAATTCCCTCTAGATGGCATCCTTTCCGTCTAGCATGTCACACAACTCTAGTTGCGCCACACAACTTGGTGTCATTGGCAAACTTGCTGAGTGCACTCAGTTCCACTGTCCATGTCACCAACAAGGTGTTAAACAACATCAGTCCCAGTACTAAGCCCTGAGAAACGCTTGTCAGTAGCAGAAACACTTAGACATCAAGCCATTGACTATCACTCTTTGATTGTGATCATCAATCCAACTCTATCCACCAAGTGGTTCACCAATCAAATCTGTATCTTTCCACTTTATAGACCAGGATGTTATGGGGAACAGTGTCAAAAGTTTTGTCCAGGTAGATGACATCAGCTGGTTTTCCCCTTGTCCATCAATGCTGTTACCCCATCACAGACGACCACGAAATTTGTCAGGTACAACTTGCCCTCAGTGAAGCCATGTGGGCTGCCACCAGCACCTCTTCATTTTTAATATGCATTAGCAGAGTTTCCTGCAGAGGTTCTGCTCCATGATCTTGCCAGGTACAGAGACTGACTGACCTGTAGTTCCCCAGGCATTCCCTGATGCAAAGAAACATCGCTACAGAGCACTCCACCTCACAAGTACCAAAAAGTCAGCACTTCCCCTTGCCTGCCCTAACAAACCACTCTTCTGATTATGCACCATATTTTGCATTGTCCTTGATCTGCTTGTTCCTCTCTCTCTCTAGCTCCACTATTGGGGTCCTTGGCAGCTTCAAACATCTCAGTGCCTTACCATGTTCTCTGTAACACTGCCATCCTTGGAAGCAGTGCCTATCTCAATTTAGCACTGTTTAGTGATTTATAGATCTCATAGGCTGTAGCTAGATTGAAATCTGAATTGCTACTAAACTAAATTTCCCTTGGACTGCAGCCTGAATCACCTCCTTTTTCTTGTAACTGAAGACGCCAGGACCACTGTTTAATACTAATATGCCATTCTCCATTCTGTCAAACTTTGAGTGCTAGCAACTAGCCCTAGATGCTCTCTTTGCTGCTTCTTTACCATAACTCCTCACTCCATTCGTTAGTCAAGTGATTTATTTCTATGGCAGTGTCTTTTAAAATATGTTTTCTAATGGTCTCTCTTCTCTCATGTAGTCTTTATACAAACTACCATCTCTTTTTTTCTGGAAAAGTCAGTTCATAAGTGTGGATTCTAGACCAGCCATTGCACTGAGAGCTTTGAAGCTAAATAAAACACACCTCAAATCAAGACTGTTTTCAAACAGAAAGGGACAAAGATCATTAAAGTGGGTAAGGAAGATGTGAAAAGCACTGTATTAAGCCAGCCTTTTCTATTCAGTATTTCCTAGGGACTCATGCTACACATAGCAAGGACTTGCTACTGAGTAAGGAAATGAGACATGGCAAGTTTTTAACGTGCTTTGTTGTGCTTTAATAGCCAAACTCATTAAGCTGTAAAAATGTAACGGTACTCATAAAAACTCGACACTCCTCACCAAAGACAGGGCTGCTGGAAGTTGCCTCTGCTCTAGCACAACCCTGCTGAGCTACTTTACTAGCTTTCTGACACCCAGCCCTGGGACATGGCGGCACCGCGGCTGCTTTCAGTTCTTATGGAAGGAGCCTGACCCACCAAAAACATGAAGTACAGGCTTAGAGCTTTGTTTGACTACAAACTTTTACTGCCTGCTGCAGCCCTTTCCAATTTCATAACACATTGCTCCATTGCTTCACAGCTGTCTCACTGCACAAAACCGCACAGGCTAGACCTTGGTGGAGCCAGAAGATGTTTAAGCAGTTTTCGCCCATCTCACTTAGACTGCTTTACGCTTATTTCTCTAGTGGGGCTCTGGAAGATACTAAGATGCTGGCAACAAAAGTGTAGAATATCTATTCTAACCTATGAAGGTTGTGCTACATCACCTTAGCAGCAGAATACCATCTATGGTATACTGAGCAACAGAATTTGGATAGGTCTTCTGTTTGCTATTACAATATTTCTTGAAGAGAAGAAACATGAATGATGAAATTATTTCTCTGGGTATGAAGGTTTCTTCTTTGTTTGGAGTTTGTAAACAAAAGAAACCAAGCCAATACATGTGGTCTTTCATTTATGTAAAAGAAAATGCACTATGCCTTGTGAGTGTGCCTTGCATTTATAGCAAAAGCCATGAGGGTTTCAGTAGCCCTTTGTTATGCAGAAAGCTCTTTCTACTGTTTCAAATACCTCTGAAGAAGCCTCCAACTCCTGAAATCCCCAGAAGATGACCCACCACCAAAGAACTGCAGCTGAATGCTTTATTGAACTGATTTTAAACTAACTAGTCAAGTCTAATATTCATCTAACAAGAAGATGTGACCTGAGTGTCCACATGAGTATCACTAACAATCAGCAACTACTTATCCAATATTCAAAATAAAGTACTGAATTTCCTTAGGAAATTCTAATTAGTTTAACAGCTTTGAAATGCCTTTTCATGTAAGCTGTAGCCATAGAATCACAGAATCAGAATAACAGAAAACATTTGGTTGGAACGGATCTCAAAGATCATCCAGTCCAACCTTTGATCCAGCACCAAAAGTTTAACACCAAACCATGTACCCAAGTGCCAGGTCCACACACTGCTTAAACACCTCCAGAGATGGTGACTCCAACACTGCCCTGGGCAAACCATTCCAATGTTTGATTATATTCCCTGTGAAGAAAGGCTTCTAAAAAAGCTCACGGTGACAGATCAAGCTAGATAAAGAACTGAAATCAGATTTAACATTTTGTTTGATCTGCACAGCAACTGGGACCCATCTTAAACTAAGATGTTGGTAAGTCTGCAACAGATAGAGATGTTACTGTAGAGGTAATTCACCAAGCATTTAATGTGGCTCTGTTGGGCACACTGTCCTAGAGTCCTGTATACCCCAAAATTCCTCTTCCTCTGTGGTTTGAATGGGAGAGGAAAAGGCACGAAAAGACCTGCTTCCCCCCCTTGCCCTGCAGGTGTGAAGTGGGGGAGCAAGGGACCCTTCCAGCATGAGGGGTGCCCTGTGCTGGGCCCGTGCTGGAATCGGGCTGGGGATTGGCTGTGGTCTTCGTGCCTAGGAAGTGGTAACTCAGCTCTTTGTCTAGGAGNGCATTAATTCCCTGCCTCCACAACACACACTAACACTGAACATTTAATGCCTACACTTGTTACTGCTACCATCTTATTTTTATTAATAAATGCTGTGATAGGAATTTACTTTGATGATTCACTTTGTGCATGGCTTTGTCAAGTTCTCTACTCAGACTGATATATATATATATATATTGCACCATCACTTAATAAAATACAAGGCTGGATTAAACTTATTTTTACCATTTGCAAATAATACACAGGAAATCAGGCTAGGAAGAATATCAGGTCATCCACCTCCTTCTCCTGTCCCACAGCAGGTTCAGTTCCACCTAACCATTCATCACAGGTGTTTGTCTTTCATTTCCATACGAAGCTCCTGCCTTGAAGGACACACATCTCTTCCAGTGTTTCTCCCAGGCAAAAAGTTGTGCCAGCCTTCTCAATGACAGGAAATCTAGCAGATTCAACACAGCTATTACAGTATCACAGTATCACCAAGGTTGGAAGAGACCTCATAGATCATCAAGCCCAACCCGTTACCACAGAGCTCAAGGCTAGACCATGGCACCAAGTGCCACGTCCAATCCTGCCTTGAACAGCTCCAGGGACGGCGACTCCACCACCTCCCTGGGCAGCCCATTCCAGTAGCCAATGACTCTCTCAGTGAAGAACTTTCTCCTCACCTCAAGCCTAAATTTCCCCTGGCGTAGCTTGAGGCTGTGTCCTCTTGTTCTGGTGCTGGCTGCCTGAGAGAAGAGAGCAACCTCCTCCTGGCTACAACCACCCTTCAGGTAGTTGTAGACAGCAATAAGGTCTGCCCTGAGCCTCCTCTTCTCCAGGCTAAACAATCCCAGCTCCCTCAGCCTCTCCTCGTAGGGCTTGTGCTCGAGGCCTCTCACCAGCCTTGTTGCCCTTCTCTGGACACGTTCAAGCATCCCACACTGCTTCTGCAAATGTTGTACTTATGTAATTGCACGTGTATTCTTTTGAATGTAATAAAACATGGATTATGGATCCAAAAAATAATATAAAACCCATGCTGAACATTATTAGTGCATACAAGTAGTTTCATCTTAGCCTTCCCTTCTAAAAAGCAGCAATTTCAAGTACAATAATTGCTCCCTGAATTTCTTATTTTCTGGCACTAGGGATAAAAATAAACATGTACTGGGTTTATGCCTATAAGCAGTAGGAATGTGGAATTCATGCCTATCAGAGAGTCAATATGATAGTTTACTGTATTCTAATTACAAACATATTTCTCAGTTTTCCTGTCCTACCCATGCCCACCAGGAATGCAGTACAGCTGGATCAGGCAATTCCTGTCAGCTTGAAGAAACTTATCCGTACTGGTGCATAAAGTGGAGATGGTTATTTGATGTGGAAATCACTAGCATGTAAAAAAACATGAACATACAATACCATTATGGGTGCATAAAAGGATTGTCATGACACTAGAACAGTGATCCTTTTAGTCCAGTACTGACTAAGTGTTAGATTACTGATGGTATATTTTTTGGCATATGTTTGTTCCTTCTTTTCCACTGATGTTTTGATAATCTAAAGGTCTTGTGTTAGAAGAACTCTTCAGAATATAAATATACTGAAGTCACATGAAATTACACCTGGAAGTACTGAAAGAAATCTAGTACCACCTTCATGATTCTTCTACTTCACTACTTATCTACAAGCTTGCCTTTTTTTTTTTTAGTAATTTGCTGTAAAGCAATTCTAAGTGAGCCTTATAGAATTTTTTATATTCTTTCTGTTTAAAAAGCTCCTCTGCAGAGTTTGGGATAAAGGGCTGGGAAAGTGTTCATATTGTGCCATTCATACAGATGATAAGGGTGTTTGAATTCTTAAAGTATACATATTAGTAATACATCTTAGTTTACTTACAGCTATGCACACAAGAAATGGGTGCGGAGGGCAATGAAATATGCAACTGAAAACATCAGAAAAGAAGATGTCACAAGATGCCAAAAAATAGTATGATACTTCACTTAGATTGTTGTTCCTATTTTGCTCCACTCAAATATTTCAACTCATTCCATTTTAATTGCCATCTTCCTAATAGCTTTGGAGTTATACAATGTTAATGAAAAGTCTGTATGAGATTGAAGAATAAAACATTTTATTTCAAAGCTTCATTTTTCAATTTACAGGGAATGAGAATTTTGGTGGAGTTTCAACTGATGATTTCTGTGGTTGCTAGTTTGGCATGGTCCTTTCTGAGCAAGCTGAGATCAATCATAGGAATAATTTAACAAGTGACTGGTCCAAATTCATCTTGGGTGCAACTCCAAAGTTAATGTAGTGACACTACAACTTAGTATACTAATAGAAAAACAGAAAACATCCCCTTAGTACTCTTTCACAACAAGCTAAATACTCATGCGGACCCAAACTACACAGCAGTGATCTGTGGAGTCAGTTTATACATAATGTGTGAATTCTATTTACTACTAGGGATTCTGTTTATGCAAATCAGAATAAAAACTCAGCTTCAAGATCTGGTCACCTTCTGTGTTGGCTGCTGTAATTTTTAAGCATATTGAATATAATCTGGGGTGACAACCTGAATGACTCTTTCAAATCAGACAGATGAATGTTGAAAACCTCTGGAAAATTAGTTTTCTGCATTCATCCACTCATGCAAATTTGTGCTGAAGGCTGAAGGACAGAATAGGATTTCCTCAGAATGAGGCAAGAGATGTTGGTATCTCTTTTCAAAAATGCTGAATATAAGAAAAAGAGAGATAGAGATCAAGGAAATATGTAAAAAAGATATATATATGTGGAGAAATAAATTCCGTTAAAACATTGAAATGCCTGAAGAGGAAAGTGAGTACTTACAAAGAATAAGAAGAGAAGTAGCTTCCTGCATTCAAAAGCAAGGCAGACAGATGCAGTAGCTCTCATTAGACCAATAAGTATGACTGGAAAATTCAGAACAACTTCCAGTTTCCCAGCGTTAGTTAATCCAAAACAAAATACTAGCTTTGCTGTCAAATCTTGCCTTGACTCTGACCATCATGACCACTACATAATTACCATTGATTCAGAACAAAATCACAAAAGGATCCTCTACTCCTAAAAGCACTCTTGTTTGAAACTACAGGTTTCCTGTAGTTTATATTATGAAAGTATTCTTGGAAACCTGTCAAAATTCTCTCAATCTCTTTACTTTCATCTGTCCTGAAGCAATCATCTTCACATGTGGAACACCTGCTAAGGGAAAGAATACATCTAAGAGTATGTACCTGTGGTGACTTCCCTATCACTTGCAATTAAGAAAGCAGAGATCCTTAATACAGCTGTTAGAGCTCAGGGAAGAGCCGTGAGCACCAAATGTACTCCACTGGGCCAGGTTCTCCTACAAGCACTATGCAGGCAGTCAGCCAAAGCTATCATAACACTTAGATAGTTATGAATATGCCAGCCACAAACAACGAGGCTACCTGACAGAGCTGCTGGCTAGGAAAATGCCGTAGGATCATGAATTATTCCAGCTGTCACCTTAAGGACAGTGCTCCATACACAACAGAGCAATGGGTCAGCCTTGCCTTAGAGGCACGCTTGCCACCTACTGGTCAGCAGCTGCTCCTCAGGCTTCTCGTTTTTTGTTTAATCCAGTTCCAAAATGTGCAGAAACCTTAAACCTTTCTGTACTATCAGCACAATACATCCTCTTCTCATCTGCTGCATTACTCAGACCAAGAAAATCCTGGAGAGATCCCAACACAATTTGAAAGATCTTTGCAAAACCAGCTGTGGTCATGGATGGCTCCCAGCTGCTGCTGCCTTTTCCCCACCCTCTTTCCACAGCCTTCAAATTCCACTTGTAAACAGAAGTCTGAAGATGCATACTGCAGCTGGCCATTTTAGCGCTGATGTAGGGTATATAATGGTATGATGCACTTTCACCAAGCACACCTAACCCACTTCCCAATCCCACTTGTTCTCTTCAAATGCACTGGTGTTTCCACTGACAACCATTGCTCAGCAGGTTATCAATCCTGTCTGTTAAGTGCATCAGACTGAGCTCTAAACTTATATGGAACACTCACCTCAATAAGAGTCTTTGCTGCCTAGGAAACAAAACGAGTAAAAAGACAAGGAATTCCAAGCTGTATAGGTTGCTGGCTGGAACTTAAAGACTGGTGCCTAGAGTCGCTTGAAATATTTTCTAACAATTTCTTTTGGAGTAAGTAAAAAGTAGTTTCCCTTTTCTGCAGAAGAAGGAGGCATGTATCCCAGCAAGCACAATGGCCAAGCACTTGTGATGCATCCTCTCAAAGTAAGGAGACATCTTTCAATAACAGGAGCTGCTGCAGTTCAGGTGAATTCCAAGGCAGCATTGCCAACCTGGATGAATCAAGTTGTCAACAAATATGAGTTACCACTGGAATTTCCACTGGAAAGTTTGCTTCCCTTTTTTAATGGGGAAAAAAAAAAATCAAGTCTTTTTCTTCCTAAATGGCTCTATGTGGTGGTACATCAGACACTGAAAAGTTGAAAGTGCTTGCTGTAAAAAAAAATGAGATGAAACATGGTCTTCATGTCATGCCAGTGCTAGTAACATCACAGCCAAATCTATAGTTAATATCTCTGTACTTGGTAACCTATGTAAGGAGAAAATCCTCCAGCAGAGGCTGGCAGCTTCTGAGTAGCAACAGAATGGGAAATGTTCATCTGATAATTGTCTATGCCATCTTCATTATAAACATAAATGGTGGACCTCAGCCTGGTTTTGCGAGTCTCTGGCTCTAGATATATATACATCAGTCACAAACACACATTGTGGAAAGTCTTCAAATATGGAAGAATAAATCCTGAACACCCAGTGAGATAAAACTGGAAAAACAATATTCCCAACATTCTTTAATGATGGGGTAAGAGATATGTCAATACCTGTTGCATGATAACTGCGCAAAGGGAAACTAAAGCTAACTCCAGCCTTGTAAAACACTAATCCTGAGGCTGAACAGTGATGTGCTATCACATGCCCATGAAACTAATGGAAGAGGAAGGTGGTCTCTACCTCACACAACCACCCACTTCTTCAAGTGAAATTTATCTTCTGCACATCTCAATTGTCTGGTACAGACCTCTTTTACAGGCAACAAAAAGCACAAAAACATATGAACAGTTTGGGACAACTACAGTAGGGTGAAACAAATTATGCCAAGCTGAACTAAGTCTATGCATCTTGGTTCCTGGTTGCTTAATTTCTGTAATTATGCACCACTGATAGTGCAGTAGTATGTGAACAGAGACAATTCTTGCTCCTTAGCAAGGCAGACAAAATTTGTTACAAAAGATGAATGGCAGGGAACCCAGCAGAGGGAAAGCTATTCTTGCTACAGACTAGAATATGAGAGTGTGGATCCAGAACAGAAGGCCAAGGTGAGAGGTTGTTCTTGAGCTGTTGGGATGGACCAGGATAGCAAGTGCTGCTTCTCAAGAAGCAAAACTTTCCCCACCAACAATAGGCACTGTTTGATATGCTGAAACTCTCCTCTCAACACTAAGAGTCTTCCAGGGCTCTGGATTATCTCAGAGCATTTTGCTTGCTCTAACTCCTAAACACTACTATGACTCTGTTGTTGAGTTGTTTGTTTTCTTTTTCAGTATCAAAATAATTTCACTATTTCCCAGGAAAACTGAATAAAATAAAAAAAACCTTTTTTATCAGACCATGTATCATTCTTGTCATGCATGTCATTTTGGATGATAGGTGAAAAGGGTTCTTAGAGTTCTTCCTAACGGTTTGATGACAACCTGAATCCCATTGTATTTCATGAAGTTAATCACTAATTAATAAGTTTTATACTTAAGGAATGGCCATGTACAGTCATAGTTAATTGTATAGTATTTTTGTGAGTGCAAAATGAATGAGCTGTCATACAAAAAGTAGTTACCATAAGTCTGGACTGAAGCCCAAATTCAGTAGTATTTTATGTTTTGTGAACTTCCCTGGAGTTTTAACCTTCTGGCTACTGATTTTATTATTAAAAATAAAGAGAAGAAATATATTCATATAGATACAACCCTAAAGGGAGTTAGTAAGTTATTATATTGTAGATCAAAAAGAAAAGATACTATTCCTAATGCCCTATATCCCCTCTTACACTATGTTCAACAACAAAACACATGGACAGACCACAATAGTTCTTTTGTATAAATGTCTCTAATTACATCAGAAAACATTACTTGGGGATTTTTTTTAACTATTATTATTATTTTAGCAAGAAACTTAGACCTGCAGTTTAAAATATTGAATGCATTGCTCTAACTATAGGGACTCTTTCTGCAAGTCCTGGTTTTCAAAGCTTTGACTTAAGCAATTTAAGAAGAAGAGGGAAAAAGAAAAAAAAAAAAAAAAAAAAGGAGGGGGAGGGAAGAGAGAGAGAGAGAAAGAAAGAAAGAACGTACCTGCAAGAGTTTTAATTAGCAGAAATTTCCACGCTAGGAATATTATTCTGCATGAGCAGAAATTGCATAGCTCTTGCCTCTAGATGCCTTAGAGATGCCATTGACTGGCCATATTCAGAACAGGGGAATTATGTGACCCAGTGCTAATTTGAATTCCTTTACCAAACACATTTTTATTTCATCATCTCAGCTGCATAAAAGAGTCAAAGTACCAGAGCTTTAAAGACTTTGAATTCCTGCTGTTCTGCAATAAAATAAGGCAAGAAATATTACCCATCCCTGGTTGATTGTTTAATTCTTTCCCAACAATGTCAAAGTATCAATGTCCTACAGGTTTTAGTGCAGGTTAAAGACTGATACAAAGTATATGCTTGAAAAGGAGTTTGGAGTGAGTTAAGGCGAGAGAGAACATTTTAATGGGACATTGGTCCAAAATAGCCCAGCTTGTTCCTACCTCCTGCTGCCTCTTCCTCCTTTTCACAGGACCTTGATTGTATAGAAACACTACAGACAAAAACTACAAAACAACAAAAGGTTCGCCCACACCCCCAGTGGAGGTCATGAGCGTGCTACCATGGAGAGAGAAGGGAAGGGGGGGGGGGGGGGGGGGGGGAGGAAAGGGCAAAAAAAAGGCATCAAAGGATGGTGTGGCTTATTTATAAGAAAAAAATAATTTATAGGTTTAGCAACGTACATTTGGGCAAACATGTGTTTGCAAATTGTTCATTTCATACATCCAAGGGACACAGAGCAATGTGGCCTGGTGTTAATTTTTGAAATGAATCAAACCTCTTTGCTACCATCCAAAAATTACAAACTTGTGGTTCAGAGGCTTTCAATGGTATCTGCTCAGATTTGACACTCCCAGGTTAAAAATAACAAAAGAGTTGTGTTATACCCAGCAACAGTAGCTTTTCCAACAAATTTTCAATTATTGCATTGTATACTCTCCAAGAAAAGTAACTATCTTGGCTACTGAATGACAAACGTTATAAAAGGAGGCAGAAGGAACAAATTCTCCTAAAAGATACTACTCTCCTTATAGACTGTCTTTAAATCAGCTATTCATTATAGCAGCATTGGTACCCTCTGGGTGACTAGATGCTATGATTCAGTATTACCTGTCTCACATGATGAATAAACACAACGTGCACCATTCGTTTTTAAACCAGCCTACTCCGACATAAACCATGTAAATCCTTCAGAAATTCACGCCAATATTCTTCTTCAGATCACACATGGAACTAGCCCAATGACGAAAGTTTAGTCGTGCACAGCCTCTTTAACCCCTACTATTTAAGTATCTGCCTTGGAATTATCAATGACCCTTGTTGCACTCTTGGATAGTTCACACTGGGTTTTCCAGAGTGTGGACCCACTGGGGACTTCTCTTTCCTTAGGATCCTTGAAACAAACACTATTTCCAACAGTGCCTTTCCAAGACAGAACTGTCAGCTCTACCGATCAAAAGAGATAAAAAAAACTTTCCACCTCTCTTTGCATGTATGTGTACAATCTTTTCTTCTTATAATGCCTCTGCGATTCACCCACCCTATCGGTCTTTCCCACCGCCTGCCTGCCCGTTTGGTGTCTACTTGCTTCTATCTTATAGAAATTATTTTCAAGCCTCCCCCTCTCCGGGGCTGGCAGCCAAGGTGCCGTCCTGCCGCAGCGCTCGCTGCCACAGCGGCGCGGTGACATGTGTATCCAATCAGTGGCCGGGCGCTAATTAATTTAGGTCCTTTCCCCGTTCCGCTTTAGAGTGAGGGGATGCCTGCGTTGGAGGAATGTAGTGTCCCTCACCCGGACCCCCGCCACAGCCCCGCTCTGCCGCCCCCGGGCAGCAGCTTCTCACCCCCGGGCCCAGGGATTGGCCCGGCGGAGGCGGCATCAGCGGCGGTGGCGGGGGGGGCCCTTCCCCACCCTCCCTCCTCTTCCCTCCCCGTCCCCGCCGCCCCCTCGCACCGGTGCGTAAAGGCCAACCGGGGGACCCAGACGCAGGCAGCCACCGAGCCGCCGCCGCTCAGCGCTCGACCTCCCCTCAGCATCCCGCGATGGCCAGCCGCCTGACCTGCTGCCTCCTGCTGTGGGCCCTGGGCCACGGGCACTGCCTCTCGTCTGCAGGGGAGGGCGACGGCACCCAGTCCGCCTGTCCCGTCCAGCTGCCCGCCGCCCGGGACTCGTCCTCCCCCGGCCGAGACCCCCGCGGGGGCTCTTCTCCAACCCCTGCGCTGGGCAGTATCGCTCAGGACATGGTAGCTGTCCACATGCTTAAGCTCTACGAGAAGTACAACCGGGAAGGGAGCCGGCCCGGCGACGGCAACACGGTCCGCAGCTTCAAAGCCAGGCCGGGTAAGACAGGCCGAGCGAAGGGGGCACCGCCGGAACCCACTCGCTCCTCTTTCGCTTTACAGTGGCGGGTTTGCTTTGAGGTTGTCACTGACTGCGGGGTGTGTCACGCTAGGTGAATACTGGGAGACTCTTGCTAAGTATACGGACACTGTGTCTCCTCTCCGCTCTGCGGACGGTGTCCAGCCACCCCCGGCTCCCTTCCCTACCCCCACAGTATCTGCAACAAGGTATCTCTCTTCAGAGAGCCTCTGCTGCTGTGGATGCAAACCACTGGCAAAAGAAGCACTGGTCCCAGCGCACATGGCGCTGGATCGAAAGATCTTTTCAGAGATACTTGGAGCAGCGAGTGCTCCAGCCGCTCGTCCTCTCCTCCGGCTCTTCTCAGGCTCACAAGTTGCTGTGAGGAAGAGTGCCACCTGCGGGACTGCTCGGGATCTTAAATTCGTGGCGTCGCCTAAACCTTTGAGGACAGATGCCTCACCTCCCTCCTCTCCCCAACTTTACTTGTCTTGATTATGAGCGTGGAAGAGCATATATATAGCGTAAAAAATGCACTTTCATTACTCCAGTCCTGCTTCAAAACAAAGAGCTTTGCCTGGTTAATTCTTTTTGATTTGCCAAGCAAACCTACATTACCTTTTAATGCAAAACGTCTTCCTTCTCTGGTTAACTCTTACAGACTATTACTAAGTCTATTACTAAGATCTTAGCCCTTAAAAGAAGAGCTATATCAGTTTCTAGAACATAATTTTTGTTACACTGCCAGATTATTTCTTTAATAGGCACATCTGATAGGTGAATTAAAAGTCTGTTTTGTGAATTTCAATCTATTTCTCCTGTACTTAAGTCTCATGTATAGAACACAGTGCAGCATATGGCAGTTTAGGAAATGGTTACCATAATGCACAATAATTATTATTTTCTAGTACACCTCATCTTTATTTCTCTTCTATGTCAAATGTAATATTAAAAAGTAATCACGTTCACAGAAAAGGAGAATCCCACTGAAGGGTAAGTGGCTAATGGAAACATCTAGGAGCAAGGCTGTAAAGCAGTTGCGCACACTTGGGAGACAAATCAGCTGCCATGTTCTAGATCAGTAGCAACTGCTGCCTAATAGGGGTTAGAAAGGAACCTCCACTGTGGATGGTTCTTCCATGACCTCCTCCTATCCACTTCTTTTCTGTGCACTGAGCAGATGATACTGGCTGCTACCTAAGTAAGGCCCTGGACCACAAGAATGATTTTGGAAGAATGCAGGAATTCCACTATATTTGTCTTAATTTTTCAAGAAATCTGACAATAATTGTATCAAAGTGGTTTATATTCTAGTTCAAAATACTAAAATAGCACCATTTTCTAATCACGGATAGATAGTACTAACCAATTGCAAATCAATATTACTCTGCACATCTGTCAGATCATGAAACCAAGGCAGAGGTGCCTGGAAATATTTCCATGCAATGGAAATAAAGCACATCTATACCCAAAACTCCTGCCTCCTGTGTCCCATCTGCCCACCTTCTCTACTGGATCCCATCTCTGCCCAGTAATATGGCATGAAAGCAGAACATCCTCTTCAATGTTCCTTTTTTTATGACAGTTCTGGGCTCCTCAATTCAAGAGAGATGTTGAGATACTGGAACGTGTCCAGAGGAGGGTGACAAAGCTGGTGAGGGGCCTGGAACACAGCCCTGTGAGAAGAGGCTGAAGGAGCTGGGGGTGTGCAGCCTGGAGAAGAGGAGTCTCAGGGGTGACCTCATTGCTGTTTACAACTACCTGAAGGGAGGCTGTAGCCAGGTAGGGGTTGGTCTCCTCTCCCAGGCAACCAGCAACAGAACAAGGGGACACAGTCTCAAGTTGTGCCAGGGGAAGTCTAGGCTGGATGTTACGAAGAAGTTCTTGACAGAGGGTGATTGGCATTGGAATGGGCTGCCCAGGGAGGTGGTGGAGTCACCGTGCCTGGATGTCAAAAAAAGACTGTATGAGGCACTTAGTGCCATGGTCTAGTTGATTGGATAGGGCTGGGAGATAGGTTGGACTGATGATCTTGGAGGTCTCTTGCAGCCTGGCTGATTCTATGAATAAATTATACTACTTTGTATTTCATCAACTGACTGATGAGCAGTCTGAAATGGACCACAGAATGATACAAGACAAGGGAGTGAGAAGATTCTCATCTGGCAATACGGCAATACGTTTTTCTTTATCTCCTTGAAGAAACTCTGTCTGAAATTGGTGTGTTTTTCTAACAAGACATATAGAATGTCAGTTCTAATCTCATTGTGATAAACATAACAGACTATAACTACAATTATTTTCTTGTCATTATCCTGAGCAATGGACTTACTACCCTTGCATTTGTCTTTTTTTTTTTTTTTCAATTTGTACCTCTCAGAAAATCTGCAACCTCCTGTTCCTGTGCTGCACCTTAAAGCTGTTTGGTAGGGTACACTTGGGCATCAGTGTTAGTTGTTTGTCAAGATGAAGGCTCCAGAAGTGCAAAATGTCACTCCTTAGTTTGATTTTTTGTCATATACGTTGTTGAGGCCTCCTCAACTACACGGTTGTATTGCTATCATACAGGGTATAAGATGGTGTTGACAGGGTTATCGAATATGTAATATTTCTCTGTGTTTAACCTGAGTGGCTTACTATATATAAGCATTTTAATATGTCCAGATATAACTTCTTTGTGTTTCTCTAGCAGTACTTAACCACGTCAGGAAGAGTGCTCAGATTATCAGATTATCACCTCCTCTCAGCTCACCTCTACATGTGTTCAGAAGGGTTCATTATTTCTCTAAGCAGCTGAGAGAGAGACATGAAATAATTTGTCAGCTTTTTGTTTTAAGTGCTTTCCAATTTTTAGGCAACTATAGCTGTAGAAATCAGAACCAATTCACTGAAATTAGTTACACAGCCAAGATGCAGGTAGTTCGTAACCAAACGTGAAATACTAAGTTATTGTTCAACTTCACCTTGTTTTTTGAGATTGGAGTGAAATAGTCTCATGGAAGCAATCTGGTGCCTAAAGCCATGGAATTTCCCCATAAATTGACTCTTGCAGCTCAGGTTCATTCCTTGAACCATCCATCCCCTGTCTTAAATGAAGCAAAGCCCTTGGTGAATAGCAGGAAATATCAGTCATTTAAATAGGACTATATCACAATGCATGTGATCATATCATATCTTTAAATATTTTACACAAGGTTCTCTGCATATTTCTTTCTCATAAATGTGTTATCAGAAATATCACGTAAATCTGGTTTGCTAATCTTCACCGCAATGGAACAATCTTTTATGTGGGGTATGCACTAAGGGCTAGTATTTTCTTTCCTTGACCAACTGTCTCTTTTTCCCCCTCTACCAATCTCTTGCTTGCATCCTCTAAACATCTTGCCTGTATTCCTAACTTGAAGCTTTTAGCAGTGATCAGAGGTAGATACAATCAGTAAAAACAGCTTTAATGTATGCAGCTAGTGCAATTCAAGTCAGAGCAGACCTGGAAAACGTAATAACACTTGGTTGATAGGTTGGTAAAAGCCTGAGCCATCTGATGCAATATGATGGCTATGCTCTACACAAAACTCAAGTCTCCTCAGGCTAAAAAACCTGTACTTCCTTGCTTCTACCTTTTCAGCATCTGCAGAGTCACAGTTCCTTAATCTGTTCCACACAATATTTTCACTTTTTAAGGGTTCATTTAAAACTCCCTTTCTCTGAGCTATCATTATACGTTACCTTCTCATCTGAAGCGTTGGGAATCTGGTCTTTGGGATGCATACACTTCATATTGATTTCTACCAAACTGACAGCACTAATGCTGAAAAACTATTTAAAATTTTCAACAGTACACAGATCAGATGGAGAGAAGCAGTGGGCAGACTTCTTTTTCAAAAAACATGCCTTCTGAAATGAGTAAGTAATAACAGCCTGGTGTTCTAAAGGAAGTAGTATGATTATTCACTTCCTTGATCTGAAAAATAGGCTCACAGCCTTGTGACTCTCCATCATTTTCCACCAGTCCTGGCTCACCGGAGAGGTCCCAGGAGACTGGAAACTGGCCAACGTGATCCCCATCCACAAGAAGGGTTGGATGGAGGAACCCAGGAACTACAGACCTGTCAGCCTGACCTCAGTGCCAGAGAACCTGATGGAGCAGGTTATCCTGGGGGCAATAACTGTGCACCTGAGGGATGGCCAAAGGCTCAGGTCCAGCCAACATGGATTCAGGAAGGGCAGATCCTGCCTCTCCAACCTGATCTCCTTCTATGATCAGGTATGACCTGCTTGGTGGATGTGGGGAGGCCTGTGGATGTGGTCTACCTGGACTTCAGCAAGGCCTTTGACACTGTCCCCCACAGCAAACTGCTAGCTAAGCTGTCAGCCCACGGCTTGGATGGCAACACTCTGTGCTGGGTTTGGAACTGGCTGGAGGGCTGAGCCCAGAGAGTGGTGGTGAATGGTGCCACATCCAGCTGGCGGCCAGTCACTAGCAGTGTCCCTCAGGGATCAGTGCTGGGCCCCATCCTCTTTAACATCTTCATAGATGATCTGGATGAGGGCATCGAGTCAGTCATCAGCAAGTTTGCAGATGACACCAAGCTGGGGGCAGATGTGGCTGGGCTGGAGGGCAGAAGGGCTCTGCAGCGGGACCTTGACCGCCTGGACAGATGGGCAGAGTCCAAGGGGATGGCATTCAATGGCTCCAAGTGCCGGGGGCTGCACTTTGGCCACAACAACCCCATGCAGAGATACAGGCTGGGGTCGGAGTGGCTGGAGAGCAGCCAGACAGAGAGGGATCTGGGGGTGCTGATTGATACCCGCCTGAACATGAGCCAGCAGTGTGCCCAGGTGGCCAAGAGAGCCAATGGCATCCTGGCCTGCATCAGGAATGGTGTGGCCAGCAGGAGCAGGGAGGTCATTCTGCCCCTGTACTCTGCACTGGTTAGACCACACCTTGAGTACTGTGTTCAGTTCTGGGCCCCCCAGTTTAGAAGGGACATTGAGATGCTTGAGCGTGTCCAGAGAAGGGCAACGAGGCTGGTGAGAGGCCTCGAGCACAGCCCTACGAGGAGAGGCTGAGGGAGCTGGGATTGTTTAGCCTGGAGAAGAGGAGGCTCAGGGGAGACCTTATTGCTGTCTACAACTACCTGAGGGGTGGTTGTAGCCAGGAGGAGGTTGCTCTCTTCTCTCAGGCGGCCAGCACCAGAATGAGAGGACACAGCCTCAAGCTACGCCAGGGGAAATTTAGGCTTGAGGTGAGGAGAAAGTTCTTCACTGAGAGAGTCATTGGCTACTGGAATGGGCTGCCCAGAGGTGGTGGAGTCGCCATCCCTGGAGCTGTTCAAGGCAGGATTGGACGTGGCACTTGGTGCCATGGTCTAGCCTCGAGCTCTGTGGTAACGGGTTGGACTTGATGATCTGTGAGGTCTCTTCCAACCTTGGTAATACTGTGATACTGTGAAATTTTTATGCTTTAAAGACTTGGATACTAATGCTGATTAAAAGTTTATGGATCAGAATTCTGTCCTGAACTGACAGAAACAAATATGTTCTCATTACAGAACACTCTTTCTGTTAGCCTCTTGCCACCGATGAAACCAATCTGTGGGCATCAGTGCAAGCAATTACATTTCACTGCATAACCAAAAAAAAAAAAAGTGTAGATAGAAATCACATACATGAACATTTATACTTTCAGACTGTCTATAAGGGTTTGAGATTAATGAACATCCTAATCTGCTGTGGTTTAGTCCATCTGATGGCTCTGCACAGCATGAACTGGAAGACATCAAGCACCAGTTTAGTGAGATGTAGCACTACTAATTTTTATCTTTCAAATGAAACTGTGCTTAAAAGGATGAAAATTCTGACAGGTGGCAGTTAACAGTACTGCCTTTCCGCTAGTGCCAAGATTTCCGTGGCTCATCTTCTAAAGTACATTGAAAAAGAAATCTCAGTGTTTCTGGGAAGACTGGCTTGTGGGTTTGATAGGGGTTTTTGTTTGGTTTTAGGGTTTTTTTCTCCCTTCTGCTAGGGAATTTTTAGGCAAGTCAAGAAGGGCTGTCAGAGCATGCACTTGGGTTAACTAAAAATGTAAATGTATTCACTGTAGTCCTTTGATGGACAAGAGGGATCACTTCTTGGTTCTGCCAACACCTTCCTGTATAGTCTTGAACCAGTAAAAAAAAAATATCAAAAATAAAAGCAACTTTTCATAATGATAGACTGTGAATCCATGGTCTTTTCATTCTGGGATTACATTTTAACACACTGAGAGGTTTCTAATTCTTAAGAAAAACCATGGTGTTAACAGTAAAATTGCTCATTAGCCTTGAGAGGAGAGTAGAGATGTAACGTCAGCACAAGTTGTTCAACTACCTATACAGAAACTACCAAATGGAGTTTGAACTCCAGGAGTCGGCTTCTATTCAACAGGAGTTGTCACTATCTTAAAGTAGATTGAAATACAAATCTTAGACACCAACTAGGTTTCACAGTATTGTAAATGAAGCTCCTGCATGATGTGTACTGGGAGTAAGAGTTAACAACCCCCTCAGAAGTCTGTCGCACTGCTGACTTCCAGCTCCCTTGTGAAATTTCTCCTGTATGCTGTTTATGAGTGATGAACTTCATACACTGTTTCCCACAAACTAGGCACCCAGAGATCTTCCACAAATTGTTGCAGTCAGCTTTTGATGAGACCATCTTGAATATTAACAGTAAACCTATTCTTCAGCTAGTATATTAAGTAAGGTACCATAGTGAGCTCTGCCACAGGCAAATTTGATTGTTTCTTCTGAGCCTGACTTTGTAACAAATGAAACAGACACAAGAACTGTCTTTCTTGCCTGCCCAGAATGAAAGCCAGTCAGAAACCGCAAATCTCTGGGAAGAGTTCTATCCCTCATGTAATCAAAAGGTGCCCAGTGTGTTGGATAGTCCCAATGTTATTGTAATATTGCTATTCAATACTGTTAGTGTTTTTTCTTCCTCTTCTTCACCTTAGCTGTAAGCTAAAGTGACAAACTCACTTTAGTAACTGATTTGAAGAGAAAAGGAAAATTTGTTAATCTACTTATATAGAGGAAAAAAGGTTTGACTGCTATTTTTAGTCTTGGGTATTTATCTGTGTCTTCCCTGCTCTCTTGCAGAATTCTTAGCCCAGAAGCCCTTGTACTGCTTCAATTTGACATCCATGCAGGACTCAGAGATGATCCTCGCAGCTACTTTTCACTTCTATGCTGAGAAACGCCCTCGGCATCGGGAAGCATTTTGTAAGCGGTCCAAAAACTCATCCTGCCGCCTTCTTCACCTGCCTCCGATCCTCCGTATCCACCTCATTTTCCAAAGCATTCATGAGAATTCTGCCTATGGAGTAGTGAAAGGGAACACCACTGTGTTACTTCAAAGGCGAGGGGCTTGGCATGCTAAAGACATTTCAGATATCATAAAAGAATCAAAACAGGCTGGAGAGCTCATTGTCTGTGCTAAGCTTGACTCTGGGGAGAAACATCAGGGCTTCCCTGAACAGGTCACCAGTCATTTACCTTATATACTAGTTTATGCCAATGATCTTGCAATCTCTGAACCTAACAGTGTGGCAGTCACACTACAGCGTTACGATCCATTCCCTTCCAATGATGGGGACTCAAACCTATCTCCTAACACTTCTACTGATACCCGAGTGAGGAGGGATACTTATTTCTCTAGCTCTATTCAGAACAATGAGTTGCCAGAAGTAGACTATAACAACAATAAATACAACAAACATGAAATATGGGAGAATGCCTACAAGTCCCTGAAGCCAAAAGCCTCACGCAAAGACCGAAGGAGAAAAGGGCAAGAAAATACAGAAACACTTACAAAGTCTCAGGTGCTAAATTTTGATGAGAAAACAATGAAGAAAGCAAGGCGAAAACAATGGAATGAGCCAAGGATTTGCTCAAGACGATACATGAAAGTTGACTTTGCTGATATTGGCTGGAATGAATGGATCATATCTCCAAAATCATTTGATGCCTTCTACTGTGCAGGCACATGTGAATTTCCAATGCCCAAGGTAGCATGCCTTTTTGTTGTTGTCAGTTTGGAAATAACAGATCTACTGTTCTGCCTGTTGAAATACTTTTGATAGATGATCTTTTAGATTTTTACCTTTCTCATTGTGTTCTGTTGCCTCATTCAGTCTAAATAATTTAAGCATTGTCATTTCCAATGACTTATTCATTGACAAAAAGATTCTAACTTATTTTCAAATGCATTCTGAAGACTAAGAAAAATGTCTCAGGTTTCTCTTCCAATTTCTCATATTATATATTGAAACCATAACATAAAGACTTATGTGCCTTTTTAAAATATGATTACACACACTAAATCATCAAACTAAGTCTGCATGGTAGCAGAAGTATAAAGTAGTATTATATGCCAATAACAAAACAAGCTACTGTATCAGGGTATTTCTGAATGCTTTAGAAGAAAAATGCAAAATAGTGACACTGAGGCATTTCTAACTCTAAGAAACTGCTTGTCACTTTGAAAATAAAAATAGTGGCTAATCTGATATTTCTTTCTCAAAATTCTCTGGTGCTTTTTTAATTTACCAAATTCTTAAAATTAATATAATCCTGCCTGAATAAAAAAACTTGATTTACCTTGTGTGACTGACTGTAGCACTATAATGCTAGAACACTAAATTCCTCCTATAGAAGAAATGTGAAATTGTCCAACAGAGAACAAGCATGAAATCTTGCTTCAATGGAATGTCAAACTGACCCTGTCCCACTCAACTGTTTTATGGCAAGATGTAGAAATTTCAACAATCTTATGCTACATGAGAATTAACAGCATTTTATAGTGCTTTAAGTAATGGCAGAGGGGGGTATTTGAAGCACTGAGTAACCTGCATGTTTAGAAACTGTAATTATTTTGCAATTATACCTAAAAAAAATGGCTTAAATATTTATTTTTCTGACGGTACTGCACATGGCCACTAGCAAATAAGTAATGGAGAGTGTTTTATAGCAGAGAATCTCAAAGTTCTGAAACAGAAATCTGCCCTACTTTCTATACAGGGAGACTGCTATATGTTTGTGTTGAAATGAACAGTATGATTTCAGAAAGAGTAGATGTTTAGCCTAGTTTAAGTCCAGGAACAGTGGAAATCCAGACGGTAGGAAACTGGAAATTCAGGGAGAACTGGAAAATCGCTTAGAATTCATCTTTAAAAATATATCTATTTGTAAGTTTCATTTTAAGCATTGAATTCAGACCTAAAAACAGACATGAAGCTGCAAAGTATTTCTTATTAAGAATGGGAGAAGGGTGGTGATTTTCAAGGGACAAAATCATGATAAAAGGACTTTAAAAGGGGTATAAGCCAGGCAGGAGGGGAGTGCCTAAAGTATTTCAAATCTGCTGTTCAATTGTCTTTAGGCTACATCACCTTTCTTCTATTTTCTGAGGGCTATATTGTTTCTGAGCTGGATTGTCCTAAAGGTGACGTAAGAGGAGAACCAGGCCTGCTGTATACAGCATGTATGTAGCCAGCATTTAAAACATCAGCACTTCCTCAGTGCCATCACTGCTGGGCATTCATCTCTTTATTTCAAGCTTTCCATTTTAGCACATTAGTACAAAGGTCAATGTGAAGCCCAGCCCATGATCACTGAAGATTCATGCCAGGTTTCCAGAAGGGCTGGAAAATTTTGAGTCTGTCTTAGCTGTGGATGTAAGGGTCAGGCAGCCAGGTTCTGCACAGAGTAATGGTCCATAACACACATTTATCTCTGTAAGCATTTATGTGCATCGTATATACACTTGCATGCATTAGAAATCTAATTAGTGTTTTGTCTTGGTAGGCAGCTGCTCATGATAGACTTTGCTCACATCTATTTGTTCCTTGCAGATGTTAGAGACTGCATAGCTGGAGAAGATCTTAGTAGGATCTTCAGATTAATACCCAGGAATACTCTAAGTCAGTAATTTGTACTGAGGGCAACAATGGCAGTCTAGTGAATGGGGTAGGCAAACTGTGTTTCTGTATCCTGTCAAAATCTGTGACTCTTTCATATAACAATATGAAATAATAAAGATGCTAGACATATTTCAGGAAATTTTTCATAAAGGTTAAAGTAAGAACTTGATTCTAGAATGTCTAGGGTTTTTTACTTAGTAAACTTTGCTGTTGCTTAAACACAGGAAAACTACTTCTGTCTCTCTCTTGATGTCCAGATTTTCTGTTATGGCCAGCGCAGGCAGAAACTTACTTCTATTTCACATCACAGCAAAGAGTTTAATTCACTGCTGTTTGACTGCAGACAGCTTTGAAATCTAAACATGAAGGGTGGCATGAGTGAGCAAGCTGTTGCTAATTATGCCAACATATGCTAATTACAGAAAGGCACTTTCCAGGATTAGTGACTTGTTGCACTTGATTATAGGGATGCATCTCAAATGCCTGAAGGGTAAAGGACAGATTTCATGGTTCCTCCTTGTAATGACTCAAATGAGGTCGCTTTAGTTAAGGAACATCTGAAAGCCTTAATAGTTTGGACTTGGTTTGCTGATATATACACTTAAGGCAAATTTATCAAATCTGAATTATCTTTTAAAATATCCACCTATAAACTACATAACTTTTCATATTTAAATGAAAATATATGTTTTGCATATACTCGATTATTATTTTAAAATCAGAGAAGATATAGTAGGTGTTCATTTGAAGTATTTGCTTCCATGTGAAGGTATGCAAAGACTCTATTTGTTGTCCCACACACCTTTTTCTACCCAATATACAGCTATGTGACGGAAAATTTCATGTGCCACAAACCAGATCCACACAGAAAACTCGTGAGACTGCAGCAAAAAGTCTGATATGGCTAACACAGTTTTCCTGGTATTACTGTAGTTTTTTGCTGGAACGGTATTCAAGTATGACAACTGAACAGGAGTCACTGAAGCTTGAGCAATTACAAACTTGTTCTTGACTGTACCTCAAGCAACAATAGTGGTGAAAACTATTTAGTTCTACTCTGTTGCTCAAACTACAAAGGTCAAGTTTAGCTTCTGAATAAGGGATGGGGAAAAAAAAATACTTAACTACTAACCAAGATAGTTTTTTTTTTTTTTTAAATTCTCGTTGCTGTTATGCTTCATGGCTGCCTCCTCTTCCCACATATTTTTTTCCTTTCAGTGTGTACTACATCCAGATATCAATAGCACGAATAAAATTGTGGCTCTGTAGTCTGAATAGTAAATGGATGTAAAGCTTCTGTTATATCTCAGTTCAACCTTTCCTGACCCTCCCAGCCTTTTGCTTTCTCCTCCCACTTTGAGGCTGAGAGGATGAGGGCAGAGGGAAGCAGACAGACTACAGGTATGAAGTACTTGTTTGGCTCTGCCAGGTCATTAGACTGCTCTAGACTATCTCCTCCCGCCCCGTGGAAACTATGTCTGGAGCACTCCGCTCTATTAGAGTAATCACTCCAGGAAAAGGTAACTAATTCCAGGTTTGTATGCACGATGAGAAATACTACTGGAACATAGGGATAGTTATTTTGGAAATACTTATAGTAGCCTGATTTCCAAGTCAGACTAAAGGTTAAGAAAACAAAAGGTAACATCTTGTAACTGAGGAGTGTGTGCCACCTTTCTCCTTTTCTCCTGCTTGCCTCTCTCTAGCATCTAGTAGGTACAGCCAGGGACACTTTGTTTAGGCCGAGGACTGACTGCTGGCTGTGCCACCAGTGCCCTCCTCTGGTATTTACGAAGGCAGCACAAGGAACACAAAATATCTGTTGGATACACCCTGCAAAGGAAATCTGGAAGTGTGAGGGACTGACTATGCTGTGTGGCCCTGTGACTCAATCACAGACGTTCACTTTTGTGAGAAATGAAAAAACATAATTGTTGTCACTTTCCAAGTCCAGCTGCAAAACTGACTGCTCATAAATGAAGCAATAACTATTTCCTTCTGTTCCAGATTGTTCGGCCATCAAATCATGCTACAATCCAGAGCATCGTAAAAGCAGTAGGAATCATTCCTGGCATCCCAGAACCCTGCTGTGTTCCTGACAAAATGAGCTCTCTCAGTGTCTTGTTCCTAGATGAGAACAAAAACGTTGTTTTAAAGGTATATCCCAACATGTCAGTTGAAACTTGTGCCTGCCGATAAGTTCAGACAAACACATCTTTAATGAGACCCATGCATCCTGCCTGACTACACTGGGAAAGTTGTAAATGGGAAATGAATTCACTTGTATTCATGAGTGAATGCAGTCCTGCAACTCCTCTACTGAAAGCATGTGGAGAGACTAAAATGATACAAATGGAATGATATGTCTACTGTCATCATTTGTCTTCCGTATTCATCTTCCAGGAATTCAGTACTTTTACAAATGTCTTCCTAACCCACCTAGCCAAGACACCTGATATTTAGTGAGGAAATGTAAGTGTGAAGTTTTCCATAATCAAAGGACTAAAATATGTTGTTATATCCCATTTTTTCCTGACTCTTTTATCTCTTCAGTTAAGAAGATGAAAAGTGAACTTTCAAAGGCAGGCTTATTCTACAATATCACTTTTGTACGCAAATCAGAACTTTTTGCCTAAAACACTCGTACTCTTAATCTTCATATTTATACTGAATAATGCTGTAATAAAGGGCTTAAAATGCATATTTTCTTCAGGATGCAAGTATAGTGCACTGCATAAGCTTTCATATAAACAGTATGTTAACATAGCCATTTTTGGTTATCCTTCCCTAATACATAATTTGTTCTTCAAAAGACATATATAATATCCCAGAACTTTTGGTTTGCTGGATAATTTTGAGTTGTTAAACATATTCTCTGAGTAACACATACTATATAGTAATATGTTGGAATACTAAAAATAAAATAACCAAGATTTATATTTTTGTAAATTATACTTTATATTCTCTAGATTGTTACATGCTTTTAACAAAAGCTAATAAATTAAAGGTACAGTAGTATCTTAAAATAGCTGAATTGTCTTTCTATAAATGCACTTTCTTACATTCTGTTAATTAGATGGAAAGATGTAAATACATGTTAAGCTTGTCATAATCCATGTCAATAGATTAAAGAAAGAAGGGAATACTATGGTCATCTAGACTGACCTCCTGCTTAGCAAAGATCAAAGAATCTTGCTCAGTAGTTTCTGCACCCTGCATTATGGACCTCCTATCTTGAGCTTGGGAATATCTTTGGAAAACATGCATAAATTTGGCTTTAAAGATTTTATGTGACAGAGTATCTCTACTGGACTGAAGGTCCAGGACTACAGTTGTTCCGAAAGTTAGCACTCTTTGTTCATATGCAGTGGCTTAATCCTAGTCTGAATTTGCTGAGCTTTAGCTTCAATTCACTGAATCTTACTGTAACCTATTTTACTAGATCCCTTTTATCTATTATCCAAAATACTTTCACTGTGTATTTCTAGTATACATAGCACGATCAAATTACATTTTGGCTAAGATTTAAATAGCTACTTTGATTTCTTATTCTAAGCCTCAAAACAATTTCTCACAGCTCTTTTCTGAACTCTTTCCAGAACTCTTGTTAACTTTGTTTTGCAACAATGAACCTCACAATGGGACACAATTTTTGGCAGTGCTTCCATTGGAAATCTTTACAGAAATGAAATCTCTAACTCCTGTACAATGTTTTGCCACTGATATTCTATGCTAATTTGGTGCAGATTCTCAGGCAGTGGTATTTAATCATGGCACTTCTTGCTAACCCACGTAAAATCAAGGTTCAATGTGTATGGGATTCTCTGCGATGTTACTCTCACTTCAATTCCTGCTGGTTTATCCTAAACAGCTTTCAGGAAGAAGGAGATCATTCTAAGGAGCCTTGTAGTGACTGCCAATTACGACTTCCAACAGATCACTGATCCAACCAGGCATTTCTTCTTCTCTCAAAACACTACAGTGATTTACACTTGAATGACTGAGACAAACTTTTGTATGTTGTTGCTGTTAAAGATCTCATATAAAAATGTGGGGTCTTGGATTTTTATAAATCATAAGAAACTCAGTTACAGTTTTCAAAGTAATGCTAATTCATAAAGTCAAAGAGTTCTCGGAAGTTAATGATTTATTCCTACAGAATAGTTGCAAATATAAAACTTTATGAAGACTCTTAAGTCACCATAATTTCTGTTCTCTATAAAAATCTACCATTTTCTGTAGGTCTAACCTTGCTCCCATTTAGCACCAGCTCTAAACAGGATGATATAATAGCCTAGCATATCTATGTTCTCATCCATTGTATTTTGTTTTCTTAAGAAATCTTTTCTATATCTAGAATTAGTTCTTGGGTAAAAATTTTCTTTCCAAGATGTGCTGATGCAAGGAATTTGGAAAGAGATACCACCCTATGATCTGTTATAAGGTCTATAGGAACTAAGGGGAACTGATACTCCTACGCTCATTAGGATATCTATAAATCCCTGGAAGGTTTGTGTGTATTTAAAGGTTTGTTAGCAAAACTATCAGTTAGGATGGGCAAAACTAAATTAAAACTGTAAATGCTTTCAGGGCATAGCCTTACTACAGAAGAAATGCCATTCTCTTAGTAGTGGAGTTTATTTCATTTTTGGTTCAGCTATATCAGTCAGTTTTCTAATGTGAACAAGGTCTTAAACCACTATTTTTTTTAGAAGCTTAAGCTACTGCTTTCCAGAAGTTTGGTATCTGGATGTCTAATCTTCCGTTAGAAAAGAGAACTTTGTCTTTAAAATGGCACAAATGCAGTTAGCTGCTTCTGGAAGACATGGATACCCTTACAGCTGATCTTTTGATTTCTATGAACATCCTATAGACCATTTCACATAACATTCAGTTTCATGGGAAAGTTACCATTGACAGACACTTAAAAGAGCAGGAGAAGATAATTCAACTAACCCTAAAAGAATTGAAGGTTTATTAATATGGGATGATGCAGGACAGAAAGGGAAAAAAAAAACCCACCACAACAACAACAAAAAAATCAACCAAAAACCAAAACCAAGAAAACAGCTGATACTAGTCAGCAAAGTGTTTTATCTAAAACAAATCCAGTTCCTTGAGGTCACACTTTAACTACCACAGATAATAGCAGCAACTAGAATGTACTTAGGTTTTTGTGGAATATTTCAATTCACTTGCAGAAGGCTGTGTAAGTAAAAGAAATCGCTGCACAATATTAATGTATTTGTGTATCTCATGAATTAACAACTGTCTCACTCCCAAACCTCAAAGAGCAGCTTTCAAAAGGAATTGCCATTAAACAAAACTGTTCATTGTAAACTTTCTGCAACATGCCAACTTGGCCTGACATCATTTGATATTTTTATATGTGTACTGGAAATCTGTGTATAACAACCCCCACATCATTTGCAGAAAACAGTGTTTAGGAGAGGAGTATTTATGTAAATCACTTGATCTACTGCACTTCAGGTAACCAAAATTCATTTCAGAGTAGACAGATGCAGAACTCAGTACCTGAGCACAAGGAATGGAGGCTGCTCCTCCTAAGATTGGATCCTTGAAAGCAATAAATCTCGAAACAGTTTGTGTGGCTGTGATGGATTTATGGCACAGTATAAGCATCCAAGGCGATGCTCTGTAAAAAGAGCTAATAAAAGCTTTGAAAAGGTACACATCATAGTATTGAACCACATAAGAAAAGCAGATTTTCTTTCTGTATACAGCACTGGTGGATTATCACTAGAAAACTACATATAGCCCCACCATTCACCTTTTTGAATAGACACTCAAATTCTGAACAACACCAAAACTAAATGAAAATTCAGAGAATATGTCATGTTACTAAAAAGCATACTATGCTTATTTTATCAGAAAGCAAATTGAGAAGAAACTTGATTACACCATAGAAGTACTCTGACAACCCTTAAGCCTTCCAGGAAGTCACAAGAACTCCTGTCTAGAAGGTCAAACCAGCCACGATGAAGTAATAAATGAAGGACCATGGGTTTTGAAGTATAAGCAATAATCTTAAGAAATCTTCGATTGTTTGACATTTTCAGATAAATTCTGGATACCCATAAATAGTTATGCTTTAGCCAAACACAGCTAGTGGGCTCTTCAGGCAAGTAGGAAACACAGATGCCTTGAGTAAAATGTAACACTCTTGCTGTGCAGGAGATCAGGATCAGTGCCGAATAATCTTGTCTGACTTTATACCATAGCAGTATAATTAACCAGGATCTTGGATTCATTTGTCACTTGAACAGATACGTAAGTGCGTACTTGAAAAGTCTGGGATTACTTTAAATGCTGTGTATGCACTGCTAGAAAACAGGAGAATGGCCAGAAAAGACAAAATCCTGTGACATCTTTTCAATGAGTTTTTTTTTTAATGTAAAAACACATGATACTCTTCACATTTTATGGTACATGTAAATCGCTTTTGTATCATGAGATTAAACCATTATGCGTATATTAAGATAAACAGCAAATTATATTTGTGTCTATAAATAAATGAGAGGCTTTCCTCATGTATCACAAGAAATTCTATCATCAGTCTTGTATTTATGCCTTGGCCCATTCTTCTTATGGATACTATCTTCACAGATAATCCTCTCTGTCTTTGTGAAGACCTTTTACTTTCCATGTGGCCTTAGAAGGCCCTGTTCTGTCTTCATTTTGAAGGTCACTGAAATAATGACTGATTGTTCTCAGAGTGTTCTCAGACTGTCAAGAATCTAAGAAATACATTACATAAGATACTATGAAAACAAGGCTGAATTCCCATACTCCAAAGGAATCAAATTGAAAATGGACAAGCCTGCAGATAATGTGAAGCAAACTTAACACAAAACAGACATTTCACTGCATACAAACAATAGCTCTTGGTTAATAAACGGAAACAAGTTTTAAGGTTGTATCTATTGTCAAGAGATCGTGTCTTGCAGAAGCACAGGCCTGCATCAAATGATCAGAGGTTTTCTGATGGCATGTGAAGGGACTGTAATAAAGATTCACAAGATGTTATTAACTAGTAGCTAATAGAGTAATTTTGTTCTAGAAGTCTGTTTTCTAGTCTTGATAAAAACAGTATAATCTTCTACGTCCCTAAGACAGCTCCTCTCTGTGCTGCCAAGGAAATGAAAAAAAAAGTGTAATTAAGCAATGATGACCCTAAAGTGAAATGTGGATTCTTTACAATATACAGTGTCCTTCCCACCAGCCACATGTGTTTGTCAAATGTTTACAGAATCTTCATTAACTAAGAGCTTTGCTAGATAACAGAAGTTGAAGCATGGCATCAATGACTCTGATAAGGGCAAGTGTACAACCAATCTGCTTGACAACTGACAAGAGGCTGGGGTTTCAAACAGACTGCAAAAAGAACACAAGAAAGTGATTTGCAAAGGGCATTTCAGTTGTTTGCCTTCCATCTCCTTTCCTCCGTAATAAAGCAAGACATTTAATCATCTAAAATATTCTCTTGTCTCTCTGCCTTAAAGTAAATAGAGAAGAAATGAATTATTTTGGAGTATTATCTGTACTGTCTGTTTTCAACATCATAGCCTGTTTGACAAGAGGCAAGCCTTTGGAAGACTGGGACAACTTATCAGCCATGGGAAAGTCTGAGGCGCACTTTCATGGTTCTGGAGAAGTGGAAGGTGAGACTCATTTCGACTTTAAATCTTTCCTGGAAAACATGAAGACAGATTTACTAAGAAGTTTGAATTTGTCAAGTGTCCCCTCACAAGTGAAGACCAAAGAAGAACCACCTCAGTTCATGATTGATTTATACAACAGATACGCTGCAGACAAGTCCTCGATCCCCACGTCCAATATTGTAAGGAGCTTCAGTATTGAAGGTAGGAGAAGTTATAATTACATAGACTAGAATTTTGAAGAGGTATATGGTAGTGGGGACTCTGATTCTTTTGAGATTCAGAGGGAAGTTCTGCCTAGCTTCCACAGATTCTTTAGAAAAGAAATAGACTAAAAACTCAGATTCTCAGATTGTTGTCTAGCTCTGTAATTCCTTTCAATCTTAGAAAAAAAAACAACTAAACAAACAATAAACCCACCACAACTACCTTTTTTGTTTTTCTTTGATATTTTCACTGTACAGTATTCTCTTCTCAAACACATCAGCTGGGACAGTTGAATAACAGACTTTACATGAATGAAAGATAGATATTTGGAACTGAGTTTTAATATTAAGATGCAAAATTTTGATCATCTATGACTGAGACATCCACGCTAGAAAGTTGCTCTTCTGGGTGGGCTCTGCACACTTAAAAACCACAGCAGCCAGATATGAAATGTACTTCTGGATTCAAGTAAGGAACAGAAGTGCTCCCCAAAAATTCTGGGTTAGATGAAAGGATTTATGTGGAAATGAGTAGTCAAGCTTATGTCAGCTAAAAATGTTCAAGATCCTTGTCTGCATAACATTACACACTTTTAAAATCTCCATCAAAAGCAGCAGTAAAAAAGAAGAAGTAACTGCAATCCCTGTGAAAAAAATGAGAAAGGGAGAATTGAAGGTATGAGAAAATAAATGTACACAGCTAACAGCACTAAGAGGAACTCCAAATCCCCAAATTAGTTCCCCTAGTCATGAAATAGAAAGAAACCTTAACAGTGTAAAATGGATTATGATTTCCATATCTCAGTCTCTTCTGCAACTGCCTTAATGGGCAAACACGGCAAAGAAGTGTCATCATTAGCCAGTTGAAATTGCCCTAAAAGTCAATCATGATTAATTATCTTACATGCACCATCAAATGCACATCAGTCAGTGATGACTTTTAGACACTACAAATTTGATCTTCCAGCCACGTATCTTCCATTTCCATGGTAGAATTGCTGGTACTACATGGAAAAGATTTACAGAACAAAAGAAAAAAAAAACAAACCAAAAACAACAAACAAAAATCCCTCAATGAGTCCAGCCTGAAGTGAACTGGGACTTGGGCATGAGAGGCTGTTTATCATCAAGACTCAGACCCCGAAGCTTCAAATCAGGATTTCCCCCAAACTACCAATAATCCAAGTTGCTTCCAAAGTTACCTGAAGACAATAATGAAAGCCTCAGCACAGATAGATCTAAGAGACACTTATAATGTGTGATATACTATTCTGTTTTAGTAGAGCTTTTCATCCTGTTGCATTATCATAAGAGCAGGAAATGCATCATTTTTAAGGAATTCTTTGAGTAAAAAAATCTCTTTAAGAAGTTGATAAATCTGAACCTTATTTATGTACTTAATACTGACCAGCATCATCCACATCTTGTTCTATGCAAACTCTTTACACTCCCCTTCACACACACACACACACACACACCTGACCATGCATATTGGTGAGAATTCTGCCAACACCAGGGACCTCCATTTCCTCTTTTCACTCTCTGCCCTTGAAACTCACACAGAAGCCAGTATTATTTTTTTTTTAACAGTGAGTAGCCACAGTATTGTTTTACCTGAGTCTTTTAAAAGCATGGTGTTTGGGCAGTCAGAAGCACTGTAACCAAGTGTTTTGATTTCCTATTGCAGATGTTGTTTCTTTAGCTTCAGCAGAAGAAAATCCAGGTCAGAAACACATCTTGCTCTTCAACATCTCTGTTCCACGATATGAGGAAATCACCAAAGCTGAACTGAAACTTTTTATCTCCTGTCACAGAGAAGTTGGTTCTTTCTCTAGGCTACAAAGCAACATGATTATTTACGATATGCTAGATGGTGATCATAGGGAAAACTCTGAAAGTACCAAATCTTTCATTGTCTCCCACAATATCCAGAAGTGTGGCTGGGAGACATTTGAAGTGACCAGTGCTGTGAAAAGATGGGTCAGGGCAGACAAACGGAATAGTAAAAACAAGCTAGAAGTTGTTGTAGAGAGTAAAACTTTGGGTGGCTTCACTTGTGGGAAGCTGGATATCGATGTTACCCCTGACACTAAAAATCTGCCCCTATTAATAGTGTTCTCCAATGACCACAGCAATGGGACAAAAGAGACTAAAGTGGAGCTCCGGGAGATGATTGTTCATGAGCAAGAAAGTGCACTAAAGAAATTAGGAAAGAACACCACTTCATCTGAAGAGGAAGAACAGGTTAAGGAAAAGGCCATCACTGGGCCACATCAGTATTCCTCCAGAAGCAAGAGAAGCATCGGAGCCAATCACTGCCGAAGAACATCCCTCCATGTGAACTTTGAAGAGATTGGCTGGGATTCCTGGATCATTGCACCAAAAGATTATGAGGCTTTTGAGTGTAAAGGAGGTTGTTTCTTCCCTCTGACAGATAATGTTACTCCAACAAAACATGCTATTGTCCAAACTCTGGTGCATCTCCAAAACCCAAAGAAAGCTTCCAAGGCCTGTTGTGTTCCAACCAAATTGGATTCAATCTCTATTCTTTACAAGGATGATGCTGGTGTGCCCACTCTGATATATAACTATGAAGGGATGAAAGTGGCAGAATGTGGCTGCAGGTAGTATATGAAGCCAAACCTCTAAGAATAAGAATATCTACTAAGTCTCCTCTGTGTAAATCTGTACATTAGTGATGCAGGTGAAAACACTTGCAAACAAGGTTTAGAATGGGGTAGGAGGCTGGTTGTTGCTGCTGGCATTTAAAGAATGGAAACTGTTGTAAATAGACTGCATTATATATCATGGCACAGTGAATATTGGATTAAAATATTTTGAGAGTGAGTGAACCATGCATTATTTGGCAACAGTGGTAGAAACTGAATACTTTATTTCAACTTTTTTGTTTACTGATCCCGTTTATGTCACAAACGAAAGGATTTTCAGTGGGAATTTAGGATGTCTTATATATGTCTAATAGGTATTCAAATCTATTTAACTCTCCTAAGTCTGATATTTTCAACTTCTGTAAAACCTAGTAAACAGGATTTAGTCTGCATAGTAAAGCCAGAAGTCTAAATCTGACAAGTTTTTTTTTTCATATGAGTAACCTTTTACAGGAAAATTATTTACTTCTGTATGTGAAGAATTTAAGTATTCAAAACAAAGAGACTTTCAGTCTTATTTCATTCCCAAGCTTCCTTCTGAAAGCAGGTGCCTTGCTTTCAGCTTTCTTATCCTCAGTGTCCCTATTTTTACCGCTTTATGGCACATACTTGAATGATAAGAAGTGCAGCCTTCCGCTTCTAAGACACTGTTTCCTACAAGGAACAGCAGCCTTTATCTCTGCACAAAGATAAGGAGCTACTTTGACCTGCTGCGTATTCTTAGTATTTCCTTGCAAGAACATCCAGTCAAATGACACTCAGCCTTAACCTAAAAGCAGTGGGGGACTGGCAGAGCTCAGCACTTGTGAAAAGCCCAGCACATTAAAAGGCTAAATACGTTCTTTGGAGAATGACATTAGACTCCAAGTTTTTAAAATTTTTTTCTTAGGTTAAACTCTACTCTTTCACCCCTTAGAAGTCTGTGAAAAACCAAGAACTGCTGTGTTCTATAAGGCTTATACTGATATATGGGAAATACGCTATTATACAACAGTTCTCCTGACTTCATCTGTATTTTCACTAAAAAAGGACTCCATCTTTCCTGCAATTAAAGTAAACTTCTTTGATTTAAATGAAGGTTTTGTCTGTGCAAGAACAAAGTGTCTTCTGTGGGTTTCAGGTGATAGATGTAAATGCTGTGCAATAGTCAGCCATAGTCCACCCCACCTCTTCTTTACCACCTTCATGCACACACAGACACAAGCAACAGTAATAATAATAAAAATCTATCAGCGTACCAGAGAACACTTTTGATCCAATCCCACAGGAAAAAAAAAAAAAAATCATCAGAGCTGTTCAATATGGTGAAGAATATTGATGAGGCAAAAATCTAAACAGTAGCTTAATATATGGAAGCAACAGGATTTAAATCCATACATATGTTTCAAATTAAGGCAGCCTATGGGCAAAACGAATTCATTTGGTATGAACTGGTCAACTTGAAATCTAATACACAGTTTATTTATCATTGTTAACTTAATACAGAGCAAATAGCAGGTGAGTGTGAGCAGGGTGGTTGTACTCCATGAAGAACTGCTGGTTGCATCACAAACCATGAGCACAAAGCGCAATTCATCAGTCCTTGGACTGATTTAGAGGCTTTTCCTTTGGAACTGGGCAGCAATTGGATCAAATCTGAGATCCGGATCCATGCAAACTCCATCTGTAGCTGCATGTCATTAACCTCTTAAGCTTCCTGTGGCAGTCTTCTCATTTTACAGCTCCCCACTGGCTTCTGTCATCTTATAGTCATCATTACGTCTTCCGCTTTTCAGAATGCCCTGTATGTTTTCCTTGTTTTGTTAGTGGCTCTTAAGCTAATGCCATTTTGCACAAATTCTATTAATCAAATAAAAGAAGCCACCAAACAAGCACTTGGTGTGATCACATTAGAAAAGTTATCCCCTTATGTCAGGGTAACTGTAGCTGTGTGCCCTTAAGTCATGCAAACAGAAAGTCCTAGTTATATTTCACCTTCACTGAATAAAGCACTTTGTCTACAATTAAATGAAAAAATGGGGAAGGGGAAAGACCAGTTCCCACGGGCTCACAGAAATAAATGATCAAGAATCTTTCTTTTTTTCTTTTCTTTTTTTTTTATTGGTATTCTGAATTTAAATGTTGATCTTTGTTTCACCAGCTTACTGAGAGGGCAGGAGAGGCAGGAAAGACACAAAGCCATTCTTTGCTAAAAACTCAGACCCTAGCTATGCTATCAGAATTTCAGAGACACTCTATAGATCCCCTAGCAAAGCTAGACTACCAGTTGCTTTTGTATTTCAACCAAAAAATAACCCAAAAAACAACTGTTCTTCCAGCCTGCTTCAATGACCACACTCCCATAGGCTAAAGTTGGTACACTAGTGAAACAAAACACAAATCTTTCGATAGGGTGATGATCAGGGTCAAGAAAAAATTAGAAACCAGTAGTGACTTTGGACACTGCCTACAGCACAGCTGAAGTCTGTTAAACTGATGTTCAATTTTACATTGTAAATTCAGCAGCTTGATTTATGTTGTTACAAACGCTTGTTCTTAATCAATTGCTCAAGTTCCATCCTATTCCACAAGTTTTAGGATAATCAGCCAGGTGGTCAAAATGGGCTAGACAGAGCTCCACTTTCCCTCCAGTTGCTCCAAACAGCTAACAGGACATATCTGACTATGACTCCATCCCTTCTTCCTGTCTTAACTTCCCAAAGTTAACTTCCCAAAGGTTGTGTGTTTAGCAGGGACAAAAGAAAAATAAGCAGGTCCCTCCACTGCCCCTAGAGAGTGAAGGACTCAAAGACTTGCCTGCCCGTATGCAAAGCTGGAAGCTCTAACAGCAGGTACCTGAGACGCAAATCTCCTCCGTGTCGCACCAGATCAGACTGAGGCCTGTAAGCCACCTCAGAGCCATCTCTGGCCTCTCTTCAACCTTCAGTGCTTTCTCTAAAGCCAGTCTCCACGCTGGCTAGGTATCACCGCCAGGCTGCCAGGGACTTCAGCCTGCCTCCACCCCGCCATCTCTGTGCTCTGAGGCCTCTGTGTTGCCTGGGCGCCATCTTCAGGCTGCATGGTTCTTCTCCACCAGCTCTCTTCTCCCCAGCTGCCTTCACACATTCTTTTTCTGACGCGGGACCCTACAAGCTCTCATCTTAAAACTACCTCCTGCCTTCTCCCTCTGGGCTGCTCACAGCTCCCTGTGTCTGTGAGCTGCCCCACTGCCATGTCTGCACTGGCTGCTGCCTCTGGACAACATTATCCCTCTGAGCTGCTTCTGTTTCTTTTCTTGTCCTCTTCCCTTAGAGCTTCTACTGGACCACCAGTCATAATTCAACTAGAATGCTTGCAGGAGAACACCTTCTGTGTATCCCTGGGCAATGGGACACAGTCACCCCTTTCATTTCTGCACGTGGCTTGGCTGGGGCCCGGCAGACCTGCTGTTAGGCCTGACAAAAGCCATGACACTAGCCCAGCACACCAAAAGAGCTGAGTGAGCAACATTCTAGCATCTCTGGGCCGTTGTATTGGCCCAGCAGCCAAACCTGCCTGTCCAACAACGGGGCATAAATCTAGTTCTTTGCAGTAAAATAGATGGCTTAGATTGGAAGGGACCTTCAAGATCATCTACTCCAAGCTCCCTGCCATAGGCAGGGATTTCTCTCAGCTAGGCTTGGTTGCTCAAGCCCTCAACCAACCCAGCCTTGAACACCTCCAAGGAGGGGGCATGCGCAACCTCTATGGGCAACCTATTTCAGAGTCTCACCACCCTCAGAACCCTAAAGAACTTCTTCCTAAGGTCTAGTCTAAACCTACTCTCCTCCTCAGCTTAAAACCAACTATAGTGTTTTCTTGTAGATTTTTTAACATGTTTTTTTAACCAACTGAAATAAAACCCCTTAAAATCTCTAAGCATCTTTCCATTACACTTAAAACGTGTTTTCATGACATTCCAACAAAGTCAGTGTGCAAAGGAACAAGCAGACTGGATGGCTTAAGATGCCAAGAGCTGATTAGTCAAGTTGTGCTGGGCGCATCCATCCTGTGTCAGCATGGCAGACAACAGCGTTAGGACATGTTTGGGCAATCAGTGAAAGCAGCAGGCCCTCAGCAGTGTTTCTGTAGGAATCAGATGGGTCTGGTGGCAACCAGGTTAGATAGCTGCCATGCATTTTCCTGAAGCCCACCTGAAACATGCTTGCCTAGAATATGGCAGTTCAGCAGATTTGGTCAATGTCAATTTACCACACTGTGTTCTGTGAGCTGTGGTGACTATCCATTTGCTCCTGGCTGAAATTAGAGAGGTGTGGAAACAGTAAGATACATTTTCTGCCCTCCTCCAATCTTTCAATAAAAATATGCATTGTCCTCTCATTCTATTTTTTTCCTTTTCTCTTTCCTGATCAGTGTAGAAAGAGAGAAGGAAAGAGAAGAGAAAAGGAAAGTTAAGAGTAAAAAGTAGAAATCAAACATATTTTGGATATAAGATTTTGTTATTCCAAGTGAAACCATTAAAAAAAACAGTTGAAGTGCCATTTCCATTTCCATAAATGAGAAAGCATTCAATATTTTATAAATGTGAAAGAAACCTTCCAATAGCTTTAATTTTTATCTCAACAGATTTGTAAAATGTAAGAACTGAAAAAACTTCGGGACAAAAACCTAACATAACTTCCTTTGTCATAAGAAATACAAAGGAGTCTAAGGGTGATATTATTTATTATATTACTAAGAAGCCTAAGAAGCCTGTTCAGGGACAGTGTTTCCTTTGTGCTGAGTAGCAGAAGAATCGAGAGTCTTAGACCATACCTGTGGAATCCAGTCATGCCTACTGCAGACAGCCATGAGGTAGTGTTGACCCAGACTTCTGCATCTATAAAAGTCATTCAAGGCTTGTCTGGAAATACTTACCAAAAATCTGGAAATATTAAATATTTCACAGCATAGCCCTGTGCTTGAGCTATTAAACCCTGCCTCTCACTATTTAGGAGCCCAGCTTTACATTAATATGTAATTCAAAATATGGCTGTTTTGGAAGGCTATACTGAAATCAAAAGTAGTTTATTGCCAGCTTTCACCTTTATCCTGTTGACATTTCTGCTGGTGGAAAACCAGCTTTTGCTGCCACGTTCATGCGTAGATGAATCTCCTGCTGCTGTGGTTTATCAGTGACCAGTGGGTCTATATGGACTCAGTGAGAGAATAATGAAATCAACTGCAGATGAGAACCACAAATTATTGGAGCAAAATATATGCAGCAAAACATTTAATCTCACTCTTGTGTAAAATATTTAACATGTGATTTGAGTGATGCAGATTAGTTTGGCACATATAAAATTATCTCTTCTCACAGTGTGTGGGAAGTTCATACAAGAAGTCAGAAAAATAAATGCTCATGGACACAAGAAGTCAGAAAATTAAATGCTCATGGATTTTAAAGGATTATAAAGTTTTATAAGTTATAAAGGCTAGAGTTAGACCTGAGATATTGAGTTCAGCTCAGAACTAAAATCAAAGTAGGAATTTGGCTTAGGTTATATTAGAAATTATAAGTGATGGTAGAATCACATTTTAAATCTAGGTACTCAGAGTTCAATAAACAGACTTGCATTAAACAAGTGTCAAGAAACAAGTAAGTAGATATTAATTCTCCAAAACTTGAAGAATTCACAGCATACGAGGAAAGATTCTTACCTTTTAACACCAACTGTAAAGAATTACAAAGGTAGCAGTCAGTGATTCATGAATTTAGGGGTAGAGAAATAGATCACTGAACAGCTGATTGTAGTCCTATCTTTTAAAGTCAGTGGTGGTTTGGTTTAGAAAGGCATTCATTTTACATTGTAAAGGTAGTTTGTTTCTGTGCGGTAGTGGCAGGAAGCATGAGGAAAAACACATACCTGAACTCCAGTAATAAATTGAGCTGTGGGATGTTGCCACATTTTCACTCTTAACGGTAAAACTAATTACAACCCTCTATATATTTCTCAAAGTCCTAGCTTCATAGAAAGTTCAGCTGCAGTTGTCATCCTTTCTGAGATGAAAATCAAATGTGATTCAATGCACAATAAAATGTTAGGAAAAAAAAAACCAAACAGAAAAATGTGTTTTTTTCTAATCTTATGTCTTTAAGCAATCGCAGACAGGAAAGGGCTGTTTCATTATTTTTCACCTCTAGATAAGGCCTCACTGGAGAAGAATATTGTGGCTGTGTGGAAAAACCTGGTTAAAAGGCAGGAAAAAAAAATTATCATATAGTGAGTTTAGCAGTAGATATAGAGAACTCATTTATATATGGATGGTAGTGCTATGGCACATACCTTGATTAAAAATGCTTGGTTACTATCTGCTTTCTGAGTATGTTCTTCACGATCATTCATCTCTGTCTATTAAATCCAGAGTAAGATGAGGTGACAGTTATCACCTCATATATATTATCTGTAATGCCCTATAACACCTTTTGCACAGTGAATTGAAACTGAAGTTATAAGTAATGCTTCGTCATTTAAAGTTATATTAATTTTTATTCTAAAAGCAGAAAGTGACAGAGAGTGGAAAAGTTTTACAGTGTTAAAGTTAAGTTCTTAAAATATTTGCTATGATTTAAACAGCAACATTTAATTACATTCAAGAAATCCAGAAATTAATATTTTTTTTCTAATTTGATGGTAAATAATTTAACTTTATTTCCACCATTATCCCATACTTGGTAAATAATTTCTTATAAGTATCTGTTATGTATTATATATAAAAGATTAAAAAAGAAAGTATGTACACTCTATAAACATGCAATGTCATTCTTTTTTTCTGGGATAGAAAGCTGCATGCTTAAAGCTACTGTACAGACAGACAGAAATAGAGATCCATCCTGACACATTCTTAGGGACATGGATTATTGTACTTTTTTTCCCAATTCCTGTCACAATGTATCCATTTTTGTTACCCTGCTCCTTGGCTCCTGGGCATGGCCTCCTACAGCACCCACCAGTACAGGGAAGAAAGAACTAAGAAACAAAAAAGGGGACCCCTTACCCAGCAGGCAGAATATCTGACCTTCCCTGTTTACACACTTTTACTTCATTGTTTTAGATTGCAAAGATGTTTTCTTTGTCATCATGCTTTGTTTCCATCATAATAAAATCTGTTAATGTGTATCTTTGCTTTCAAGTTAATTGAAAGGTGTTTGAACACACAAAAATTTCAAGTAACATTAAAATGTTAAGCATGCCACAGTGGGAAGTGTCAGATTACCTTAACTATACATCATCCTCCTCTTGGATGTATTTGCACAGTTATAGATCATAATGGTTTTATTTCAGATATTCCCTGCTTTAGTCAGTGCACAGAGCTAATGGGTCTTTAGAATTAAGTTGGGGATTTATGAAGTACCATATTTTGTCTATTAAATTCATTGTCTTAATGTACAATACAGTGTATGCAATTACTCACAGAATCAAAGAATGTTAGAGGTTGGAAGGTACCTCCAGAGATTACTGAATTCATCCCCCCTGCCAAAGCAGGATCACCTAGGGTGGGCCACACAGGAATACATCCAGGTGTGCTTTGAAGGATACTCCATAACCTCTCTGTTCCAGTGCTCTGTCACCCTCACCACAAAGAAGTGTCTCCTCATGTTGAGGTAGAATGTCCTGTGTTCCAGCTTGTATCTGTTGTTCCTTGTCCTATCACTAGGCACCACGAAAATGAGATTGACACCCCTCAGATATTTATAGCCTTCTCTTCTCAAGACTAAACAGCCCCAGTTCTCTATGGTAATGGTACTTAGAGTAAAGGTAGAGTATGTGCTATGCATTAAAAACTTTCAAACTAGACAGGCAGAGAAACTCTGAGTTAGAAAAACAATAGAAATTCATCTACACAGGATACTGTATTGGCCACATGAGAAATTAATGCATCTCTGACAATTAGTTCTGTAGCTCAAGTCCATTTCTGGACAACATGTGATTACTGTACAGAGTTGTTGTTCCAATTACCTTTGCCCAGAAGCACTGGATTATTCTTTCCACGAGGAAAGCAAGAGCAATTCAAACTGGTAGCAATGGCCTGGAGTTAGGTCTATGAAGGATGTCCCACATTGTCACAATATAGAACAGTCCTCCAAAATTGTGAAGACACTACAGATCCAAATCTCACTGCTTCTCTACCAATGAAGCACACAGAATGTTGCTATGACACAAGTTGGAGCTTAATTACTTGTTTTCACATTATTAACAACAGTTTCAACTGTGTCCCAGGCCTCCCCATTGACAAGGGAAGCAACAACATTTTTTAAACTAGGATTTTTACAGATTTTTACACAGCCTGGTTGCAAGAGATACCTGTGTTTATAACTTCAAGTTTTACAGCCTTTGCTGTACAACAGTCCTTTCTCTAGTGGACTCTTAGAACAATTTTACCTTTACCTTTTGATGGATTTACATTTCAACATTTACATACACACAGATACAAACTAACTATGGGTTGAACTGTTACCTGCTTTTCTAGATAAGGATAGTCCTATATGGGCATATTAGAGGAAAGAATTTCACAAAATCCCCTTATTACTACAATTGAATGAGCTAGAAAGAGGTCTGCAGTAGATTTCCTCATGTGAGTGGCAGACTTCACTTATGATACTCACCCATGACACCAACACTGTGAGTTCAGCTAGGCTAGATTATTTTTAGACTACATGTGTATTCTAATGTGGCAACAAGTGACATTCTGAATGCGACATAAAAACACTCTCTCACCAGATTCCCTAGTCTATTCTTGCAGCTACCTCCTGCAAGCAGAATGGCTGAGGTAACAATTCATTGCAGACTCAGAGCCAAGAAACTGTTCTTGTATGTCTTTGGCATGTCATACTGGAGCTCTGAATGCTGACAACTCACATGGTTACAGTCTACAGCTGCATTCCACAAATTCTGATCCTCTTTAAAACTCTTAATACAATAGGGTCTCTACATTGTGAGCAGAAGGAAACACACCACCACCCTCTGTTCTATTTTTGTATGTTGAGCTTGAAGTCTATTGGCTGGAAGCTGTCAGCAGACATGACCATATGTTACTCAATAGTATTACAAGTAAATCCTAATTGAGTGCAAATTATGAAGATTAAAGTCACCTCAGATTTGGCTGTATTATATTGAGGCAAATGTATTTCAAAGCTCTGTTAGAAGTGCTGGCAATTCTCAGCACAGAAATTAACAGGCTGTCATTACATTGGATTTTATGAGCTGTTCTAAATGTCTGGAGTTCCTTGTTTGGAGGTCTTAGTCATAGTATGTAGGAACAGTTCTTTGCACCCCAGGCTGGAAAATACCAAAGACAATGCATTGATAATGACTTTTGACAAAATATTAAATATCGATACAACTAAGTCACTGCAGAATCTCCTGCTATAAGCTTTTCATAAAGAATAGTAAGAGACTAGATGACTGCTGTTCTAATTTGGTTAAAATCAAAGTTTTGCCTTGAAATAATCCATCACCATGATGAGCCAGGAGCAGTTCATAACAGGAAATGCATTACCTTTTCAAAACAAGTAACTGCCAGAATGATCTTCCTTGATGATTGACGTTTATTACAGTTTCATAAGAGGGCTGTGAAGTACATCTTCTATTGGTGCACTGCGGATGATGCACTCCATTTTAATGAGATTAAAGGTTTAGTGCAGATAAAAGATTTTTATCTGGGCTGTGCACCTGGATTCAACACAAGGATTTCAGCGTGGTTCACAGAGAGTCATTGGAAAGCTACATTCATCCTGGTTGATAAGAGCTTCTGTCTTCTTTCCTTCTTTTTTATTCCACACAAAGATAAAATGATCAGGACACATTTCTTCCTGATTTCAGCACTGATCATGTGCATCATACCTGCTGAGGAAATCTTTCAGCCAACTCTAGTGCTGGACATGGCTAAAGTCCTTCTGGATAACTACTGCTATCCTGAAAACCTAGTGGGAATGCAAGAAGCCATTGAACAAGCAATCAAGAGTGGGGAGATCCTGGACATCTCAGATCCAAAAATGCTGGCCAGTGTCTTGACAGCTGGAGTGCAGGGGGCTCTTAATGACCCAAGACTGGTGATTTCCTATGAGCCATCATCGCATGCAGGTCTCAGACAAGAAGCTGAGGCTTCCCCAACTCGTGAACAGTTGCTGAGTCTTATTGAGCATGTGGTTATGTATGACAAGCTGGAAGGCAATGTTGGCTACCTGAGAATTGATTATATCATAGGACAGGAAGTTGTGGAGAAAGTTGGAGCTTTTCTAGTGGACAAAGTGTGGAAGACACTGACAGAGACATCTGCCCTGGTGATTGATCTCCGTCACAGCATGGGGGGTCAGATTTCTGGTCTCCCCTTTATCATCTCATATTTGCATGAAGAAGACAAGTTGTTGCATGTTGAGACTGTATACAATCGGCCCTCCAACACCACCACAGAGATATGGACACTGCCAAAGGTGTTGGGAGAGAGATACAGCAAAGACAAGGATGTCATTGTTTTGATCAGCCGCCATACCACAGGAGTGGCTGAAGATGTGGCTTACATACTCAAACACATGAACAGGGCTATCACTGTCGGGGAGAAGACAGCTGGGGGCTCACTGGACATCCAGAAGCTGCGTATTGGCCTCTCCAATTTCTATATGATGGTTCCTGTGTCACGATCTGTGAGCCCTTTGAGTGGGGGTGGACAGAGCTGGGAGGTGAGTGGGGTGGTGCCATCTGTGGCTACTGAGGCAGAACAAGCCTTGCAAAAATCCCTGGATATCCTGGCAGTGCGCAGAGCAGTGCCTGGCACCCTAATCCACCTCACAAATATAATAAAGAACTACTACAGCTTAGTGGAGCGGGTGCCAGCACTGCTGCGGCACCTTGCCACCTCTGACTTCTCTTCTGTGCGGTCAGCAGAGGACCTGGCCACCAAGCTAAACGCTGACATGCAGACCTTATCCGAAGATCCTCGCTTGTTGGTTCGAGTCATGATGCCAGGTGAAGCTGCTGCGCCCCCAGCTGAGAAGCCCATTGCGGTGGCAGCCAACTTACCTGACAACGAGCAACTGCTGCATGCTTTGGTGGATACTGTTTTTAAGGTGTCAGTGTTACCAGGCAATGTTGGCTACATGCGCTTTGATGAGTTTGCAGATGCCTCTGTGCTTGCTAAGCTGGGACCTTACATTGTCCACAAAGTGTGGGAGCCCCTCCAAAATACAGAGAACTTGATCATGGACCTACGATACAATCCTGGGGGGCCCTCCTCCTCTGCTGTGCCTGTGCTGCTCTCCTATTTCCAAGATCCTGCTGCTGGCCCAGTCCATCTCTTCACAACCTATGACAGGCGCACCAATCACACACAGGAACACAACAGCCAGGCAGAACTGCTGGGTCAGCCCTATGGGTCTCAGCGTGGCATCTACCTGCTCACCAGCCACCACACTGCCACAGCTGCTGAGGAGTTTGCTTACCTCATGCAGTCCCTGGGTCGTGCCACACTGATTGGTGAGATCACAGCAGGAAGCCTCTCACACACCCGCACCTTCCCTCTGCTGCAGCCTGAGCAGGGAATAACCTGTGGCCTAACTATCACAGTTCCTGTTATCACCTTCATTGACAACCATGGGGAAAGCTGGATGGGTGGAGGAGTTGTGCCTGATGCCATAGTGTTGGCTGAGGATGCACTGGAGAAGGCTGAAGAGGTGCTAGCTTTCCACAAGAACATGGGAGCACTTTTAGAGGGTACTGGGCAACTGCTTGAGGCTCACTATGCTATCCCAGAAGTGGCTGGTAAGGTCAGTGCTATGCTCAGCACCAAACGGGCTCAAGGAGGTTATCGATCAGCAGTAGACTTTGAGACATTGGCCTCTCAGCTTACCAGTGACTTGCAGGAGGCCTCAGGGGACCACCGGCTTCATGTCTTCCATAGCCATGTTGAACCAACACCAGAAGAACAAATTCCCAGCATGATTCCCAGTCCTGAGGAGCTAAGCTACATCATCGAGGCACTCTTCAAAATCGAAGTATTGCCAGGTAATGTGGGCTACCTTCGCTTTGATATGATGGCTGAGGCAGAAACAGTGAAAGCCATTGGGCCCCAGCTGTTGCAGATGGTATGGAACAAGCTGGTGGGCACTGATGCCATGATTATTGACATGAGGTACAACACAGGTGGCTACTCCACTGCCATCCCAATACTTTGTTCCTACTTCTTTGATCCTGAGCCTCGACAACACCTCTACACTGTCTTTGATCGTAGTACCTCCCACAGCACAGAGGTGTGGACTCTCCCCCAAGTCACTGGCAAGAGATATGGCTCCCTCAAGGACATCTACATCCTAACAAGCCATATGAGTGGCTCAGCAGCTGAAGCTTTCACTCGATCTATGAAGGATCTTCACCGGGCCACAGTTATTGGTGAGCCCACAGTAGGTGGTTCTCTCTCAGTGGGTATTTATCGTGTTGGTAATAGTTCTCTATATGCCTCCATCCCCAGCCAAGTGGTGCTCAGCCCAATCACTGGCAAAGTGTGGAGCGTGTCCGGAGTGGAGCCGCACATCACCGTTCAGGCCAATGAAGCCATGGCTGTAGCTCAGCACATTGCCAACCTGCGTGCCCAGGTGCCACAGACACTGAAAACTGTGGGCAAGCTTGTAGAAGATAATTATGCCTTTATGGACATTGGGACTGTTGTAGCATCCAACCTCACCAAAAACATCAACAAAGACAGTTATAAAAGGGTTACTTCAGAAGAGGAGCTGGCCAGAAAGGTGACTGCCAACTTGCAAGCTCTTTCTGGTGATGAGCACCTGAAATTACTCTACATCCCTGAACATGCCAAGGACAGCATCCCAGGAATCATGCCAAAACAGGTAGAGTTCTCTTGTACCCAGCTATATTGAGGTCAGCTAGAACGGGAGCGCCAAGTCAGATACCTTGTCATGTTTCTAGCCTGTATCATAAACCCTCCAGGATTTAGCTGTACTCAGATGAGAAGCTAGTGTCTGAGCAGGTTTTAGAGACTGAGCTCTCTGACACTAAGGTGAGTCAGGGTAGTAGCTTGTCATAGTAGGTGGTAGCTCTGATTGTGTGCACTTTAGGAACAGCCCTTAGGCTGTGAATCTCTTTCAGTTGTCATCTGCCACAAGTAAATACTCAGGGCTTCACAGTTAGAGGGAAGATACCTCAGTCTCTGTGATCTCTGTTTTAGTGCTGTTGCTTTTCAAGCTGTAATGCAGACACTCACCAGTTACAAACTAAGTCTGTAATTTATGAAAAATTTGGTTGGACAGAGTAAATGCATGAAACCCACAAAACATGCAGCCACATACTTTTTAATGGATTTTTTTTTGTATAAAATGGTTGTACCTGACTTCTGTTATACCAGAAGAACAGGGAACTCCTTTGGTAGTGACAATAGAAAGTTCACTTGACTGTATCTCATGCTCAGCATCAGACAGTTACCCAGTGACCATAAAATACTTTGGAAGAAGTATCTGGGTGAAGTTAAGTGACCCCAGGGAGAAAATTGTTTTTAATAATCTACTTTTTCCCTTGCTATGTGGTTTGCATAACAGTCTGTGCTTTGTGCTGAGCCTGTGTATTTATACACTGGTCTTCCTTGGCAGTCTTTCTTGTTCATTGTTGTGCTTGAGGGAGCTCCCAGGAGCACTTGTTAAAATTCCACCTTCAAATTCAAGGGAGGGTTAGGATAACCTGATCTCTCCGATGGATTTAGCTCTTTTCTGCCTACTGCTCTAGCATGGCTGTCAAAGACTTCTTGTCTCCAGGGACTCATAAAATTACTTTTTCAAGAGAGTGCATATTCCTTTGCAATGAACCAAAGTATACCCAGTGTCAGGTAACTATTAAATGGTTCCTGAGGGAGGAAATCTGTGGTCTTCTACCCTCTGAAGATTTTGGCATGCATGATTTAAAGTAGGCATGACCTTTGTGGTATTATCTCCAACATGAAGGTCAGGAACAAAGTCTAAGCACTGCTAGGGGAAGACAGTTTTTTTTCAAATTTGTTAGCCAAGAGATGCTGCCCCTTTTAAGCTTAAATAGAAATAATGAAATCGTTTTTCTCTTCCATCACTATCTTTCCCTCCTACATTTGCTGAGTGTAGAAAGCTGCACTCTAAAAAAGTTTTTGCTAGATTTTGCTGCTAAATTGTTAGCAACAAGTCAGCATACGTCGTGATTTCTCACTCTACAAAGAGGACCTATCTTGCAAGTTAGCCACTGTTCTATTTTCACTAATTCAAACGTTATTTACTTTATTCAGAGCCTGAATGTTGAGAACAGAATGTATCACATCTGCCACATGATGAGAAATTCTGATTCTGCTAGCGCTAGTGAGGAAACACTATTACGCTAATTGGTGCTTCTGTTTAGTTCAGTTATTTGTCAAGCCAAATAAATGGAAGAGGTTGGGGATGAATCCATAAGAATAAAATCATATCAGTGTGGATGCAAATCAGGACAAATCTGAGATTTGTTCAAGGCAAAATAATATATATACAGCAGAAGTGAAGCATAGGTCTCTTTTGAGGCTCAAATTGTTTCCAAAGGCATATGCATTTCCTCATAGTGCTTGAGGAAACTGGGAGGCAGAGGGACAAGAGAGCTGTCTTAAGGCATTTAAAGAGAAAAGAAGCTGAGGAACAGAGGCACTGAAGTAAAGGCTTTTACTTGTAATAGAGGTAAGAGAAAATTTAGCTATTCCTCAGAGCACTGGGCAGCAAGAGTACCTTCATTTCCTGCTTTGCTTTTGCAGGGTCAGGAGGCATGTTATGTGTGTATACCTCGTACCACTACCCCAGAAAGCATATACCTTACGATTACAGTGAAGCTTACATGATGGCACTAATTGCATTTGTAAATAATTTTTTTTTACAGTCCTATAGATGGACATAGTGGCTCTTTTACTCTGTATCACATTTATTCCTCAAAAGCTGAAGAGATAGGTTTTCTCTATGTGCTATCTACCCTCCAAGTCACTCTCTCCCTCAACAGTGGGATTTTCTTGATAATGACCTTGACAGTGAAGCAATTCCAACACAATTAAATGAAACCAATGATGAATAACTGCAAGAAGGATGGGATGGGACATAAGAGACAGAAAAATGAAATGCATGTAGACCTTTGTATCTGCTACACTAGAAGAGCTGCTGAAGCATAATACTAGGTAGTGAATGTCTCCTCTATGACAGCTGCAAGGTCAATTCTAGCCAGAACTGTCTCCTGCATAAATGCCACTTTCCAAAGTCAGACGTCCCAGAGGCAAATGTTGTATAGATGGTTTGGAATTTAGAAAATAGCATTTTGCTCATAAGGCAGAGCTCTGTAAGCCTGCTGGTGTGCAGCTCAATAAGCCCTACATCTTATTTTCCATTTGCCTCTCTCCTTCCAGTCATACCTCCCTTTCCATATCGAAAGTTCATGAATATCTGAATATTGTAAAGAAGCTATGAAAGAACTGCTGCCTGGTTTCAACAAAGGTGTTATGTCAGTTTTAAGTAATAAGAGTCTCCCTGAGTGACTCTTTTGGCCCCTTGATAACATCAAAATACTTTTAATGCAGTCTTCACATGTAAGAGAGTCTTTACATTAGTATTTTAGATAAGCAGCTGAAAATTATTATCAGAGTAAAAGATAAAAATGAGTTCTTTATAAAAAGAAATTGTTCCTTCTTTTTCCAGACAAATAATGTGTATAGCAGAGTACTGTGCTTGATTATGTCCTTCCATTAGTGAGTGAAATCAAAATACTCAGCCTTGAAGTGACAAAATAGATACTCAAATTGCTACACCTGTTGCTAAGAGGTGGGGGGAAAATGTTGTGGGTTCATACAATGCTGACTTATATCAACATATTCACAGTAAAGTCAGTGTGGAATTATACAGGTTTATGAATGCCAAAAAAAGGCACATGTTTAACTCTCATTGACTCATGACCATTTGCAATTCATTCTTGCTTCTTGTATTTGGTGCAGAAAGGAATATGACATTTGGTCAATCAGTTTTGCTCTTTTCATAGCTCCTTTCATCCTCTGATCCTGATACTTAAGCTCAGTGCAGCTACATTTGCAGTTACAATCCCATTAAAAAGAACTATTTATGCTGATTTTTTTCTCCGTTGTCATTAATATTACAGTATATTTGGCCATTGATTTTAAGGAATTTCAATGGGGTTTGGATGAAAATAAAATTTTAGCCATGAATTATGTTTTCAAATTTTGCTTTCACATGTAATCTTCCAGGGCATTGACTAGAAAATAGCTGCTCACTAGCGTGCAATGTGTATGTTACAAGCAGGCCCTTTGCGAGGTGAAAGTACAGTTTCTCACTCTGCCCTGTATATTCTCAATGGGGACTGGGATCCTTAAATAACCTCTTCTAACTCTTTTCAGTGCACCATCTCAGAGGGTTTCATATTCTTCTTGTGATAAACTCCCAATCCTGGCTCTCTTGGTACATTGAAGGGCAGGATTAGGATTCAAAGCTACAGTTCTAGGTGGGGGAAATGGAGAAATAATCAGTAAAAAGCCAGATGAGTTTAAGTAAGAACACATGCAGGGTTCTTACAGTTTCTAGGGTGATAGCAACTGACTGCACAGCTTTAGAAGTAAGACAGCTTGTTTTGGGCAAGGCCTGTGAAAAAATATATGCACTCTCTGGAGTTCATAAGATGAACACAAGTCGGTACAATCAGGCTGCTACAGTTAATTGTCAAACTGGAATGGATAAGGAGGGATATAATCAATAAGATATGTGAAGTCTTCTACTATATTCAGCTAGAGTATACTACGTACAGTCTTGTGCAATGTTTCTTCTGGAGATAGCATGAGAGGAATAGACACAGGCTGAATAAGAGTCAACTTGACAAAGTTTTAAAGGTTTTAGTTGTTTATTCCAGAGAGCAGAGAGCAGAAAACTGAAAGGAGATGTGAAAACAGTCGTCAGATACGTAAGAGGCTGTTTCAAATATGAAGGGAATAATCTGTTCCCTTGTCTGTGGTAAATAGTCCAAGAAGTAATGCACTTAATTTGTAGAAAGTAGTGAACTCTGTTTACAGTAGACTCTAAAAACATCTCTGTAGTAGTAAGACTAGTGACGTACTGGACTGGATTGCCTGGAAATCGCTCAGTAACATGGATACTTTTAAGAGCAAGTGAGAATCAGCTGTTGGGGATATAGCTAATCCTGCTCAGTCTTTGAGCTGGAGGACCTACTAGGATAGATTATTCCGTTCCATCCCATGAGGGTACACAAGGAACCCAAATGTTCTTCTAAAAAAGAAAGACACAACCCTACCACTCAGCCCCAAAATCTCATGGCTGTTAAACCAATCTCAGGCTCTGCAATGTTACAAGGGTACTGGCTGATAATATTCTAACAGCTGGCAGATGACAGCACTGGCAATCTTAGTGGAAATCAGAGTCACGTTACAATGCTCAGCACAAAATTAACTGTGAAAATGCAGTTTCCATCTAAATAGATAAAACAATTAGGAGACAGGGGAAAGGGGAGAAAAGAGGGAACAGAGGCACAGTTGGAAAAGTAGTTTGCCCCAGATGGGACTATGTGTTAGTAGCAAAATCAGGGATGAAACTCCATGCATGAGTTTTAGGGCAGCATTCTAGGTCCTATTTTAAGTCACATCACTTACTCCAATTAGGCCACTCATGTGAGAAAACCACAGAATAAGGCTGGAGACTGTATATAGTTAATGAAAAAGCTATTCTTCTTTGGCATAAGTGATGTTAGCTTGGAGGCTCTTTAGTATAGCCACATTGTTTATAGTGTTCTTTCTAAGGCACCTGAGGGTTTATATTTAACATCAAATCATTTGTATGTAAACATTGCCTGGCTGAGCAGAAGGATCTTACTTTCAGCTGCATCCTGTCCCAGCTTGCCCTTGGCCTGCTAACAGAGGTCTGCCTTCCAAACAAGAGCACTCTGTAGCTTTTCTAAAGCTAGACTTATCTCTTTAGGTACCAAGAGCACATGGCCTATATGCCAGAGTCACAAAGCTGCAGTTTTCCAGGACAGCAACTCCCTGCTGTGAGTCCCAGCCTCCTTACCTCTTTTGCTTAAGAATTAAGAGGCTTTCCCCATCCCCTGAAAATTACCTTCAGAGTGCTTTTCCTCTGACTTCTGGTGTTAGCACCTCTAGAAGATTTTTTTTTCATATTTTTTCCTGCAGCCATGAAGACAAAGAACAATTTCATTGAGACCCTTACATATTCATTTTACCCCATGGGATACGAGGCTTAAGGAGCAGTTTGCCCACCTTAAAGTCTATAATGAATTTGGAGTCATTAGCAATGCTGCTAGCAAGTACTGAACTCCTCATTGTACAAATATGTGATGCAGCACAGTAAAACAAGTAGAAAAAAGAACATTTCCAGACATAGACAGAAAGGTCTTAATCAACATGCTTATGGGTATGCATATAACAATTACTGCTAGATACAGAGCTAAGAAATCTGTGTTCATTTAAAATATCGTTAGCAAGTGGCTGTAACACATCAATTTTATTTGTAGATATTACCAGTGAGTGATGACTTTTTTCTCCTGGGGCTACCAGTACCTCTGAACTAGATACAGGCTCTGTCAGAACAATGCAATGCATGCTGGATATATTCTTCAAAACTGTGGTTTGATAATCAAAGTACAGTGGGCAGATCAAGTAGCATTGCTGTCACTGGGAAGTGGATTAGAAATGACAAACTCGGTAGTGCTGGACTGAAATGTTTACTTTGTAGATAGAATGGTTATTTTCACAAGGTACAGTGAGAAAGAAGGGTACACAAGAGGACACAGCACAGCTTGCTCTTACCATCAGACTAACAACTACTAGCTGACAGGGCTTTTAAATTAATGTTTGAAATTTTGGCACTGGATGATGAAGAAGCCCAGGATAGACAGAAGTGTGATATAGTTAGTCATTTTCCCCCAGGTAAATGAGGAGAAGCACTTTAGTGCTTGAGCTGTGACAAATATTGCTGCATTCGCACACCTTGGAAAGCCACTTTCTGTTATGGCAAATCTGCTTTTGACAGGAGTGCAACCCCAGGCTAGAGCACTGCATATAGGGCAGGAGATTGCCTGGCTCCTCTACAGCTGCAGAAAGCCCAAATGAGTCCAAATTTCTGTGGCACATCGCATGGTGGGAGAGTACTTTTTAGAACATGGCTGATTTCAGACTCACTCTTTTAGGTGCAAAAGTACAGACTATCTGGGGCTGAGCTATAGCAGAGGAGAAATTATTTAAAAGCAAGCATAAAATAATTTTCACAGCAACTCTGAGGAGAAAAGGACAATGTGCTGAAGGTCATGGAATTCATATGTATCCCAAAGCCTTATCTCTTTAAGCTGAAGGAGAATCTTCCATTTCCTGACACATGCACAGAGAACAGAAGTTTAGCAACTGGAGTAGGCTATGGCTCAATGCATGCAAGGGTCACTAGCATAATTGTTTCAGTTTACTACATATTGCAATTACAAAATTATTGCTTTTTAATAACATAAGATAAGCAAATTTAAATTAATCACAGCCTAACATGTGAGACTCCAGGCACATGCCACTATATAAGAGATTTAACATGTCTGCCTCATGAGTATCCTAGCACATGCCCAATACATCAGGTTTCTTACTGTCACGGGGACTGGTCATTAAGAATGTCTGAGGCCTTCCTCACCTGTAGCCAGCAGCTGTTTGTCAGCTGAGGCAAATCAAGAGATTACAAAATCTCGAGTGCCTTATTAAAAAGAACTGCTAAAGCAAACAATTAGGCTTGCATGTCAGACCTGGGACAGTGGCCTGTGCTGGAGGCTGAGGAATGGCTCTTGTAGCCTTCTTAGCCTCTTTGATCCAAGGAAATTCTGGTATTTTTGAAAAATAAACCGAACCCTGGCAAATAGGTGCCTCATCCAGATTCTGTGAAAGCATCCTACACTGGGCAAACAATCACAGTATCACAGTATCACAGTATCACCAAGGTTGGAAGAGACCTCATAGATCATCAAGTCCAACCCGTTACCACAGAGCTCAAGGCTAGACCATGGCACCAAGTGCCACGTCCAATCCTGCCCTGAACAGCTCCAGGGACGGCAACTCCACCACCTCCCTGGGCAGCCCATTCCAGTAGCCAATGACTCTCTCAGTAAAGAACTTTCTCCTCACCTTAAGCCTAAATTTCCCCTTGGCAGCAGCCAATTCCAATCTATGTTTACTATACAAAAATCTTAATATCTTTTGTTATGTTCTTCAAACATGGTCACATTCCTCACATATGTCCCACTAAACCTGACCCACATATTTCTTTTTCAATCTTATGCCAAGTTATCGGTGCCAGCAAATGATTTATTTTGTTTTTCCAAATTCTTTCAGATGCCTTCCCCAGAAGTATTTGAAGATCTGATTAAATTTTCATTCCATACAAATGTATTTGAAAACAACATCGGCTATCTGAGATTTGATATGTTTGGAGATTGTGAACTTCTAACCCAGGTGTCCGACCTACTGGTAGAACATGTTTGGAAGAAAATTGTTCACACGGATGCATTAATCATAGACATGAGGTAAACCTTTGAGTGGCAAATAACCAAAGCTCTTTCAAAACAGCATTTTTATTTGTAACAGTGAATTGGCTTTACATGGCTTACCGTCTTGTTTACAGGCTGAAGTCGCTGGGATTAAATGAGAAAAGGAAAACAGCCAAGGAAAACAATAACAGTCTAGAAGTATATCTCAAGATAAATCGTACCATCACTTGAGATGTTTAGAACTAAACAGGCAAATTTAGGGAATGTGCTGCAGAACGCAATTCTCAATGTCACATCTGCTTTCTTTCTCTGATTTCTTTCAATTCTAACTCTGTATGTGCTCTGTATTTATTGATTATGTAAATGCCTTAATTAAATCTACTGCAGGCAGTGATCAAACGATTGAACAGTCAAAAAAACAGGCTATGACAAGCTGTACTACAGCACTTAATCTGCCATATCTGAAGTGCTAATTAATGAGATAATGATCATGAGTCCTCCTGTACACTGGCACAGAAAGTTGGATTAAAGGTGCTGTAGCAGTCCTAGATTCTGCTGCATCAAGCTACAGCATCATATGCCTGCACTCTGCTGGACATTCCAGTGTGTCAACAGTGCTGCAAATCTTAGGAGGCAGAAGATGACAGCCATTCTTTGCCAGCTACCAGAGCAGATGAATATCACAAATACATATTTTGCATAGAATATTTAGGTAAATCATTCCCTTGGCTTAGTACAGTTTTTGGTTTGTGAGGTCAGAACATTAGAAGTATCAACTAAAGGAAAGAATGCCATAGTAAGAACTTGTTCTTAATGCTGGAACCATTTATGTCCATTGCCACCATGCAGCTCTCAATAATTGGCAATGTTAATGTTCTTCTGGGATTTGCAGTACAACTTCATAGAATGGTTTGGGTTGGGAATTCCAAAGGTCATCTATTCCAACCACCGTGCATCGGGAAGGGACATTGTGTACAGAAAAGATGAGCTTGGCCAAGAGAGCAGAGAGAGAGATCTCACTACATAAGCACAGAAAAGCCAGGGCAGCCATCAAGAAAACTCACCCATGACTGAATTCAAATCCAGCAAAGGCACCATGATCTTCCAAAAGACTTGAGACAGGACTGGGACTTTCTTCCTTCTTTCCCTGGTTTTCTTCCAAGCTAAAACTCATATTAGAGCCAGGAGCAATAAAACAGGAAAGGTAAAATCATGTCCCAGGTAACAAATGATCTCATTATAGTTATTTTCTTGCGCTGCTTTGAGATTAATTTTTTTTATTATTATTTAATGCTTTTTTAGCCCTTTGAGTGCACACAAAAGTCCCAGTCTTTGAAGACATGAAAAAGAACCCCAAACATTTTACCTTTTAAAATTTTCCCTAGACCAGTCTTATGATTTTACAGTAAGGCTAATAATCTCAATTCTGAATGGGATTAACCATAATGAATAATGTTTCTCATCTTACAAGTTTCCCTCCCTGGAACAGCTGGGACTCTCATGAATGTCATATATTTATAATTTCATTTTTGCATGGGATTATTATCTATAATGCAAAATGTCTGTCATCTTAATACTTTCCCTCTGAGAAACAGCTGTGCCACTCATCAACTTCATATTTTTTAACTTCACAGCACTAAGATGAGACACTGATAAACTAAACAGCTTCCATAATGTCACACAAGAATCCTGTAATTAAGTCCTTGTCTCTAAAGGTTAAGCTAAAATTCTAGCATCTGCTCAGTCATTATTACCGACTAAAGTTTCTGCAGTTTCACTGTCTGCAAGAGAGTCTCAGGAGGAGTCCTTCTTGCTCTAGCAGCTTGCTTGCCATTCATTTCAGCCATGATAGCAGCTGCATGAAACCTAGGTCTGCTGGGCCTCTCTGCCTCCTGGACTGTGCAGCAGAAGCAGCACCTCTTGGCACCACATCACTCTCTAGGACACACTAAAAGGGCTTATTTTAGTTCTAGCCATTCACAGTGTGAATTCAGCATACAGTTCCCAAATGCTTCAGAATAGAGAGACAACTTCACTCTTTGGAACAGGGGCCTCGCGGATTGTCTAATCCTTTTCTGGAAGTGAGAGTGGAAAAAAAAAGACAAGACCAAAACCAAAAGCCAAAACCACCCTTAGTTATGGACTGGAATGAACAAAAATTCTAGCAGGTATTTTCTAGAATGTCTCTGCCAAGCACTCCTAATATCACATACAGGAAAGCACCATATCTATCTCCCACTGGTGAGCAAAGCACAAACATTTGCAGTGCTGCATATATATTCTAATATTAGTGAAAAATGACAAATGAAAAATAATTTCACATTCCATTGTGTGTATTCCTAGCAGAGGTTGTCCAATGACACTTAGACTGCTCAGTGAATTTAATCTTCAGAGGCTGGTATGAAACTAAACCACAGCCAATGTTTCCAAATGTGACTGTCCTAAATGAAGCAGCTATAATATTATCTTTAGGCACAAAAAGAAATGGCCTCATCTTGTACAGTGCCAAACACCAAACATTTTTATTGTGTGCCACAGGAAATAAGAACATTACAGTTCTGCAAATATATGTTGCTTAAATTGGAAACTATATTTAGATACTAGACTTCAGGTATTGACTCACTCTGTCTTTATCAGTAACAGGACAGGTTATTTAGCCTAGAAGAATAACAAGAATCTGATGCTTCTCTGCAGATTAAGAGCTTTTGCTTTCTTTCTGATTTTTTCCAGGTGCAATCAAGAAAAAAAATCAACCATTCAGTTTTATATTTGCTTTTGAAGTCACTTGTGGGCAATAAGAGTCCAAAGCCCTTAGACAGGATTTTGTTTCTCTGATAAACATGCAAATGCTGATAGGGGAGAACTAATGTAAATACATCAAGATATAACCATAAGCCTGTTTAGTACAGCTGTTAAGGAACGATACCTGGAAGGGAGATTTTCTGTCTGCCACAAATTTTCAATTGTTTCCTTAATATACTTGATTTTTGAAAAGGTACAACGTTGGAGGCTCCACCACTTCAGTAGCAATCCTATGTTCATACTTCTTTGACAAAGGACATCAAATTCTCTTGGACAAAGTTTATGACAGACCCAGTGACTCAGTAAAGGAAATATGGACCCAGACAGAGCTCAAAGGTAAAACGTCAATTTCTTTTTACTGTAGCTTTTCATTTCAGGTGTCCCTCCTTGAGTACTTTAAAGTGGGCTGTTAGAAACTACAAGTCATTTGGTGAAAGCACCTGCCACAATTACCTCAGGCCGTTCAGAGAATGTAACCAAAAAAATCTGTATTTCAGCCATGTCTCTCAATGCAGTCTATAAATAACACTCCTAGGACTGGGGTTATGTTAAGCACAGAAATTTGCAAACTGGTTCCCAGAAGTTTAGCTGAATACTGTGTTCAGCAGTTGTCATTTCTTTTGAAAGTTGTCAAAATTCAAAATGAGTCCTGTGCTGCCTAGACTTCTAGTAACATCTCTTCCAATACACATTGTTTTGCATGCAGTTCTTCGCTTTTATCTGTGGAATCCACTAGTTCAGTGGATGAAAGCACCCACAGTGTCACAGTTTGTCCACAGAACACAAGGGAGGAAGAAAACCACTAAATTTTGCATATCTGAGTCAGTTTGGAACATTTGGCAAGGTATTACACACACACACAGTCTCCCCGTACACCCTGCCTTGCTGTCCATGAAAGTTGAAAGGATGCTGCAACATGTAGAAATAGACTTCTTCAGTGCTCATACAGTGCAATTAGAATGCTAAGAAGCCTTAAACACTAGGTTTAATTATTTTGCCCTTTAAAGCTGAGACAGTGCTAAAGAAAGGTGTCACAATGGTGTCTGCAATTATTGGCTTGGAACATGTTGAAATAGTTAAACTTTGTCAAAGGCTGCAGGGTCCATCTATTTTTCCAGGAAGTGAGAGGTGGGCTGTGCTAAGGGATTTGATTACTATGGACACATTCCAGTTCCCATCAAAGAGAGCAGGCAGACTCATATGAACTTCAAAGGAGCTGGATCTGGTCCTGTATTTTTATATATACATACATATATAAATACGTGTGTGTGTGTATACTGTGAAAAGGATCTTCTAATGGATATTACATCTACAGTGAAATGAGAAGAGCAAAGATGGTGTGAAAATTAATTACCATCCTATTGGTCCCTCTCTTACAGTTAAGCTTTAAAATTGTATGTCATATTGTAACTTACTTAAAGAATTACATTTTCAGAGCAGTTTAGAGTAGTTTTCAAGTTACCAAACCCCAGTTATATGAAGCACTGGCCACTATGTAGAAACTAAGCTGTCAAAAAGCTAGTGTGTTCAGATACACTGAAAATCAAGTGCAAAAAAAAAACCCTAGTCCTGTCAGCTACTTGTGTAAGAAAATGAGATAATTTGGTTCATATCCTAATAATAAAAGAGTATTTGTTAAAAGGTTTGGGACAAAGGCCATGCAACAGCTTCCATTAACAGACTATGAAATTCCTGTGGGAAACCACAATAATTAAAATTTCATAAAAGGCTGCCTGCTTAGTTTGCAGACCAAGCTCTATGACAGCCATGTTTTGACAGCACGAATGAGAGTGAAACTGAAGGTGGTGCTGGCAGAGCTTTGTGTACTCCTTTTGGAGCAGAGGAAAAAGTCACATTCCTCACCTGCATATACCACTCATGTTTTTGAGATCCAGAGCTCCTATATAAGACAAAGGCACAGAAGAGCCAGCAGTAGTAACTATCAGCTGGTCTCCCAGCTGATGGAGCTCATAACTAGAAATTAATGGCACAAGAGGTCCACACAGGGTGATAGGGTTTACAGTATAAAAGCTGGATTAGTGTAAAAAGTACTTTGATAGCATCAAAAGTACAAAGTAAATTTCCATACTTCTTGTTGATGTTATCTTTATTGTTAATGCCACATAAGATGTGCTGTGTCTTGGCTTCTCTTGCTGTGCTATGCATGTAAGTGCTTGAAAATGGAGCATATCTGATGCTTTTTGTCCTATCTGGCAGGGGAGAGGTATGGCTCTCAGAAGGGTCTAATAATCCTTACCAGTGCTGTGACAGCCGGCGCTGCTGAAGAGTTTGTGTACATAATGAAGAGACTGGGAAGAGCTCTCATCATTGGGGAACAGACCAGTGGTGGCTGTCATTCCCCACAGACATATCAAGTAGATGATACTAACTTCTACATCATCATCCCTACCTCCAGGTCAGTCGCTTCTGCAGAAAGCATTTCTTGGGAAGGGAAAGGGGTGCCTCCTCACATGGAAACACCAGCTGAAACAGCACTTATCAAGGCAAAGGAGATGTTCAATGCTCACCTGCACAGCTCTAGATAGCCCAGTGGTGGAACGTGGCCCTAGCTCTTAGGGAAAGAAAGCTACCTGCCCAAATGTAAATCCTAGAAAGGAGTGGGAACTTCATTTCAATCTCTATAGTCGGTGATTAGTTCCTTGTACATAGCTCAAAGTGAATCCCCTTTCAGCATGCTGTATTTTTTTACCCAGTTCTGTAGAACTCAGCTTTTTCTGGGCATGGTTGGGATATGGACAGTTTGCTGGGATTTCTGGATTCCTCTGCTGTGGTCAGATGCAAAAGTTACTTGTTGTAGTATCCAGGTTTTTTTAAGGTTTAACTCCAAATCACAGATCTCCTTCAGTCCCTTAGAAAATCTCAGCTGTCAGTATTGAAGGCATATATATGAACCACCTCGAAACATTTATGCAAAGATGGAAAAGGCACCTCTGCTCCTTTGAAAACTGTGTATGTTCCTATTTGTACATCTGAAAGAAGAATTACAGTAGTCTGGAGTCTGTTTTCCAATCCGCAAGAGCTAAATTGAGTCTCCTCTCAACTGAATCAGATGTATCCAAAATTCTGGGCGAGCCTGTCAGGATTGCTCAGTCACGCTGTTTTAGTACATGCCTGCTTCGCCCTTGGTTTCTGTTAGAGGGAGGAGGAATGAGCAGGAGAAAGGCAGTACTTAACTCTTTCACCCAGGGTTCAACTGATTCAGGGAAAAGAATCACACATTTTTACTTAAGGCTAAAACCAAATTTCTGTCCTGAAGAAAGCAGAGAAATATCCTCTGCAACCTGCTAAGAAGGGTACATTTTAACTAATAGTTTATTCCAGGGCAACTAATAGTTACTGAGATGAGCTTAATCAATGTACAACATTCCTTGTCTTTCTTACAACAGTTATCTAACCATCTGTCTGCATAATTATTTAAGAATACACGCAATCTGATCTCAACATATCTCTACAAAATGCCATCTGTAAGGTACTTCAGTTAGGAAAATGGCCCCCTGAAATTTAGCCAGTTGGAAGTTGTAGTAGTTACAGATTGCTGTTTGCTTGCTCATTTGTAAGTTACTGCCATTTTTTAATAAATTGTGTTTAAATATCTGACTGCAGAGAATCTCCTTCAGTATTTAGAGGAAAATAATTTTAGCAACCAAATAGACTTTCCGTCTTTTTTACTACTTGTTTGTCTTACTAGCCACAGTGCGATCGCTAACCTGGGCTGAGTCATTTTTCATGTCCTGATTTTTATGAACTAGCTAGTTGTTAAACTTCTCAGTGTTGTGGAAAATATTTCAGTGAATTAAAACCCATACAGAATTTTGTGTAAAGTGATATATGTATGAAGAGTATTAAAGATGCTTGGGAAATGTGGAAAAGACTGGAGTATTCAATGAATGAGTAAACACTAACATATTTCTTCTAATGTCTTTAAAGCCTCTTTAATATCTCAGTGATCCAGATATACTGTTTTGTTCTCCTAAACACAATCAGCGTGTCATGTACAAACAATAGTAGTTAAACCCAACATTTAAAAACCTAAGGCATCCATTCAAGGACCAAAAGCTATATCATATGAGCACAAATAGCAAATCATTTCTTCCGGTACTAATACGGTAAGTACATACGAAAAATAAATACATCTAGAAAGTGGAATCCAGTTCTGGAAACCAAAAATGAAGACACATTTGCTGGTGAGTCCATTTAAAAGCAATAATGCTGTTAGTTCACTGATCAATTTCACTGGAAAATTAATGTGCAACTTTGAAAATTTTTATTAGTTGACAAAATATTATTTACTATTTCATACATCATCTACTGGTTAATTGACATTAAACTATCAGGCTTAACAAAGGCCAGGGCGTTCAAAGCCAATTTCTTCCTGTCTACACAAACTGCTGTCATCTTTATTCCCATCTCAATGAGATTAGAACCTGGAAACAGTGTAGTGAGTGTAAATTGTGTTATGATGTACTTTTTACGCAATATAGGATCACTGGAAACATCTTCTTTCAAAACACTGAATAGACTGGCTTTGCCACCTCAGAGTAACGAGAGAATGAGAAGGATAAATGAACTATGTCTGATCTCACTTCAATACAGTGACATTGAAAGGAGGTGAACTCCGAACTGGCAAAAAAGAAATACATGTAAAGACAAAGTCTGCAAGACTCACTCAGCCAAATGGCACTGAACCTGTTGAGATTGGTCAGAGGTACCAAATACCTCTGGAACACCTGGAATTATGGTGTATCAATTACCTCTGAAACCTAAACCTGCACTTTCAGAACTAAAGCGGATCTGTATCTTCTATGCAGAAAAGAACTTTCCTTGCTTTCCCACAGATGCTTTCTGGATCTTCTACAGTGTCAAGGAAGACATAGATCCTGAGCTCTATGTCCCACTTTGTCCCCCACCTGGCATTTTTGTTTATTCTAGTGACCATTAAAACCATGAGCTCAAACCAAACCATGACGACAGCATAGTGTCATCAACAGACCTCACTAAAGTACAGACAGTAATTGTATAGAAAATTATACTGCGTTAAAGGGTTTGAACATCACAAAACTATGAATGAAAATTAGTTATGAAAAATCTATGGTTTATGGTTTACATGAGAAAGTTAAACAATAGTTTTCTTACAGAGGGACAAGCAATTTCAGAAGTGCCCTTCCATAACACAACAGGAAATAGGCTGCAAATACCACTCTTCTCTCTTCTGGTTCCAGAGCTTGCAGGGACATTCAGCAGTTTATAGCACTATTTCTTTATTATCCCACCTAGAAGAGCTTCCTGAAGTTTAATCCTAATCATATCCCATTTAAAGGCAGGAAGACAGGAATTGGTGCATTAGGACTCCTAGCACTTGGTGTATTAGGACTCCTAGAACTATGATCACTCTCTTTTTAGCATTCACAGAACTCTAAGAATTGGCAGCCAGTTTATTCAGACTTTTTTTTGCTACAAAACATTGCATTCTTGCTCTCTGAAGAGTGCTTCTAATGTAGTGTTTGTTTCCTGATCATATCACAAAAGCTGCCAGTGTCCAGTAATTTTTGAAGTGCTTTATAGACCAGTGGGAGTCCAGAGACTGCATCAGTCAGTGAAATAAAAGCAAGTAAAAATATAGTCTTCAAAAGCATAACTGAGTGCCGTTTCAGTGGAGAAATACATCTTCATTGCAAACAGTTCAGCATCAATGAGTGAACAAATACAGGGATCTGGCATTCCCTATCAGTAAACTCACAACACACTGCGGAGACACAACCTGAACAGCTAAGCTTGACAACTTCATGATATGTCCCTTTTCATCAATGCAGAAGCAGATGTCTTGAAAGAAAGTGGTTTCATCAAAATGACACAGACTAGCAAAGACAGGAAAAGAACAAGCCACCTGACTTGAAATCATCTTAGCCTGTTTAAAAAAAAAATAAAAAATCCAGGTTTGGTTTTTTTTGGTTCCAGACATTTTACTGTATAAAAGACACATTTCCCTGCTGTAAACCAAGACAGAACACAGTTCTTCATTAATTCCTTCAGCTCCTTCATTTCTTCATGAACCTCCTGCCCTAGTGGAGTGCCATTCCTTCACCAGGATTTCCTGTTATCTGCACCAGTATAAATGTTCAGACTTGAGTGAAAAAAAATTTCCCAGCATGACTCAGTTGTAGTAAGTTTTTTCTTTGTCTTGTTAGGCTTCCTTCTACCTGTGCAATATTCTGTTCACTCAGCTTTAACACCAGTTTCATTTAAAGAAATGAAATATTAAAACATTTGGATAAGCTCTCTGCTTTATGCAACCCAGCTTAGATGACACATTTGCTCAAACTTCAGACATATAGAAGACATTCCCTCTGCCTGCACAAGGGGCTTTACACATAGGCAATCTAGTTCTGGTTCTGTTGGCATCTGGATTGTTTTGCACAGGTGTAGCAGACAAGAAGATGTCACATTGGCCAGTTGTGTGTGTAAACAAGTCTTAATTCACAAAACACTTTAATCAAGAAGGAATTTGTTCACTGGGTTTTTATGTTAGTGGCCTCCTGCAAAGAAGCAAGTACAAGAAATAAAGCTGAGTAAAAGCTCTCCTTTTTTGCATTTTAAACCATCTCTCCCACTTTCCATAAGGGGTTTTCTTGCCTTTCTGTGCATATGCATTGATTGCCAACACAGTATGTAAGCTGCAGTGCCTGAGATGTGTCCAAAAAGAAACTGATTAAAAGTTCTTACCTCCTTTTTCCCCCAGTAAAATCACATCTCAACATAAGGGAAAGCTATTTCTCCCTGTAGCCTTGCTGCTTGCTTAAGCCTCGTAACATAAGAAGAATGAAGACGTTTGATAACAGACGAGACCTCTAAGAATGCAGATCTAAGATAGCATTGGAAGAGACTTTGAGATTCAGCAGCTGTTTACCAGTGGCTGACTTCCCACACTTTCTCAAGATCTGTTACACCAACAAAAAATAAGTGCAAATATATAACTGGTTATATTTGGTACTGCTTCAGTCTGATCTAAATGGCATTCCAGGTGTGGTGCGCTGGAAAAACAGACTGTTGGAGCAGGGTAATGTTGAAGCAATGCACCAACATAGTACTGGGGAGCATTATACAGCTGGTCTTGTCTTCTTCTAAAAGAAATCTGAAGCTAGGTTTCTACCCATAAAACTGTTGAGACAACACAGCATATTTCTGTAAGCACAGAAGAGAACATTTTGCAGCAGTGGTACAAAAATATCTCAGTCTTATTTATACTGGGCCACGCTAATCTTAAAGTAATTGATGCAAATCAGGAGTAGCAACATGAAATTATTCTGGATTTGCACTGGAATAAATGAGATCATGATCTGGCCTAAACTGCTAATGGGAACTATAACCCTAACCACATATGAAAGCAGTTACACCATGGAGTCCTTCATTAGACTTTATGGACACTGACTTCACACTAAACTGGCCAGCACCCAGATAAAACCAGATGGAGTAAAATTTGGCCCATTAAATCTTGCCATAAATATATTCCTTACACAGTAAATGTTATTGGACACAAAATAGAGATGGAAAGATTAGAAGGAAACCACATCATCCCTTTCTCAATGCAAGGTTGTTCCCCGCACTCCATGATTCAAAGCTTTTGTTCATTCTGGTTTTTAATGGCTCCAGCGAAAGAGCTACCACCACTAACCTTGGGAAAGACAGTGTTACAATCCAACTAGAACTCCAGTCTCAATTTATGTCTTCTGAACTCAAAGGCATAATGTGACAGTTGAATCATTTTATATTGGGAAATAAAGCTGAGGTCCACGGACAGTAGTTGGCCTGCAGTAAGTCAAATGTTTCTGTTAATAGGAAAGAGCCATGTATTAGTGTTCAACAGCAATATGTTGAAAAGAATGCAGTCTTCTGTCTCATGGAAATCTCCCAGGAGATGACAATAAATGTAATATGATCTCAACTGACAGCCTAAGACTCTCAGACTGTCTTTTATCACTCAGATGTGTTTACTTGCCACTACCTCCATTATCAGCCTAGGCATCATCATGGGAAGTCAAAGAAAACTGCCCGGCCTGCAGCAGGCAAACACTGGATTATGTCATCAGCACGGTGGAAAATATTAAGAAGCATATTGCAGTATCATTTAGTCTTAGCTAGAAAATGAGTGGTTTCTGATCATTCTCTATCTTAAAGAGAATAATAGCAGATGAGGCTCAGAGAAAGGACACAAAACCATCAGACAGCCTGAAAAAGTACTATAAATGCTCACCTGAATAACATGTTGTCATAAGCTATCAAAAGCAAGACCCTGAATGGATTTAAAAAGTAATGAAAGGTTAATTGGATGAGTTGCAGTACCAATAGACAGAATTGTTGCTTCCTCCTCACACTCAGAGCAGTATAAACTCATCTGCTTCTGAGACTTAGCAGAGCTCAAACTGAAGTAGGCAAGAGAAAAATGCCTTGAATGGGCAGGTTATAGAGAGAATTTGGCACTGCTATTTTAAAAAACACCTTGAAATTGACCCTTGTAGAAACCAGAGGGTAGACAAGCTGGTCTAACAGAATGCAGTTCATGTATGCCTGGGTCATTTTGGAAAAGCACGTTTCTCTTCTAGCTGTTAGCAGAACAGAGCCTACCATCCACTATTGAAGTGTGCAGATTCTACCTGTCAGTAGCTAATACTACCTCAAATACCCTTGTTCCTTCCTTTAGTGTATTCGAAACGCAAAAATCACAGGCCAAACGCTACCCCAAAAGACCTATACACCTAGTGATATTCAAGCACATAGCAGGGCAGAATTTGTGCTCACTGTCTACACAATAGTGCTGATGACAGGTCATATTTTGATACAGATCCAGGCTGATTTGACCTCTGTAGAAGATATTTCAAAAGTGGCAGAGCTGAGAACAGAATTCAGACTCCCTGATTTACAAGTCACATTCTCTTTGGCAGTCTGTTGGCCGGTTGATGATGATCACAAACTTCAAAGAGAGGCTTAACTTCAAGTTCCTTTCAAATTCAAGGAAATAGTGATACAAGCTTTTTACTCAGACTGACAAATCTGCTAAGACACTGATTTATCTCACATAAAGGAGTAGGAGTCCACCAGTGGTGTCAGAAACAGTAATTTTTGTTTTAGCATATAAGCTCTGATTCTTTTAGTGCTTAAATATTCCTCATTCACTCAGATGGTTGTTACTTCTGTAACGTTGTACTGCACAGACACCATCAAACTGAATACAAGCTAAAAAGCCTCTGTGTGAATAAAACAAAAATAAATTCCCAATTCTTTGCAAATTAATACTGCATGGGCATTCGTTTCATTATTTTATTTGCTCAAAAATAGACTGACAAGGGCTAGGCTGAGTTTTCAAAGCTTACAACCCGCTTCGACTCCTGTAAACATTTCATATCTTTTTGCAAAGCATCTATTATAAATTATTGTAAACAGTGATTTCCTGTAAGAAATTAATGTAAACTCATAATGAAGTGGATACAGGTGAACCATGTTCCCTTTCTTTACCCAACCTGCCCAGTCCCTTGGTGAGATCACTCTGCACAGCTCTAATTATGAGAAGTCATGTGCCGGGATAGATGGTGGCGCTCTCGGAAGTACTCGTGACAAATGGGACATGTTAGCTTCTCCTCTCGCCTCCGCTTGCACTGGGATTCACTTGAGGAGTATTCCTTTTTGTGATGTGACCGCATGTGGAAGACTAAATCAGACGTCATGCGAAAAGACAGGTTGCATTTGGCACACCAGTTCTGGGCAGCCACTCCAAAGGATGTGAAGGTGGGAGGAAGAAGAGTCAAGGAAGAGGAAGAGGAAGAAGAAGTGCTGGTTGTGTTTTGTAATTGTCCTCCTGCTTGCTTGAGCCACGGTTCTGAGGTATATGGGAAAACATCGCTCCGAGTAACGCTTGTCTGTAGCATCTGAGCATTACACAAATCACTGACAAAGAACTTGGAATTGAGAAGAGTGCTGCAGCACATGATGTCTGTGGTGGCAATGAAGCCAGACAGCTCCCCTGGGCTCTTTGGTGACTCGCTCATGGGATGAGAAGAATTTAATGCAGCTCTTTCTGTTAGACACTTACTGGGTTTGCTGAAAGCGCTCTTCTGTTCTCCTCGGGTTCTGGTGGGCCACACAAAGGAGAATGCACTACCAGCAGAGTTCAGCAACACTTCCTTTGATACCTGCTCTTTACCAAGTGGGACAATGCCATCCTCTTCTTCTGGGTCCTTTGGTCTCTCGTTCCTCAGCTTCTCCTTCATTCTCCTGACCTCAGTGAAAGCACTCTGCTTTTGCTCTAAATCATCCATCCTAGCTGACTGCCTTCCTGAACTAAGCTTCCAGAAAGAACCAGCTAATACATGCTCTCCTCCAACCTTTTCCTTGCTCCCACAATTATGTTCCTCACTCAGATTATTTGTTTTCTCCAGCAACACTGTTTTTCTGCTCTTGTTCTCAGCCTCTTCAGATTTTGTTCTCCTTTCTCCTGTGAGACCATGGGCACCATCTTTGCAAGCCGTCATTTTGACCTCTAGATCTCTTGCCAGGCTGTGGAAATTTGTGGCCTGTTCAATCAAATTACTCTTTTCAGTCTTAGGGTTCTGGAAGTTTCTCCATAGCAGGGCACTCTTCTCTGGGACACACAGGAAGCGGACATGGGAGAGATAGGAATGCTCACATTTAAAAACTCGGTCACATTCCTGGCATGTCAACTCTGCAGAAACAGACAACAGATGTTGAGTTTTGCAAAGGTAGAGCAATGGATGGGTGCAGATCCTGACCCTGTCACTAACAGAAATAAAAAACCAGAAACATCTCTTGTATCACACAAGATTACACATGGTGGCACCAGTGCAGAACCAAGTCCCTTGCCTCTTCGCTCCTATCTGTGTCCGTGTGCTACTTGTGGAAATGCTTTCATCTACTCTTGATTTTGTGTTACGTAAAACGTCTGGTACACAGTGGTCTAGATAATACCAAACAGACTTTCTGACAATCTGAAATCTGAATCCAGATTTCAGTCTACAGTTCCTAGGTAGCTTTAATACAGGCTGAAAGTTTAATTCTCTATATCCAAGTAATAATGTATTTTAGACTTGGACCCAAAGATTTTCCCATGAGCCTCTATTTTCTGCACAGGATACTCTGGAAGTACCTTTCACAAATCACCTGACAATAGTGCCTGAAGCCCTTACTCATGCTCATTCAGCAAACTGCTATGTGCCTCAAGGCTCAGATACCTATGGCACAGAAAATAATGTTCAGAATTAAACAATGTCAGTGATGGGCATGGCAACTGGGGAATGCTGTTTTCATCTGGCCCTCGGATGCACTGCATCTCTGATTCATTAATTGACTGCTCCTGAATAGATGGTACATAATTCAGTGACCAAGATGCATATGGCACATCTTAACCTTTGTAGAGAGTACTCATGCTATGCCATTTCACAACACAGCAGTTTTCAAATGTAAATGGTACCAGACAGCAACTGAGCTCTGGGATATATAGAGAAGTTCATACACTGGGTAGAACTATAAACTCCTAATATGTCAACCTCTAATATGTCAGGGGTTCATGAATCACTTGTGATGGTTTGGGTGTCCCCCACCCCCCGCCCCGACCTTAGAAATCACCCAGACTAGACTCAGCCGGCTCTGGAAATTTGAATGAAGCTTATATTTACAGCTGGCACAATTTACAAGCAGCTATTTTCAGTATATACAGTTATAGACAGAAATATACAAGGTAAAAAGGTAATACAGACACAACTCCCCTCCCAGAAACCTGAGTCCCCAGGAGGGGCTCTCAACCACCCCTCACCTTCCCCCTATCCCTCTCAACCTTACCCCAGTCCTAAGGAAGAATGGAGGTTCGGCCAAGAGGATTAAGCAGAGGTGAATCAGCCACAAAAGCAAAGGGAGGGTGAGGTNGATCACTTCCCAAACTATAGAAACCTACCTGCTACTTTAAAGTCTTGAGTGTAGATAGAGTGTTTCTTGTGTGGATAACACTTTACCATGGTGAATTCAAAGGGCTTGTAGTATGTGTTTACACACAAGCTAACAGGATACACTGAAATCAGTTTAAATGATTTAGAGGGTTCCTGCTAGGAATGTGTCTATATTAATTTAATATTAATTTAATATTAATACATATGTTTAATTATTAAATTAAATTAATAAAATTAATTAATATTAATTTAATATTACTTTACTTACTTAATTTAATATTAATTTACAGGCAAGTACATATACATTTGCCAATTTATACTTTTACCAGCCTATGCCTTTATAATCAATCTATATAAGCTGTATTTAAATAAAACAAAGGCAATGCAGAAAGGGATTAATTCCAGTCTAACTAGACTGAAGTTTGAAGTAAATGACAGAGGAAGTCAACCCTGGCATGGACCTATCAGTGATTATCTTGGTTTCCCTGTAATCTGGATTACTATTTTTTCAACAATTGCCAAATCTATTTATTTTGAGAGAACATCTCAGAATTAAAATCATGTCCTTTTACTCACTGCCACTCTGTCCCACTATAAATAGACAGACCGTGCTGTACACAACACTGTTTAGATTGCTCTGTATTTTTATAGCCATGCTCATTTACAAGATTAAAGCTGAACACTAACCTATACTTAATTCCTCAATGAGCCAGAAAAGGCATATATCCAACTGATATTATAGACTTTCAGGATTCCGATGTAGTCAGGTGAATGGACCTCCTTTACACAGCTCAAAAAGTTCAGCATTAATTACCAGTGCACCATTCTCTGATGGAAAGTAGTAATGAAAATTACATCAAGCACCATATATTTCCTCTTGCTTTATGCCTCCAGCTCAATCCACAAAGTAGGTCTTTTTTTCTTAGCTGACTGGCTAAGGATTTAGAAAGGGTTTATCTCTTGTATTAAAAGATCACCACATATTAAAGAAGTTGCAGACCCACTCAGTTCTCAATGACCCCTGTCTGCAGTCAGCAGTTTGGTACTTACCATTCTGTGGACTCTGAGCTTTTATCTCATTGAAACCCAAGAGGTTGGAAAGCTCCTCATCGTACCAGACAAGCAGCTCCTCATTTTTGTTGATCTTCCTGGTAGAGCGATAATATAACTGACTGTTTTCTAAGTAAGCTTCCAAGTTCTGCTCCTTGCTATTAGCAGCAGCTTGCACAAGTCTCATCCACGGTAGTCCTGTGGGACTGTGCACAGATGTGACATCTACCTGTGAAACAGGACATTTAAAAAGGGAAGTTTCATGTCTTGGAACTCGAAGTAGATTTCCATCAAATTCAAGAACAACAGCCATTTTCTGCCTCACAGAGAGCCAGTATGCCAAACATGTGAGTCCAGACCATAAGCTAGTGTGATCAAATCCAAAGTCATCACAGGAAGGTTTGCTCAGTGTGAGTTCTGAGAGTTCTCAGCTGCATGGGAGGGAAGAGACACCAATGCTCATGTGTAATGTCTCATGGCAATGCCAGAGCTGGCAAGCTCTAGCCCACTTATGGCGTGGTTGATGTCCTCTGTCAGATGCAGGCTGTCCTATGGGACTAAGTCAGATGTGAATGACAGAAACACAGATGATGTGCTCCTCTTTAATTAGGGCTCTCACTCCCATAGGAAAATAGCATTTAAGTCAGTATGAGTACTGTAATCTGGGGAGTGTGAGGAGTGAAGACCCCCTGTGAGCCCCAAAATGGACACACACTGGCAGTTGCATATGTTTTTTCTCTAACATAAGAGGACATGGATCAGGACACGTAGGAATAACTTTGGTTATTTGATTCAACACCCCAGGAAGACAACACTGTCTTAGATGATTGTTTGGCCTGATTATATAAAAAGTAGACTCTAGTAAATACAACTAAGCACTTATATGATCTCTTTGCTTTTTCAGAAATAAAATTATACATTCCTGTTCCTGCCTTTCATAAATTTATTAAATTGATTTAAACATTTCTAAACAAGAAAAAAAAAATCAGATTAATCTTTGTCCTTAAACTACTTCTGAGAGCTGTGTGGAGTTGATTTACTTGCAGTATGTGTGTATTCAGAAGTACCAAACAGATAAAGTTAAAAAATAATGTTTTTATTGCAAGGTTGGACACTCAGAAGTTAAAAAAAAATAATATTAAGTCTACTGCTCAAATTAAATTTCCCTTCTGAGTGCCTATTACAGCACAGTCCTCAGCCACATGCACTCTTTTCTCCACAGGACTCACGAGCCATTTAGTCACAGGTTGAGCACCCTCTGGAAATAACCTATCTATAAAAATGAGTTTTTCTCATTCACTGAGTGGTTTACATCTTACCTCACTGTATTCGCTCTGAATAGGGAATGATATATTTCTTTATAGGTTTTCCCTTAGTGTTTACCACAGCAGATCTACATCTCCTGTAGTATTTGAAAGATTTTCATGGCTTGGAGGCTGAAACACAGTGTGATCAAGGGCAACATTTACATACATAAAAAGCCTTGGCTATTTATTTGAAGCACTAAGTCATTGTTTAGAAAGGGAGAAGTTTGGAATGAAAAATGTCTAATGACAAGTATGATTTAAATTTCACCCCAAGCAACGTATAGCTCTTTGTTTGCCACTAATAGCAGGGCAGCCATTCATTGGTGTTTGCCATCAGAAACAGTCATTTGGCTATCTCTGTTTTTAACTCTCTCTAGCTATTGCCTACCATGAAAACTAAGACTAGATTGGCAGCTTGAATACAAGAACAAAACATGAAGGTACCATTAGGATAAGAGTTAATCAGTATGAGGGAGAAAATAAAGTAGCATGCCCTGTAACGGGTTGTCTCTTGATGCCATAGTAATTATCAAAGAATGAGAAATATGGAAGCCTGACAGCAACACAAGCACACCTACCCACACACAGTGGTTGTAACTAATAGCTATGACAGAGGCTGTCATTTAATAGTTTCTGTGTTTCAGATATACTGAGCATCCCCCAAATGCTCTAAGCAAAGTCAAAGGGAACACAGCTCCTCCAGAAACCAGGAATTCAAGGAAAGAGTTAAGAGAACTTCAGGAAGGTGGGGAGCTTTAATTTTTCCGTATATTTAGAGACACTACAAACCCCACATCTCCCTTTCTGGAGATGACAGTCTCTCAGATGAATCTTTTGAACCCATATACACAGTAAAGGCTTCACAGCTCAACAGGCTCAATCACAGGTGAATAATGGAGGTAATGTGGCTTCCTTGACAGAGACTGGAGAAGGAAGGGAATGAGACTCCTCTTTAGAACCCCCAGGAAGCTGTAAGGCTCAGAGGAACTCAACTGGACAGACAGCTTTTTAAGGGGACAGTTTGCTTTCTAGGGTAAATGATTGGCTGGAAAGAACCACCTATATCAATGATTGCCAAGGCATTTTCTTTACTCAATCATACAAATTGGGCCAAGACACTCATATTAGGGTCTCCAAGAAAGAAAAAAAAATAGAACTCCCTTTTGGACTAAACATAAAAGCCCAAGATGGGGAAACCCTTGTTAGAAATAATATTCTCCAAAGTCTTGCATGAGTGCTGCTGAGCTGTGACGAACATGAACCTCAACTGCAAATAATCCACCCTGCCAAATTATTCCTGAGTGTATTCTGTTCATACCACAGTCGGCATATCAAAATGCATTTCTTGTTTTCCACCTCATGATAAAAAAATACTATCATGATTGAATTGTTAATGAATTGTCTACAGTTAGGAGCTCAACAATAGTCCTTGATTTCTGGAAGGTTTATTTTTAATTATGAGTAGCTGACAGGATATAGGACCACTGATTGCATCTGAAACAGCTACTTTCACAGAATTTGATTTATTTCCTGCCAAAAGACAGAGACCTGAGCCAACTCAAGCATCCAGTTTCATGGCTGCATAAAAATTACTTAGCTCAAATGTAGCAAAACACTAAAGCCATGCCTCTGGAGGCCTCTTCCAGTGCAAAAACCCTTTCAGGCTCTTTCTTGAGTATATGGTCACTCCAAAACTCCCAGGAGAAATACAGAACTATTCCACAAATAAAGCCTTGTTTCAGAAGAGGTATTTCTCAAAACATCTTGTAGTTCTCTCGAAGTACTAAAACCACTGTCCAAGCAAGCAAACTTGTGCCAGATACTCAAACAGAAAAAAAAACCACAAAAACCTAGAGCTTCTTCTACTCTTAATTTATTTCAATTTAGAGTGTCAAACAGGTATTTCCCAATAGCCACATCTTCCACATTAAAATTGCAGAATCATAAAATGGCTTGGAAGGAACCTTAAAGATCACCTAGTTCCAACCCTCCTGCTGTGGGCAGAGCCACCTTCCACAGTATCAGATTGCCTTGATCACTTCCAGGGAGGGGACATCCATAATTTATATGGGTGATTTGTTCCAGGTCTCATCAACCTCACAGTAAATAACTTCTTCCCTATATCATCTAAATCTGCCTACTTTCCCTTTGAAAATGTTATCCCTTATCCTATTACAACATTCTCTAGTGGAGAGTCTCTTCTCGTCTTTCCTGTACGCTTTCCCAGAGCACAGAAACCTTAGGAGAACCTGGATAGTTCCCAGATCCATCCATGCCATAACATGGGAAATCTGCTTGCCCCACGTTGTGAAATACTACTCCACCTTTATCTATACCAGTCGTAACTGAAATGCGCTCCAAGACTCAGAAAGCCATGGTAAGAGGCCAGCATGAGAAGTATGCATTGTCCTGATGAAGATGTTATAACAAACAGTAGGTAGGGAATGAAAAAGCTGGAGAATCAACACTCCTGTAACACAGACAGATACTGCTCCTAAGGTAACTTTAGGAAGACCCACAAACTAATAGCAATAAATTTTGGCTGCCTGAAGACTGTGTGGACTGAAATCTTCTATGTTTTTGTGCTGAGATCACCACCATAGTGATTTCACTTTTATAGATAACTCAGCACTGGGATAATGCTTGCTCAGATCTGTCAATGAATAATGCAGATGAATCAGTGCAATGTTAAGTTTTCCCTCTCTGCTCTCACACAGCTGTCACACCTCCCGATAAGCCTCCTTTGTCCCTTTGTAAGGACAAAACCAGAGCATAAAGTTTCTAAACACATTTGCCCCTCTTTGTTCCTATTCTCGGGCAGTGCTGAAGTGGGTCATCAATTAGCAACACAGGAGTGGGACTTTGAATTCTTCCTGCAATGAAAATAGTTTTCACTGAGATCCTTCCAGTCAACAATCAGAAACGTGCTGGCTGTTTCTCTTGTTTGAAGGAGCTGTTAGTTGTGCTGAATAACACACACACAAAAATCTGCCCCTTAGCAAAATTACCTTCACAGGGATGACGTAACCTTTTTTATTATGACTAACATTAAATGCTGCTTTTCCCTACCTTAAATACATAGTGGATGTTACGTCTATCAGAACACTTGAGAGCAATAAAAGCTACAGTGTCCAGCAGAGTGTTCTGAAGCATGCATGGTCCAAAAACCACTTCTTTGGGAATGTCTTGTGTGGTATGAACAGTAGCAAATATGTCCGGAAAATGGTGATGGAGAAGTTTGTTGTCACTTGTCCAAAGGAATTTAGGCAAAGAAGTAAGTTCCATCATAAATCTGTAAAATAAAAGAAATGGCATTTACAATAGAGATGGAAATGGAGGGGGCATCACTGCTTAAAATAGAAAGACTTTCAGGAGCTGTAGGTGAATTTTAAGAGCATGCCAGGAAATTGTTGGTTACAGAAAACCTTAGGTTTGTAAACAGGTGAATTACTCTTTTCTGAAGTAGACAGACATTCCAATAGCTCAACTCCTGCTAGACTACTGCTCTCTACTAAGATGCTTTGGGAATGATAAGCAAAATTTTCAGTGAGTGGAATTGACTGTATTCTTGTTCAGCATGTTCTCAAATACCCTTCTTATTTCTTGGTAAATTTGTAAAAATGTGAAAAGATGTGTGAGATCTTACTTATCTGCTGCTGCTGCTAGGAAAATCAAATCAGATTATGCTCCTTTGCACGGTGATAATCTTAGCATAATGTTAGTAGAGACTGCTCTCTTTAGAGGATGAGTTTCCTGCACTGAATGTAGACTATCACATTGCTTAAAGCAAAAGCGATTTCTGTAATACGAGCCAATGTCTGAGAACTCTGTGTGCGTTGAGAAGGCAGATTTGAGTTATTTGTCATTCTAAACTTCTCCAGGTTTTTAATAAAGATATTGCCATCTTCATCTCTCAGCTGGAGGTCATGGAAAAACCCTCATTTATGCCATCAAGAGCTAGACCAGGTCCATTAGGCAGAGAAAATTAAAGAGAACAGCAACAAGCCCTGAAGAGGACTTAGCCTAATAAATAGTGAGATAGAAGGACTGAAGATCCAGTCTAATCTTTCTCACTCTCTGCCAACAGAATTGATTTGTTGCTTACTGACTCACGACTTAAACTGAACTGATACAAAGTGCTCAGGAGAGTTGCACTGATTCAACTAAATCATTTTTGAATTCAGCATAGTTCATTTGGTATAATTCCTTCCTGGTAAGCAAAGTCTAACACCTTACCCTACAAATACTAAAATACATGGTTACATATGCAGTAAGTAGTAAAAGTCCAAAGGATGAAGGCCTAATCCAATCAAAGCAAAGAGTGGTATGTGAAAGGTAAACAAATGTCAGATAGCTTGCCAGAGGTTAATTGCTAAAAGAAGCATAGACTAAACTTCTTCTTTCTGTTAATGACGAGTTTCATTGTCAATAACCCACTAAGGTTCCCAGTGGTGTGACAACAGAATGATAGGATCTATGTGTACGTTTGTATAATATGGAGAATGTACCCAAATAAATACAACATAATCATATGTATGTGTGTGCTGCCATTTACACAATACTAGTTTTTAATATATGGAAGTAGTCAAACTGCAGTTATTTTAAATTAGACTAAAAATTAAAGTTCCAGAGCAAGCAGCAAATAAATAAATTTGAAATGCAAAAATGTTTAAAAGTCTCTCTAAATAAGAAGAATTTAGAAATAAATTATAACCTGAGACAGCTCTTTCTCTAAAGAATTCACATTCAGGAAATTGCTGTTCTCTTCTGACAGTCTTTTACATATCCACTCCTGACATGAAAAGGCAAATCCTCTTACTATGATTTCCCTTTCTCTGAAATTCATCTGAATTTCTACATGTAAATTAAAAGAGTGTTTTGCCTTGGCACACTACTGGCACTCCAGAGGAAACAGGAATCTAGGAGTCTCAAAGCTGAGTTTTCACTGGGGAAGGAACACACACTTCTCATTGGGAGAAGGTGGCTGGTACCTGTGTACAGTCTCTGCGTCTAGAATTCTCAGATATAAAAATCTAAAGCAGTTGCACTCACCTTCACCAGCTACTGCTGCCTGCAACTTTTGTCTGTTTCAGTAGCTTTTCAAAGAGATATCGCAGACCCAACCCTAAGAAGTGTTCCTTCCAAGACTGAAAACGCGCGGATCCCACGGAAACAGGTCAGCTTTCGTCTAACAGCGCCGCCTAGTGATTTCTGCCAGCGCAGACGTCCCAAAGAACGGTTCACAAAGGTGCAGCGCACACTATAGCACCGTTACGTGTACGAAGGGTCCGCGACTGTCAGCTCCCAGAGCACACCCGCATCCCACACCTCCAACTTAGACAGCTCTTCCGAGCTACTTGGTGAAGGTGTCAACACTTGCCAGCAATGCACGCTGATTGTGATGCTGCCTACTGCCCAGCCCTAAATCCTGGCTGCCGAAGGGCTTCCACATTCCCAACAGGGACACAGGAGTCTCTGCCTACACTCATCCCACAGTCCTGCCTGTTCCCTCTTCTAGGCAAGAAAGCGGAAGCCATCACTCCTCATTAGAAGCACTGACCTGTGACAAAGGTATCTGGCCACACGTGGCAAATAAATCAGTATTTACTCTCCAGAAAATAAATCAGTATGTGCACACCCTACACTCTCAGTTTCTAGGGTGTTTGGTTAGATTTATGGCATACAGGAAGTAAGAGGTTAATAAGTAATATCAGATACTTTCTAACAGATCTTTTCTAACAGATCTTTCTTCTGTCCAAACTCAGACATCCCTCAAACTCAATATGCCATTATGGTTTGCTTGCTTCTAAATGACTTGGGAATAACTTAAAGATCTGTGACAGGTTAAAAAGTTCCCCAGACTTATAGGCAAAGTCTCATAGTGCTGTCTTGGCAGCTGTGGTCACATTCAACTCTTGCACAGAAGGGTCAACTGTGCAAAGAGTTACAAAAAAGATGTACTGTTTGTACACAGCAAACAAGCATGGCCAGCATGGCACTAAAAGCTTTTGGCATGGAAAGATCAATCTCTGCAAATCATTTGTCAAATGCACCATCTAGTGTAATATCTCAGTATAGCAGTGTCCCAAGACAAAGTGACAGGAGGACATCCTCAGGTCCTAGTGGTGTTAGCCTGCTGCATGCTTCTGAGCACCCTGTCAGACAGGAATTGTTTCTCTCAGGAGTGGGTCATTCTCTCTGACCCCTCTGCTCAAACAGGTTAGTTGCTTCCAAGGGTACCAGGCTTTACAGGGTCTGGTCAGGATTAAGTCAGATAGGGAAAACAATTTAACTTTACAGGGTTATCTTTTTGGAAAATGGTGATGCTCTCCAACATCTTTAGAAGAAAATGGTGAATCTTTTTTCTACAAAGACCACAAGAAAGCTCTTCCCTCTGCATGTACAAGCATTCGGCTTGTGTAACAGATGCAAGTTCATCAGCTCAGCAATAACAGTGAGCAAGCTGACTGTACTGCTTTCAAAAATGAGCTTCTACCTCTGCAAAGGGATGAGATACACCCCACAGGTATGCCGTCCTGGGCCAGTACTGACTCAGAAGTTTCAACTGCAAAGTGCAGATTCATCCACAGGACAGTACTGGAACAAGTTTTGTCTTCTACACGGTTGAAGGGTGGAAGAGGGTTCTTTGGTAGCCACAGTCCTTACAAAGGAGAACTGAAATACTGACCTCCGTGAAAGTAAAGACTGAGTCTTGAAACAGGAGAGAGAGGAGAGAGAGAAATTGAATTGATTTATTTTCTGAACACTCCAGTGGAACAAAAGAAACACAACAAATGAGCTGAAGTGAGATAAAAGAACGATGAACAGCAAGATCAAGAAGTGAAGGGGAGCTAAGCATCTATAAATGCTGCATCACTGCAATATTATGGCTGGATTGTACAACTCAGCAGCTGCAGATTAAAAGAGGGTATCCACACACACTCTTGGACAGACCATGTGTTGTATTTCTACATTGCAGGCTCTTAAAAATCACTTTTTAAATGGTTGACACCGTTAAAGAAACATATCAGATTGCATGGTGCTTTTTAAGAACATTTACTAACAGAGATTTTACCTTTCTCTTATGAGTTTGAGGATGGTAGTGTCTGGAAAATGCACACTGAGGTGCTTTTTTCGGCTCAGCAAAGTTTAGCAATACTCCAAGCCTAAATCTGCCCAGTGCTCCTTGCCAAGTAAATCCAGTAAAATACTCATTGACACTTTACAGAAGTAAATCTCAACAGGAAATGGGCATGAGATTGCCCACGGCCCTAATCAACTCTGCTCTTTTCAGTCCTGCCACCACTCATTGCAAACTCAGAGATAGCAGAGGAATGACAGTGTGCAGGGTCAGGTCCGACAGCTGCCAGAAGGACATCTGCTGTGCTCTCCAGAGGGATCAGCAGGTGTGTGACTATAGCATGGCAGCATGTGGGAATTCTACACCAACCTGTGAACCCAGTAATTGAATACTTGTTTAATCCTATATCCAGTTTCAAGGCAAATCTCACATATTTGCCAACAGTCTTCATAGTCTAACGACAGTCATCCTTATTAAGAATCTGCAAATGCAGTTATAATAAGAAATGGTGAAGGTACAATAAAAGGCCTGGCATTTTTCTTCAATGGGCTGAAAGAAGTGAGTTGCTCGCATTCTTAATGGTGAGCGAAGCACAGAGAAAATGTTCATAACAGAGAGTTCTTCTGTTATTGATTTCCACATTTTAGCTATCTACTTTAAGAAGCAGTAATCCTACTGTGCTCTCATTTCTTACAGATTTGCTGGCTGCCATACATCTCACTAATTCACTCCTCTTCTTCCACATAGCAAAGTTTACAGAATTCTGTCCTAAGCCTCTTTGTGAAGGTCATTTCTTGAGCACTGTATCAGGCAATGATATGCTTGCCTCAAACTGCTAATGTTGAGAGTACCATTGCTTCCCAGAGGTGTGATCGCCCTCGTGCAACATAATCTTGCTGTTCTCACTCACGTTCTGCATAAGCAGTTCCTATCTATCCCTCTGGGCTCACCCACACACTTGCCTCTGAAAGGGCGAAATAAAATGTATATTTATAGCACTGTAATAGCATGTTAGAGTCAGATCACCTGTTAGACGATGGGTACTCTCCATATTCTAGCTGTCACAGATGCAAATTCTTTATATGGGTGAGTTTAGGGACTTGCTGTTTAATGGACTCATCATCCCCCAGAGAGTATCTGATACACATATACCATGTCCCTGAGTGATGGATTTTGCATCTTGATTTCTGAGAAGTGTGACAGATCTGTCAAACAACGAGTACCTATGGGCAGGCAACTCCCTATGGATTATGCAACTGTGGATGTTCCTTAAAAAGCACATGAAATAGACGACGCTCACAGCAACTGCTCCCAACCTGCTTGCTTCCACAAGTAGCACACAAATCGCTAGTCATCTTTTGGCTTCCCAAACACTCTCCCAAGCTGGAACCCTGCAGATAGCCTTTTCCCTCTCTCTCCCCATTTCCTAGCACTGATATACTATCCAATTAACTACCTAGGGTCACAACTTCTACCTTTCTGAAAAACAGTTTTATGTAACTTGCTGACCTCATGAGAGAAACGTGTTTCTAGAGGAGGGGAGTGAGAGAAAGGCATAGGAACAGTGCTGAGCTAATTTTCTGATTCCTGATTTTCTACTGCATGGCCTTCAGATGTCACTGCAAGCTCTCCTAAGAAATGTCTGGAAGTGCCAAAATGCTGAAAGACCATTTTGACCGAGGCCTTCCCTGGTTTCCCATTTATCATAGGACTTGGCCTGATTCTTCTTGCCACAGTGACGATGTTCACCATCAGCATCACTTGGTGTTTCTTGATGGTTATAAATGCACTGGTAGCCCTTGCTCAGCATCATGATCAGCTTTGCAAGTGTGAACAAAACAAAGTAATTACCTTTGCAAAAGGGGAATCTTCTCAGCCAGAACTTAATTAAGTCGTCTCCTCACAATCATAAATAGAAGGACATAATAAAAAATGTTTCTCTGAAATTATTTGATTTTAAAATAGTTCAATAATTTATTCTGTTTCAATTTTGCATTCTATTTAACTGAGGATTAATTTGCATGCAGTGATACCACTTCAAAGCAATTACCACAGTTGGAAAAAGACAACAGCACAGAAGTTACAAAAAATAGTGAAAAATTTTGACCACAGAAAGCATCACCCCAGAGTCTCCCCAGCCGTTTTTGTCATCTACTCCAAACTGCCTCCAGAGCAGGGGTTAACATAAACAGTATAGTTCTGCATTTGTTATGTTAACAAAACTGGAAATAAATAAAAGAAAAAAATACTAAATACTGGAACCAGCACTTCCTTCACCTTTAAAGGTACTCCTCCTTGCTCAAAAGTGTGATGCCATTTTCCCTGAGGCACATAACCTGTGACTTCGTGCCAACGCGCTCCTGCGGTGGCTGCTAAAGCTGCCTTTGATTTCAATAGGAGGTTTGTTGGTCCGAGGAATCCATGATCAGACATGCAGTGTCACACACAATAAACCACAGATACTAAAGGAATTGAGCTGATGCAGACAGAGTGCTTCTATCTGCAGCACACATTATTCTCTGTTGTTATAAGGAACTGAGGATTCTTAACACATGAAGGGGATTCCACGTGAATCGGAGATGGAAAAGTGAGAAAATCCAGTTCTTGCCTTTATATACTTGCTTTCTTCCTGTGCAAAGTGGTGAACTGCAAGGGAGAATCAAAACTGAAAGGAAGAAAACTGGCAGGAAATCAAAGAAAGAAATTAAGAATTCTTGTTTTAAGAGATAAAATAAGCAATTCCAGAACCCACAAAATAAGTTCTGAAAGAGACTTCAACTTGTTTCCTAAATCCATTAAGTTACAAGCTGAGAAGGTCTTTTTAAAGCATGAAAAGTCTAAACAAGTTATTTCTTTTAGCTCACTGCCACTGCAAGACAGAACTTCTGTGCTTCAACCTGAGTCTTAGAGCTGTTTCCTTTTGGGCCTGAAGTAGTTCCTTCAAATTTTTACTGCTGAACTCAGGTGTATATGAAGAAAATTGTACAAGTGTATGTGGAGAGCACAGGCAGGTATAGTTATATGCTGCCATTCTCAGCCTGTTTGGGATGAACACTACCAGCTGTGGCTTTACTACCACTCAGACTGCCTTTATATTGCAAGCAGACTACACAAGAGTCTTGGATTACCCTAGAAAACAAAGAATTGCTGTTGACTTTAGGAAAACCAGCCATATGTCACTAATTTCTGAGTCTCAAGTTTAGCAGCCCATCCATTTTTGAGAAACAACCCATAGACAATATTTCTTGAATTTCTGAGCTCTGAGCATGCTCTTTCATCCTCCCATTTTCACTGGATTGCAGCAATGATTCTGTATGGAAACAAGGAGGCAGCTGATCCAAAGAGGGTTTTTCTGCCAGTGAGCCACTTCCCCTCTATGTGTTAAGAACAACCCCATTAGCACTGATAAGTTCCTGAAATAATAATGAAACCTGTGGAGACTGGACTTTTTTTTCTCTCCAGAACTACAAATGGAGCATAACATGAGCACCTCTCTTCTCAGCATTTCATAACCCTTGAGGTGGTGCACTCCTGAACATATCCCCTGTATTCCTGGGATGACTCAGCCCCTGAAGCATGCCTTTCCCAGGCATCTGGGAAGAAGCAGAAAGAAATACAACTATGTACCAAGGAGGATTTTCTGACTGCAGAGATGAACTTAATCTAAAGAGAGAAGAGTAAAATTGTGACTGAACAGGCCTGAAGCACAAGAACGGTTTTCACTTGGCATTCCAGGCATCCATGGCTTTCTTTCATCATACCATCCCATAGCAGCAAAACTCTGACAAGTCCCTACAAACGGTACAAAGAAACAGGAACATTCACTGCCTAGCATCCCCTAAAAAAGATCCTGAGGCAACTCAGAGTGAAGACCCTGGTGTTTAATTTGATCACTCAGAAACTGGCCCCTTCAGAAGTATGGGCTCAGTCTGGGAGTTTTAGTGCTTCTCAGAGACTTCCAGGCTTATAGGGTGCTCAGTATTTTGTTGTTGTATCATCGTATTATCTTCAAGGAGTAGTTGTCAAATTCTTACAATTTTAAGGCTCTGTGATCTTCACACTGTCTTCCATCACCTGAAATCCCCTGTACAAGCAATGTAAGCTGACAGCTCTTGATGAACCATCATTATATCTTGGCTGGATACCCAGCCTAGTGAATCATGAAGCTGCCAAATCTTTTTATTATGAACAATTTCTCAGATTTCAGTGGGAATATGAAAAAGACAGAGCTAAAATCCCTGTTTGGAAATGAGTAAATACCTCAAGCTCCACAGTTGCATTAAACAGGTCTTGTGAAATACAGGATTCATTTGGAAATGCATATTAAAAGAAAAGCTTCCAAGCTTCTTCTTATTTTCCCTGTGGATAGGGCAAGTTGAAGTGCGGTCTCTCCTCATACCCCACAGTCATGCACAGCTTCCTCTCCAAAGTAGATGTGGATTGAGTCACTTCTCTGAGACTACTACAAGGATGCAATTTCAACTCTTTAACTGAAGATCAGGAACAAAATGTCTGAGATTGTGTATCAGATCTAAGCTGATAAGAAAATAAATAAGATTTGGACAAATCCCAGGACATGTGCCTTATCCCCACTAACTTTCAAATGACAGCTCAGCACCAAGCTTCCTTTCACATTGAGCCCCTATTTCTATTACCACCATCTTCCATGGCAGGAAATAGGGTAAGCAGCAAGGAAATTAATTATCCCACATAGCAGGAAAACCTGGTTAATACTGATTTGCTGGGATGTGTGATGCAACAGTATCTGCACAACTTCACGTGAAGCCTTTTCCAATTTGCCAGACCTTGTGCAGACCTTGTAATAAACTTCAGGTTTTCAATCTGCTGCAAGATGAGCAACAGTCACTGAAGTCTCTGTTCCACACCTTCCAGTGCTGGGATTCAAGAAATGCAGCACAGGCACTGGGAGGACTTTTGGTGTTTCAGGCTGGACAATGAGCAACAGTAATGCTATGCTGCTCTCCTCAGAAAGAATGAAATATGTTTATTTTCTGTTGTCCCAGTGGTTCAGACGCGCTGGGTCTAGGAGTTTGGCTCCATGACACACATAGAGTCAGTACTCCTTTCCAGATGAGTTGGCCCCAGAAGCAAGATTAGTGCTTCTGTCTGGAACTACATATGATCTAATAGACCCTGGAGGATGGTACTGGCTTGTACAAGTCATTCATAAGTCAGACAGTCCATCTGTGGATAAAGAGGAGTTGACTACAGCTCTGTAGCCTTCTGGCTTTCAAATACTTCATTTTTGTTGGGGCAGCAAAAAAAATGAAGGGATGGCTCTTCACTGGACTACAGCTGTTATGTCTCATTGAAGTATTACCTTTATCCACCACCATGCTTCTGTTGTTTCAAGGCCTAAGTCCTAAAAATCATGGTTCTTGCAGGACAAAGGGAGCATGATTTAACTCTTCAGCCAGGACTGTAGATTATCAATCTGTAAGTATTCTGTAAATATTCATAATTTCAGCTACCTAGTATATGTAGTACACTGTATGGATATATTTCAGTCCATATTCCACAGTATTTCATACTCCAGGCCTGAATTGTGCTAGTGGCCCCCTCAGAGACTTGGTTTTATTTCTGCTCCTACTGCTCTGTAGGGTGCTGTTCACTATTCAGTAGACATAATGCCCCGAACTGTCACAGAAGTTTTGAGTTTTACAGGGCACAACCAGGGAGGGAGACAAAGCAGGTGTAAAAGTGCCTCTACTATTCTCACACACAAAAGATAATATAGCAAAGACACATTTTAAACCAGCAAAGTTATCCCACAGAAGGAGGAACAGAGAAGGCAACTATTCATCTGTTAACACAGAGTAAGAAAGTTACTTGTCACTCAGATGCACGTACTCACTTTCAGCAAAATCCTTGTGTGATTCACAGAAATCGGAGCCCTGACCGTGGCAGTTTGTGCTAACACATTTGCTGTTCTCACACAGATTTGTACATTTGCTCATTCCTGCAGGCATCCATGCAGACAAAACCACCATTCCCTACATGTAGCCACAGAAAATAGAGAACCAGTCAGTCAACCAGTCAACACAATCCAAACACAACTAGACTGAACCGAATACAGACTAAACCAAAACATGTAACTTATGAAAACAGTCACAAATATTTTTCCTCTGTCTTCATACAGTTCACATTGATGCTTTCTTTACACAAATTAATAGAAATTACATTATTTAATTGATGTTCAAGATATGTAAGGCACATTCTTCTTTAACAGTCTTCCTACTTGTTTTTTATATCTTTCCACTTAAAAAAAAGTTATACCTTTTGAAATGTTTCTGTTTGACAGGGACCTAATATATTGGTGTAAAAGTGCATATATATATATATATATGCATACACATATACAGAAATACATGCATTCACAACTATACATACAGATAGATAATCTTTTGTGATTTTGCATGTTGACCATCTCTATTTGAAAATAAATATTTTAAACTGAGAGCATTCACTCACTTTTACATGGTTAATACAAGAAATTTCTTCATCAGTACTAAGGAACGTTAATTTTACGTTAATGTTAAACTTACTGCATGATGTCAATTGCAATTCCAGCAAATAACTCAGCTGATGAGCACCATGTAATGTGAAATTTTGGGCAATAACATAAACGAACTTATTTTACACTGCAATGAAGAAATATTTTAATGGAAAGTGAATTTTCTAAATTAAAAGAAGTCTTACCTAAAATAATTTGCTCCTCATCAAATGCCCTGTTCTTTGTCCTGGTGTTAATTATTAATAGCATTTGCAAGTAATATATGACTGTGCTGGAGGAAAATTATATTACCTGATTGAAGTATTAGAGACATGGAAATATCCACATGAAACATACCAGGATTTAGCCAAGTAATTTCTTCTGAAAAATCTTCCATACAAACAATAATTCTCTACACAGAATTTAGTTTTGTACTTCTTCACCTGGCTATGTTATGTTCGGAGAATAGAAGGCAACACAATAGTTTGACTTTACATTAATATTTCTATAGCTATAAAGCCTTTTTTTTTCTTTTCTGTAAGATGGTATCTATGTAGAGTTCCATAAGTCAGCTCTACTTCATTTTGAAATACCAGAAACACTTAAATACCAAATAAATTTGTTTTATTAAAGATCAGCTTATGCTTTGGTGTAGTTTTCATTTAATCTCTCAATCTGTTCCCTACAGAAATCCCTCTCTCTAGTACCGTTTAAATTTAACAAAAGGTAACAAGAGTCGTCAAGCATTAAATTTTACTTTTTTTAAAGTTAAAAATAAGGGATAGGTCCTGAGCAATAATTTATTCTTAAATTCTGATTTTCCTGCATGAGTACAACTGCTTTTAAGAGCAACTATATTAAAAGTATAAAAGTGTTTTAAAGTTGTGTCTTGCATCAAGTTTTTACTGACATCTCTTCCAAATTACTACCTGTCAGATCACAGAAAAAGAAAAAATCATTAAAATACTTCAAATATTCTTAAGAGGGACTGAATGGCTACATAAACCTTTTCATTGAAGGGTTTGCAAATGCAAAGATGGATGTGACATTTTAAAATTACAACAATAGCAGCCTCTAACTTACTTTAGCTGTAGGAAAATTCTACTATCTATCCTTAAATACAAAGAGAGAGGAATAATTCCAAAGAAAGTTCATCAATTTCTTGAAAGCAATTAGAGCCTAAGTTAGTACCTAAAGCCGCCACAATGCTCACATCACCTGCCGAAGTTGGACGGATGAGGAGAGCTGTAACAAACCGAAAGGGCAAGTGATGCTCGAAAGGTCTGAGCTCGGAAAGAGGAGCCGGGAGGGAGGAAAAGCATTACTGCCTTCGGGGCTGCCGAGGGGAGGCGGCCTTCTCCTCCGCTCTGAGCCGCCTCCGTGTCTCCCCCCGGCATCCCAGGGACAGTGTCCACGATGACAAAAGTCCGAGTTAAGCAAGTCATAGAGCGGCACCTGAAGTCCTTGCCTGCTCCCCGGCAAAACCCTCAGGGCAAACTGGCCCTGGCGTGGCGGGTCCCGCTGCGATAGCGGCCGGGATGGTCTCGGACCCCCTCCGGCTTCCTCTCCGTCCTCGCCACTCCCCTGACGAACATCGGCTGCCGATATGGCCGAAAACGCCGCAGCCCCTCGCCATCGCCCTTACCAGCTGCGGGAGGGCAGCGCAGCGCTCCGCGGCCGCGCAACCTGGGCGGGAGGGTCAGGACAGCGTTACCCGCCCCGCCGCGCTCTGCCCCCTTGTCCGCTCTCTGCCAGCGGCAGGGCGGCCGTCCCGCACCGTACCGCCGGGCCCGCCCCCCGGGCACCGCGGTCCCCTCTGCCCCGGCCCCCCACTCACCTGTCTGCAAGCTCGCCGAGGGCAGGGGCTCTCCAACACCGAAGGTACCCACCGTGCCCCCTTCTTGCAGCCCTTTCCTGAGATCTCGCTAAGGCCACGTCCCCAAGGAGCCCGCACTCTACCGTCGGGGCCGCCTGGCACCCCAAGAGCTGCGCCGGCAGCCCCTCGCCGCCGCACCGCCCCAGCACGGCGGCACCCTCCTCCCCCGCCACGGCTCCCCGCCCAGAGCAGACCTAGGGAAACGCCTACCGCGGGGCCTGCCCGCCGGCCCCCCTCCTGGCACTGGCTCCTTCTCCTCCCTCGGGGCCCGCCTGCCACTCGCGCCCGCGGCAGTCGTGAAGCCCTTCCCGAGGCAGAAGCCATCCTGGGAGCGCCTGCGAACCTTGCCGAGGGGGGGCTGAGAAGGTGGAGGGAATTCCGCCTTGTAACGGTACTTTGAAAAGGGGAGTTTCTTCCAAAGTTGTGGAAAAACACAAACCAAAACCACCTCCAAACGTTTCCTGTCAGTTGCCCTTTAAAGCGTTTGAAAACACTTTTGAAAGTAAAAAGCTATTCCGGGAGCTGCAGGTATTGACAAGAACGGTTTAAAATGAAAATTACTGCTTCAAAGAAAAGACTGGGAGGATACAAAACTATGAATTTGTTTGAAGTATGAAACGATTTGTGGCACAGCTGGTATGTAAAATAAAACCATCAAACGTCTTGTCATAATCAAATATTCCCTAAATCTAGACTAGCGACATTGCTTTTGAAAGATGTCGTTCCATATAAATGCCTTTAACGCCTGGTAGAAAATTCTTATGAACATGTTGACAAATGAAATAACCTGGGTTATTTGATTAGTGTCCATGTAATCTGAATATTGGCCTGTATCGGGAAAAGAAACGTCAACCCTTTAATGCGTTTGAAAGCACGGATTTTTGCTGCAATTAAAGAGTAATCCTATACCAATAGAGTGAATCACACTCTACGTGTTCTGTGCTACAGGGACTAAGAGGATGAAGTCAAGAGTTTGTATTTTCTCTTAAAACTCAGCTCAGGCAGAACAAAGAATGTTGCAGAGCATAACGAGGGGTTGGTGGCTGACGCACCGCTCTGGGCAGATCTGTATCCCACCATCTTCTCAGGGACAACAAGTTTGCATGCCGATGGCATTTTTCAGTATTCTTCTGGAAACACTGTCTGATTTGGGGTGCTGCTGTCAGGAAACCGAGAGGAACATTTCCCACTGCACTTCTTATGGCAAGGGTTTATATTTGGGCAGCCTTTAGCTGCAGAAGGTGTAGGAAGGAGTAGCTAGACATTGTCACCTACCTTTACGGAGCTTGAATCGATGTGAGATTGTATGCTGAGGTAACCTGCATCCCAGGGTAAGATCTTGCAATCAGCTCAGCTGGTGCTTGGTTTGATGTTTATTTGAGTAATACCCAAGCAAAGGAGACCAGAGATCTGGGTCATCGGCACAGCACGGGCTGCAACCCCGGCCTGGACTTCGGTGGCTTCGCCAGTCCAGATCCCCATGCCTCCCCACTACCTTGCCCTGGACACTAACCCCCCCCACACCTCGGACCTGTTAGGCTTGCCCGGTGTATGCGACAATTGCTGCTGGGTCGGAAATGCTGTTTTGTTGAATAGAAGGGGCTATGGTGCCGAAGGTGAACAGCTCGCAAACCCCTTGCCGGCCTCGACTCTCCTTGCAGAGGCTAGGCGACCTGGGAGGGGCTATCAGAGCGCTGGCCTCACACCCCCACAGTAATTTTTTTGCACGAACAGTGGCAATCGCTAGCCAAGCGCCAATGGCGAGAGTATCATGGCTTTTCCATGCACTCAGAAAGCCTTAAAACATGTCCTACACGCCCAGATTGTATGTCCTTTGGAGAAGGCAGGTCAGACAGCCTGGTCTCTTTGCAGAATAAGATGGTTTATTAATGATCAGAGAAGGGCAATGCACATGATTAGAAAACAGTGTATAACCCAGTTTTTCTTTGTAGTGCCTTATTTTGCTTTGGAGTCTCCCTTGTAGTCTGTCCCATTATTATGCGAAACAATTTGATATTCACGAAGGAATCTGACTCTATTAACATTTTAGGTGGGTTTGGTTTGTTTGTTTTGAAAGATGGAGAGGGAGAGCGGCACCTTCGAGCAGTGGTGATCGAGACGGGCCAGAGTGTGATGGGAGACCGTGGCTCCCGGGGGCCATGCAGACTGCGGACGCTAGCGGGCACCGTCGAGGCTGAAGCCTCGCGGAGCGGGAGGAAGGGGGATGCCTGCTGCCCAGCCGCTGCTTGCTCATATTTTGTGAATGTCACTAGGGAGGATGTGGTTTCCTTGTATTTCTCCATGATCTAAGTAATCGCTGGGTCTCAACTGGCCGGTGAGCAAAATGCTTTAAAGTGGTTAGCTTAAGCAGGGCATTCAACTTCTAGCCGTGCATAGTTAAAACTGAGAAAGCAACTGAAAGCCGGTGGACCCTCTAATCTTTCCTTGATAAGACCCCAACCGCCGCCGCGGTTGGATGTGTCTGAACTAGGTCCAGCATAGAGACAGGGAAAACTAAATTCTAGATACTTTTCCCGCAATGCAAAATTTATTTCAGGTTTGCGGGCGACAAAACACTAGAAGGGCTGCTAGAGGAGCACCGGCTTCCACAGGGAAGAAGCTCTGCGTGGCGAAGGGAGGGGAGGGGAGAGACGAGCCGCCTCCACGCGTGTCCTTGTCATGCGAAGAGGGAAAGAGGGCCCCCCGCTGCGTGGGCACACTCCGCGGAGCCGGCAGAGCCCAGGACAGAGCTGCCGTGTGCCGCGGGCAGCAGTTCGCACACCGCAGTCTTTTCCGCTGCTTTCTGCAGTGCAGCGGGCTGAGTCCGGCCCGGGCGGGTCCTGTGCCCCTCGGGTGCCAAACTCTGTCCTGGGGAGGAGGTGACACTTTTTCTCTTTGCACGTAGAAGGGGCTCCTGGCCAGAGCGTTATTACTTGGCTTCCCGGTTGAAGAGGCGCCCGGCGAAGCGATGTTTGGGGGTAGCATGCCCGACGGGGTAGCATGCCAGCACCCCACAGGGGATGGATTCCCTCGACCTTGACTTGCTTTCAGAAGCCTTCCCCCAAGAAAGAGAAATATCTAATCCAAACTCTGTCATGCAAAGTGACTGACTCTGCTTCGCATCCCTCCCCGTGGCTCTTTTCATTAATTAGGGGCTGCAAAGGGTGTGGGGGAAGGGCAAGAGGCTGGAAGCCACTAATTATTCAAACTTTGGAGACAGCATCCAGACGAGCTGGGTCAGCTCTTTAGGGCACTGCTTTGCAACCTGTGTAACAGGCGGCGAGTGATTATGCCACTGTGCAAATTCTCCATTAAGAGATTTCGTTTCATTGTTACTCACTGCCTGCAGGATGTGTGCAGGCTCCAGCATTAAGTAATCTTTTTTACCTTAGAAGACAAAGAATTGCTATGGCAAGAGAGGGTCGTGAACACCTACCCTTACCCCCGCTCCCAAATAACCTTTTTAACTGCTCTCATCTGCAAGATTTTTTTTCATTAAGTGCCCCTCGTGTCGTCCCCCCACTCCCGTTTTGTCACTGGACTTTGTAATTATGCCCATCTCCTACTGCAACTTCTTCACGCCGCGGCAGCTTACGCCCCTCAGCCCCAGTCACGCCAGGACTCCCCCCGCTACCCGAGTCAGAGAAGGAGAGCAGCGCGGGCGGCGATGCCCCGGAGCGCAGCCAGGCGTCCCGCAGGCAGTCCGAGAGGGAAGGAGGGATGGAAGAAGGGAAGACGCCCGCCCTGTGCCCGCGGTGGGCGGCGAAGAGGCGACGGCCCTGGGGCGCAGCAGTCTCTAACCTCGCAGCAGCCTTTCCCACATCGGTATCCCGGAACAGGAAAGTCCCTGTTCAGCTTTCCCCCATAAGATCCTGTCTTCTTCCCCCCCCCCCCCCCCCCCCCCCCCCCNCTGCCTCTGGCCCTTGCGACGGGAGCCGCTTCTCTCCGTGCGGGACGGGGCTGAGCCGCCTGGGGCAGCCGCCGAGGCGGCGGGGCATGGGAACTGGACTCTGGGGACCATCCGCCCGGGCTCAGCCCGCTGCCCTGAGTCAGCAGTCCGGTGCCCGGCGGGCAAGGCTGCCTTGAGCTCGCAGGGTTGAGCTGAGATCCTGAAGTTGGTGGGTGGTGTGTTTTTTGTTTGTTGGTTGGATGGGTTTTGGTGGTGGTGGTGGTTTTGGTTTGTTGTTGTAGTTTTTTTTTTTTATCTGCCCTCGGTGTTTGCAAAGATCCCGGAAGGTCTGTAGTGAGAGAAAGAGACTGGGGGAGGAGAAAGAATTAAGGAAGGGAAAAGATGGCGAGTTGCAGTACCAGCGTGGAGAAAGCAGCATTTTTGTGCTGCTTCTTGCTGGCAACTGGGAGCCTAATCTTCTGTGCCCGGCCGGAGGAGGAGGAAGAGCAAGAAGAGCAGCGCTCTTGTCACGGTGCCTTTGATCTCTACTTCGTCCTGGACAAGTAAGTGACAGTCGCATTTAAAAACGTTTATTCACCCTTCAGTGCCTTCTTGTAGCAGCAGGGACATTGTCTTCCCCGCCTCCCCGGCTGCCTGCTCGCCACCTCCTATGGTGCTTAACGTTACTTGAGGGGCAAGGTCCTTAGTTTTGCTTCCCAAAACTTGCACATTTCTCAAGTGGGGCACTTCGGGGAGCACTGTGATTTAGTTGCGGTGCAAATCGGGAAAATGAGGTCGCCTTCGGGTTGTAGCATGGGCTGTGTGGGGAGGTGAGTTTGAAAGGATGTGGTCAATGCCCCCAGAACGCATGGAGCTAGGTGTCAGAACTTGGGCTAAGCAGAGATGTCACCTGAGGGCTGTACAGACCTAGCTAAAGTTGAGGCTAGACTGTATCTAAGTGGTTGCTTTTTTACAGACTCACTGTAAGGTTTTGTAAAACTTGTTTCTGCTCAACTGCTTTGGAATTGTCTAAACCTGTGTTTGCTACCTCTATAAAAATAGGTTGGCAAATACCTAAAATAGGCTAACATGTTGTTGAAGTATGGCCAGAGGGTATGGTTAAGCTCACATTTGTAGGCATGTTATAGCAAGCACTGGCAAAGTGAATGCTGAATTGGTGCACCCACAGGTGTTTTTCAGAAGGTGCAAATAGCTGTTTCTCCTGGTGCACTGCTCCATCTCAACAGCCAAAAGCTAAAGTACTAAATTGTTTGTTTCCCACATACACTTAATGTGATGATTGTGTTATCTAATACATCCATAGTGACATGGTGTTACGAAATACTGAAGCCTCTACTTTGTGATTTTTACCCACCAGACAGATGTGAAGTCTGTTTGGGAATGTTTCCTGAATGGGAGAACTGTTGGGTGTATCAGGCCTTCTGCAGAGACTGCATGAGGCAAAAAGCCACCACCATTCAGGAGCCAGTATATTCCCCTAATCAAGAAGAATTTAATAAATATCATGAAGTAGTAATTCTATTTTTAGAGCAAAGTGATCTGAAGACCAAAGGCATCTGCCTTTTCCAAAAGATGCACTGACACACCATGTGGTCATTGTTTTGTTTTCCTGTACTACAGTTTGTTCCTGAAGTAACCTTTGTCTAGAAAGAGCTCTGTGGGGGCTAGTGTTATTTCTCAGATTCACTCTCACTTTCAAGGTGAAAGCATAACTGTTGTTATGCTCACTTCCTATACTGAATTCCTTTTAATAATAAATATTGGTTGCAATATGGGTTCTCTCTATGATATATCTGTCATCTTCAGTGCAGTTTCCTTGTTTACAATGACATTGTGTACTACTCCTAGCAATCACCACACTACATTCCTGTGCCTCTTTTCATCTGTAGATCAGAAAGCACTTTAGTGAGGAGGCTTCTGTTACCATTCCTGTTGTATTAGGGGAAATTGTGAAAGAGAAGAGAGTGATTTGGTCAAAGTTACTGATACATCAAGCAATGGGAAGTTGTTTGTGTAAGCAACCTGCTCTTCAGTATTGTAGACATGAGATCATACGTTTTCTTTAATTAGGCTACAGGTGTTGTATCTTGTCTAGGTGTTATCCATTTAGTACAGTGGTCCTCTGGAAGTTGAACCTGATTGTTGTTGAAGTAAAAGTCAGGCATGTTGGTTCCCACAGGAAAATTCTTTTTAGCTTCAGTTACAAACTGAGTGTTTATAACCCTTGAGAGTTAGACTAATAAGTTCCTCTTTGGTAAAAAGCTGTAGTAAAAGTTAACTGGGCCCCTACGTGGTTTTAGAAACCATCTCTGCTCCTACCATGTCTGTGGCAGCATGGTAGCAAAGCTATTTTTGGCTTGATGAAGTTGCGTTTTATATATATATATATATATATATATGTATGGGTAACACTGGGGTGCAAGACCTTTGGAGCTATAGGTCTCATGCTGGCTGAGAATGTATTTAGTCCCAGTTGTATTCTATAACATCTGGCACACCACAATTAGCTTTATGGATGCAGGGAGAATTGACTGTGTGAATAGGCTTTGGGGCAGATAGATCTTGTGGCATTTTTTTCAGGAAGGAATTAGCTAATCCATTAATGTGGAGAAGGTCAGGGTATTCCTGGTAAGGAGAAGGCAGGAAGCCAGTCAGAAGTAACTGGTCAAATCTGAAAATACAGTGGTCACATAGTTTTGGAACTGGATCCATGCTAATACATATCCGAGAAGGATTCTAATTTCTAATGGGAGAATGCCCAGAAAAACCCACCACAGAGTATCCCCACATGGCTTGGGGATTGTGTCCCTTCATTAGAGCCTTGCCAGTCTGAAGTTAGATGCATTCAGTCTTAATTAGCTGTCTAACAATAGGATTGAAGCATTGGCTGTGTGAAAACTCCAGGCTTTAATCCCGTGACCCTGTAGTGCACTCCTTAGCTGAATGACAGACACTGTATCTGAAGTCATCCTGAGTGAACCAAAATGACTTTAAATCTGCTTTTCTTTGTTGCCCCATAGAAAAATGTGTTCTCATATCAGTAGGAGGCAAATTGGAAGATAACAAACCTTTCTCTGTATGCATGTAAGCACTATGTGTTACTGCAATGACTTTATTGGGGCATGATTTTTCCTTTTTCATTCTGCCAGACAGTCTATGGGAATTTAGTCCTGCAGGCAATAGCCATCAGATGGAAAAGATCATCTGCTGGTGAAGTTATTGGTATAATATATATGCTGCCAATTAGAAAAAAAGTCAAACCTCTCTGATTTTGTACAGTTTTTCTCTGCCTGGAGTTGATTGCAGCCCTTTACATTGACTCCAAGGGATAGGTAATATCAAAGCAGTGGAACTAAGCCTTAGACACCCAAGAAGTTGGTGTGGTGAAAGGGAAAAGAAGCATTTGTGGGAGGGAGAAGTGCCACTGTCCTCCTTAGGATTGACTGGCCCTGCCAGAGCCACATTAGGACTGCCTTGTCTATGGGGATGCTTAAGTGAGCAAATCTCTTGAAGCTAGGAAAACTGGACATTTGCTAGCTGCAGAGGCAACTGCCTAGAGTCTGCAATCATGCTGCCTCTGTCATACATTATGAATTATACAGGCTTGAGTTTACTGGGAGGTATAGTGGAAGACTTTAAAATATCATACTGAAGCAACAGAATTTTTTGTTTGTAGCTAAGTCTCTCCCTCTGCTTGAGATACAGCAGTACACAGTGTAGTTGGCATATCTTTCTTACAGCATATGGTAAGATCAAGTCACATGTGATATCAAAGATCTCATATCAAAGATCTCATGTTGAGAACAGATCCTCTTAGGGATTTGATTGCCTGACTAATCAGGTCTTAAAATCATAGAAATGTTTCATTTGGAAAAGACCTTTAAGGACATCAAATCCAACAATGAATTCATGTCTTGTAGTGACTTCCTTTGATCTTGAGAAAAGAAGACTGAGAGGGGATCTCATCGATGTCTATAAATATCTGAGGGGTGGGTGTCAAGTGGATGGGGCCAATCTCTTTTTGATGGTGCACACTAATAACACAAGGAACGGGTCCAAACTTGAACATAGAGGGTTCCACTACAGCATGAGAAGAAACTTCTTTACAGTGAGGGTGATGGAGCACTGGAACAGGCTGCCCAGAGAGGTTGTGGAGTCTCCTTTTCTTGAGACTTTGAAAACCCACTTGGATGTATTCTTGTGTGGACTACCCTTGGGGATCCTGCTTTGGGGGAGGGGTTGATGATCTCTGGAGTTCCCTTCCAACCTCTAATGTTCTGTGAAATATTCTGTGATTTTTTGAGTGTGTAAATAACTTCCTTTCATCCCTGCCTTACTGTTAACATCCAGCTGCTGTTTGTAATCATATTTAAATGCACTTGCACAGCAGAAAGAGTGACTGACCTCTAGTGTTTTCTAATTATAACAGTGCCTGATAGCATCATGAGGATTGTTTATTGGTGCAACAAATAGAAAAGCTTTCAAAGTAAGGACTTACAACTGACATAAATATCTGCTGCTGGCAATGGTTGACATGACAGAGCTGAGCTTCAGAGCTGTTTGTAGTTTATATTTACCAAATACAAAGGCATTTCTTTGATTATTTTTTAAATTGTAGGATGGGATCAGAAATGGGGGAAGAAGAATACGAGATAGTTGGAAGTATTTTTTCATTTTCCTTGCTAGATGTTTAAGAAGCTGTTTGAATTTTGAGGGAAAGTGAGCCACACAGCCTTGGGAAAATGTTGTCTCTCTATACAAGACAGGTGATGCTCTGGCTGATTCTCTTTTAAAGCAGTGGTTTTTGATGGGATTTTTGTTTTTGAGGAAGCTGGACCAACTACCTTTTCTCCATTCTTCATCTTCCCCCAAACTTCCTGGATAGGCTGTCTTCATGGTGCTCCCACCTCTTGGGCCTACAACAATACTGCCTTGTACATCAGTTTTGGTTGGTCTGCTGTGTTCCTAAGACTATCTCTGTCAGCAGCAACTTTGATAAAGACATCAGTACAATGTGGCCAGCCCCTTACTTGTATTCTGTCTTCCAGCTGCCTTTCTTTAAACTTGGTAAGCTTCTCGGCAGAGGTGAATGTCACTGATGGGTAATTGATGGGGAGGAACAGAACCTCTGATTAGATTTGAAATTAGGTACACAGTCTCATCTCTTTGCTGACTTTAGGATTTGAGTCTGTGACCCCCCTCCACAACTTCATCTTCAAAAAACCAGTTTTGTGGAGAAAGGAGGTGTCTCAAGGGAAACAGGTTCATACTTCTTAAATCAGTTCAGGCAAGCCAAAAAGCCATTAGAACAAAAGACATTTCAGGAGCTGGTGTTCTGGGCCACCTTTTCTCATTTTAAGGCAGCTGTAGTGAATTGCTGATCTCCACATACCTTGTCTTTTCACAATATGTCATATCTAAAGCAATACATGCATTTGGTAAATGCATTTTGTGCTTTTTGCGTACCCCTCACCTCACATCACAATGATTTCCTTGCCAAAGACTTGAATGAGTTCAACATTCATGAATTACAAATACTAGGGAGTATTTTTTGCCTTAGGCTCTCACTGTAGTCCTCTGTCTCTCTTCCTTTGCCCATGTAGTCCCAGGACAGATGTGGACCTGTGGGAGCTTCTGCAGCATTTCTGTCTTCACTATCTTGGTCCAGTACAATTCTGTGTGCAGGTTTTGTGCAGTGTATGAGGAATGTAAGAGTCTGGCTAACAGCACTGTTGTGGTTGGAAAAGAGAATGTTGTCAAGGATAGGTGCCTGAACACATTTTCTGCCACCTAACTCAACTGCTCACCTAACTCATTTGAAAATCTTGTGTGACTACCTTAAATCACCACTGAACACACCCTTTTCTGTAACCAAGAATATCTACTTGCCGCAGCTAGAATTCACTTTATCGTAAGATGTAGGACCTGATGCAAGTCAGCTGTATTGACTGAGAGGAGTTGCTGTCTAAACAACACCATCCTTAGATGGTGTTGAGTGTATTTAAAATTGATTCTGTCTCTCTGTCTTGTCTTCTTCCTCTGTGGTCTTCTCTGTCACCCACCTCTACCCTCCCTTTATAATGTAACCACATCATCTATGGGACACTTTTACTCTCCAGCTGCCCCATAAGCAACCTTTATTGTTTCCAAAACATAATGTGTTGGAATTTTGCCTTTGCATCTTTCTTTGTTGTGGTTGTATCTCAGCCAGTGCTGTGATCTTTCTTACAACCAGGTATAATTGCTTGGAATGCTCCAAAGCAAATTTTAATTTGACTTTAGGCATATTTATGTTATTGGAACAAGGTTTTATTTGTTTGTATTTTGCCTGATATTATTCTTCCAGATTTGCCTTTTGACAGGAAAAAGAATACTCAGGAAAACCAATTTTCTTCCCTTTTGCCTGAAGAAAAAAAAATTCTTTGTAGAACGCAAGGCAAAGCTAATGGCTAGTGTTTATTTGACATAAAATGTGTACAGTTAACAGGAAGAAAAAGCCATGGCAGCTTGTCATTTGCAGTCTATTTATGCATGTAACTAAATCTGATTTATTTGGGGCTTGAGCCAAGGAAGTAAACCGTAAGATTCCCCCTGACCTAGGATTTTTGTTTGTGTGCACTCAGTGATTGAGAATTTCATTACTTTTGTCTGAGCTTGCAGGCCAAATGTTGGTGTGAATTGTGAATTTGTGAGGTGTAGTAGGACCAAACCTTTTAACCTGAAGTGTAGAGAAAATTAATTGACTCCTGAGAGTTATTCACAACTCAGAGGTATATCTCCCTGTTCCTCACTATGATTTGCACCCTGTTAAGAGTAGTGCAGTGTGACTGGGATTGAGCACCCTGCTTTGTTCCTTATGTCATGCTGAGGATGACTGAGATGCTGAGGGCAGATCATCTAGCCCTGGTGCTGCTCAGAGCAGCTCTGGAGCTTTACAGGGAGATCTGAAGTAGTTTGGTGTAGTCTGAGCATGGCTTTCAAATTTTATTTTGTGCTCTTCTGTTTGCTGGGGGTGTAGCAAGAGCTGTAGTACCAAGCAGACAAGACTTGTGAGTTAGATGGAACAAATTACAATGCCTTGGGGCATGATTGCCGGAAGTCTGTAATGTTGCTGCAGACTCTGTCGGTAGTTTTACAGGATAAAAGCTATCTAATGGTTTTGGTAATTAAACCTTCTGGATTCAAGTGTGCTCAGGGGGCTGGTTTAGGACTATTTTTTTTTTTTTCCAGTCACTTCTCTGCTTCTTTACCTCTCCATTCCAGCCCTTGTCTTGTTCATTAATGTTAGAAGTAGTCTGCAGCAAGGATTTGTCTCAGAACAGCTGTCTCTACAGTGTTTCTAATTGCCTCTGGAGCACATAAGATAAACTAGACCTTCCTTGCCTGGGTGAATCAACCAGGTCAGTCAAGGCCTCTACCATGCTTTGTAAGAAACATTGTTTGGGAGAGGAGGAATCATGTCACTTTAAATGCTTTGCTGGCTTAGAAAGGAGCAGAGGGTTGGATGAACATGCTCCTATCTGAAACCACAACAAACTAGATGCCTCAGGGTTTGCTTTTATTGCAAAGCTTTTAGTAGCCATGTGCAGTAATTCTGTTGTCTACTATGTGGTTGTGGCCACAAGGAACTGTCCATATAGCAACAATAAAATGTCACATTTCTGAACAATGGGACCTGTATAGGAGCCCCATCAGCTCGAGGAGATAGAGACTTTCAGAGACCTGCAAACTCAGTGGATGTCTTACTGCCCTCACACCATAAGTCAAGCCAAAACCATACTCTGTAATAATGGGTCTGTTCCTTGCTCCAGGATCTCTAGAGCTGCTGCCTTCAGCTAATCTGTAGCAGCCACGTGTTTGTGGTGGCAGGGAATAAAACAAAGGGCAGCTCTGTATCTTCAAAAGCTTTCACCTTTTCACTTTCAGCAGAGAAGAGAGGCTCTGGGTCCTGCTGCATTCTCTCAGTGTACACACAATAATGAAAATATTTACTGTTAGTGTAGTGCTGGGATTTTAACTTTTACCGATAAGCTGCAGGTCTGAGGTTTTATTGCACTAGGTTGATCTGTAATAAGCTCCTGACAATGAGTTTAGCTGTAACTGAATCACACATGCCCTAGGACAGACACCTTAGAACTAACCCTCCAGGTGTTTCCCTGCTGAAATAACTGGGCTGAGAGTGGCACCTGGGTTGTGCTGCTTGGTTTCCCTGCGTTCCCACTTCCACTGCCACTAGGAGCCTGTTGGGAAAGAAGAGAAGGTTTCCAGCCCATCTTGCCAAGTGCTTCTGTCACAAGCAGCAGTAAAATATCTCAGGCTGGGTAGGCATGACACTAACGTACTCACTGGTTTTATACTGACACAGAGCTCTGCTAAGCTAGAAGGAGTCACTCCAAAGCAAGCAGGAGCAGAGTCAAGCCTTGCAATCCCATCACTTCCTTCCGCCCCCAGAAACACTCACTGACCTCCTCTTTCCCTCCTCCCATCAAGTGGTAGTGATGTGAAATTCAGGAAAACAGCAGCAGCAGGAGCTGTAGCAGCAGCTGCTCTTCCAAGCTGAATCCCAGTGAGGCCGGGAGCACATTCTTTCCTATGTTGTGGTTTGCTGACTCTTCTCTTTGTCTAGCGTGTAATGGGAACAGAGCTTGTGGAGCAAGAAGCACGCTCACAATAAATGGCTCCTGTGGGTTTTGTTGCTTTGCTTCGGCCTAATTCTGATCCAAATTGCGTGGTATGAACCTGGGGAAATTATGCTAATTCTCTGGATTGGCTCCAGGTTCACTCCAGTGGAATCAGCAACAGAAACAGGCCTTGAAATACCTTAAATACCTTTTTGTGGCACTTTGGCTGTCCACAGCAGCTGCTTACTGCATTGCATTTTCCTTAGCTGTTAAAATTATGTAAGCTCCAAGAGCTGAAAACCCACCAGCCTTCTTTGACTCTGAAAGGTCTTTGGTTTGTGGAGCTTGGTACTTTGCAAAGAAAGTCAGACTCATTTGGCTTCTTCAGTGGGACAGTGCAGGGAGAAACCCTGGGGCTTGGCTGGTGATGGCAGCAGCCATTTTGGTTGATGCGAGGAGTTGAACCAGGTAGGTGATGAAAGCAGGAAATCTCCAAGGCATGATCAAACAAGATAGATCTGGCTGTAATGTAGTCTTTCTTTGCATAGTGCTTGGATCCACTGGTACAAACCTCCTCAGCGAGATACATAGGATTCCATGGCTGTATCACTTCCCCAGGGCCTCTGCTAGTTACTGGTGAGGGCAGATGAGGATTTGTCTCATGCCCAATACCTTTCCTGCACTGCACAGCACAGATGTTTTGCATAATTTATTTTTTTTCACTGTTATTGGGAAGTCTTCGCGATTCCTCTGAAGTCTTAGAGGAACATATCATTTGGTGAACAACCAGGCACAGAATTTTGTTTGTAGTTATTTACTGGTGGCACTTTAGGACAACGTGTCACCTCTGAGGCTCCTATTAGCACAGGCTTCTGGGGCAACTATCAGGACAAACTCCAGAAGCCTCCAAAACATACATACATGTATGTGCATGTATGTAGTATGTATGTGTATATATATGTGCATGTATGTAGTGAATGTGTGTATAGATATATAGATATATATATAGAATCATAGAATCATAGAATGGTTTAGGTTGGAAGGGACCTCAAGGATCATCCAGCTCCAGCCACCTGCCATAGGCAGGGACACCTCCCACTAGAGCAGGCCGCTCAAGGCCTCATCCAGCCTGGCCTTAAACACCTCCAGGGAGGAAGCATCCACAACCTCCCTGGGCAACCCGTTCCAGTGTCTTACCACCCTCACTGTAATGAACTTCCTCCTAACATCCAGTCTAAATCTCCCCTCCTCCAGTTTAAACCCATTCCCCCTTGTCCTGACATTACTAGACCTTGTAAGTAGTCTCTCCCCAGCCTTCCTGTAGGCTCCCTTCAGATACTGGAAAGCCACTGTAAGGTCTCCTCGAAGCCTTCTCTTCTCCAGGCTGAAGAGCCCCAACTCTCTCAGCCTGTCCTCACAGCAGAGGTGCTGCAGCCCTCTGATCATCTTCGTGGCTCTCCTCTGGACTTGCTCCAGCAGTTCCATGTCCTTCTTGTGTTGGGGGCTCCAGAAAATATGTTGTAAACAGGGATCTTTAGGAGCAGATTTGGGTGGGACAGAGGGGAAATCAGGTTCTTTTAGAAGTCAGGCCATCCTCACAGGTGCCATGAGGGGTTGATGTGACTGACATTGTCATTTGCAATGGGGATGACACACCTGAGTTTGAAGGAATGTGGTGGATAAAGTGGCTGGGTGCTGGCTACTTCATTAGTACTCTTTTATGTGGGATTTTGAAACCCTAATCCTTGAGCAAACAGTGTGCCCGGGTAGAAAAGAAAGCCAATGACATCCTAGCTTGTATTAGAAGTGCTGTGTCCAGCAGGGATAGGGAGGTAATGGCCTCCTTGTACTCGGCTCTGGTGAGGCCATACCTCAAGTATTGTGTTCAGTTTTGGGCCCCTCGTTACAAGAGGGATGTGAAGGTGCTACAGTGAGTGCAGTGGAGAGCAATGAAGGTGGTGAAGGGCCTGGAGAATATGAAGAGTGACTGAGGGAGCTGGTGCTGGTTGGTTTGAAGAAGAGGAAACTGAGGGGAGACTTCATCGCTGTCTACACCTATCTGAAAGGGTGTTGTGGACAGGCTGCTGCTGGTCTCTTCTCACAGGTAAATATTGATAGGACAAGAGGTAATAGCTTCAAGCTGCAACTGGGTATGTTTAGACTAGACATTAGGAAACATTTTTTTTTTCCCAGCAAGAGTAATTGGATATTGGAATGAGCTGCCCAGGGAGGTGGTTGAGTCACCAACCCTGGGTGTGTTTAAAAGTCATTTGGATGTGGTGCTTGAAGATACAGTTTAAGGGTGAACTTTGAAGAGCAGGGATAGTGATTGGACTCGATGATCTTGAGAGTCTTTACCAACTGGAATGTTTCTGTGATTCTTGCTAGTATTTATGTCTGGCTTTAATATTTTTCAGTCATGGTAATTTGGTCAGTTTTGGCACTTGCCAGCTGATAAGCAACATGTGGGTGCAGAATTTCTTCTAAGCCTGCAGGATACCCACTGCCATGTCAAAGTACTTCTGTTCAATAGAGGCGTAGCTCAGTGGAGCCAGGCACTCTGATGACACAGTACACTTCCTATGAGGACTAGTCCAAGACCTCCCTAGATTTTCAGACTGGGGCATTCTTAGTCTCACTGGCTGTAGCTCTTCCAAGGAGTGTTTTGTTGTAGTCAGAGCACATGGAAGTGCACAGTGTTGTTTATCTGTGCATGTTCATTTTTGAAGTCTTCATGTTTTTCCACCGCTAGTTTAGGATTTTCTTGAGTTTCAGTGTCTAGGCTGTCTTACTGAGCTGTTCTTTGCTTGAAATGTAGACTGAAAAAAGGGAGAGAGAAAGATGCAATCTCGAGAAGGTATGGGAAATGATGATTTTTTTGCTGTGATAACAAAAATTTGTTGCTGCTTTCTTTCTTTGATGGTTTGGGTGTCCCCTGCCCCCCCACACTTTAGAAATCACCCAGACTAGACTCAGCTGGCTCTGGAAATTTTGAATGAAGCTTATATTTACAGCTGATACAATTTACAGGCAGATATTTACAGTATATACANGCAACGCTGTGAGGGAAGTAGACTTCACCATTGTTTTAATTTCACAGCCTATTATCTAGCCCTTCTCACCAAAACATTCTAGCTTGCTTCAAACTAGCACACTTTCTTTTTTTTTTTTTTTTTTTCTTCTTTGTATTTGAATTGCATCAATGCAGAAATCTGATACATCATCCAAAATAGGCCAGTCCTTTCTAGGTAAGAAACTGTGGCTATTCTGTGTAGGGAAGTGTCGCCATAGCAAATTTGGTTTTAATGGGATGGCAAGTTCAGAATGAAACTGAAAGTGTCAAATCCAGGGAGGAAAGAATTAAGAATTAATAAATAAAAAATTGTGAGCTGTAAATGCCTCTTGCATAGACTCTTTGAGTTCATTAGAGGTTTAGCCTGGGACTTGTTGGAAAATCCTGAAGAATTCTAGGTGTTGAACTGCCTCAGATCTCTTGTAAAAGCTGTCTTTAAAGCACATACATCACATCATAGAATCATAGAATCATAGAATGGTTTAGGTTGGAAGGGACCTCAAGGATCATCCAGCTCCAACCCCCTGCCATAGGCAGGGACACCTCCCACTAGAGCAGGCTGGACCAATTTTTTAACTATGAGAAAAGGGTTCATTTGCTAATACTGCCAGCACCTTTCATTAGTACTGTTCACAACTATATAAACATGTTTTTGGATAGCATGTATAAGCTGGAAACTGCAAGGATCTTTGGTCTGAGCAGCCCTGGTGCTTCGCTGCCCTCCCTCCTGTGCCTGGCATTTTTTTCATTCTTCGATAACCAGTTTGCTCATCATCAGATCTGCAGAAGAGCAGCATGAAAGCAGGGGGTTATACAAGAACTCTTTATCTTACATACTTCAGGGGGTCTCCTTTCAGTCCTTGTTCCTTTATTTTTACTCTTCTCAACTCTGCCAGCGATGTTACAGGTTAGGCAGTGCTATATTGTACTGCACACGAGGGTTCCTATATACTAATTTGTACCTGAAGTACAAGGGCAGGAATGACTGGCATAAGATCACTTGAGAAAGCCCATGGTAGAACTGGGAATTGTATACAGGATAATTTTTTCATACTTTTTATACATCTACACAGAAAAAAAATGTCTAGCAGCAGTGAGAGAAAACCTAATGCCTTATAATAATTAAGTTCTAGAATTTTTAGTTCTGTGTCTCAGCCCCTGGAATCCTTCTGTTCTTTTAGTCTTCTTTCTGCCTAAGACACCTGGTACATGAATCTGCCTAGCAAGGAAAGCAAACAAGCTGTTCTTTCATAAACACCACAATCCTAGTGAGGGCTTTAAAAACCATAGATTTCCCTCTTTTTTGGGTAGCTTTTGTAATGGTTTGAAAGTGTATGGCATAGGTCTACATGGTCGAAATCACCTAGCATTTACTGCAGAACTGCTGCATGCGAGGCTCTGTGTGAGGTCTAAGTCCCACCAGACTGTGGTGATCCCTGACAGCGTAAGACTAAGCAGAAGAAAGCTGGGGAGTGCCAGTAATGCAGTTTTATGTATTAGGTATAGCAGCATGAATGTGTAAGTTTATGCATGTAACTGCATTGTCCGAGATTTCCCAAGAACTCCGTAAGGGAGACAGAGATTGACTGTCCAGAATGCTAGCCCAGGGAATTAGCTATGAGTACTGCTTTTCCCTTCTGCATTACTTCAAAAGCTTTCTCTTTTGGAACAAACAGTAGTTCATGCAAATATTCTCCCACACGTTCTCAGAGAATAGAAGATCAGTCAAGACTTTCAGTGCAGCTACAAGGGCAGAGCTGTGCTCCGGGAAAGTAAATAATCTGGGAGCAGTTGATTTAATGAAGTCAAGTAAAATTAATTAAACTTAAATGAAATGATATTTTATGTTATAAAAGAGACTAGAGATGGACAAGCTACTGAATTTGTTTCAAAGTTGTGTGGTAAACCCTTTCAGACCTGGTAGTGGGTTTTGTCATGATGATTCCTGTTACATCTTCCAAAACAACTGCTGTAGAAGCCTCAACAGAGTTAACTGCTTTGTCTCCCTGTAGAAGCCTCAACAGAGTTAACTGCTTTGTCTCCCTATGCCTCTCTGTAATTTTTGTCACTAACCACTTTTAAAGCAGGCTGGGCTTAAAATTCAGAGTGGAACAAGGAATTTCCCTGTGAAGTAAGAGTAATGTGATTAATTCTGTTTGTACACAGATCTGGCAGTGTCAGAAATCATTGGACTGAGATTTACTCTTTCGTGGAAAGCCTAGCTGAGAAGTTCATAAGGTAAAGTCTTAATATTTTAATTTGCAACATATGTAGCAGATTAAAATCTGCTGAAGTAATGTTCGTGATGTGGATCTGACTTCTTCCGTTTCAGTCCGATGTTGCGGATGTCTTTCATCGTTTTTTCTTCACGAGGAACTACAGTCATGAAGCTAACAGAAAACAGGTAAATACTCCTATAGCTTCCATGCAGAAATACCCCCCCCCATCACTCTTGTCAAGCAATGAGTGGCCCCAATGCCAGAGGTCTGTCTGTGTCCTTGGAGTGGCACCAATTTGAGTGCCAAATGAAATCCTCCCAGTTGGGAGTGCTGGAAAGAGGGTTTACAAGGCTTTTGCATCTCTCATTACTGGTTTTCATCCTTCTAAGAGACATGCAGAACTGGGCTGTCTGGGCTCTATCACAGACAGTATTTTGGGGAGAAATTGTATTTCCAGTCAAAGATTTGTGTACATTCTCAGTGTTCTGAACTATCCAGATAAGGGCAGTTTTTGAGTAAGAAATGTCAGAGGTTGAGCTGATGAGCAAGAGACTGTATGAAAGGCCCATGGTGCCTTTCAGAGTCACCCAAAGCCTTGAGCATTGTGCAAGCAGCTGGCCATACCCAGTATTGGACCACTACATCCCCAGGCAATTGCATCCTTCTCCTGAGCAGCCTTCAGAAAGCACTCATACCAAAGGTAGCTTGCAAAGCCAGGTGATAGGCTTCCTAAGAAAAAGAGATTCTGAGGTTCGAGCAAAGTTTTGTTGTTACCTTCAGAACCAAATTCTCATTTCACCAGAAACAGGCAAATAAAACAAAACAACCCCTCTCAAAAAAAAAAAAAAAAAAAAAAAAAAGCCCAAACCAAACTCAAAACAAATCCAACCAAAGAAAACCTCAAACCACAACAACAGAAAAACACTAACCAAAGAAAGAACCCCAAAGCCAACAACAAGCAAAAAACTCATAGCACCCCCACCCAATGACCAAACCCCACAAACCACCAAACAAAATTGATAAATAATTCAAATAATTTTAGAATTAAGATGTCTCATTCATGGAAATCCCTGTCACATAGTCTTTCTAAGTATTTTCTTTCATCTTAAAGCTCTTGGTTTTGTTACCACTTCTGTCAATAATGCAATGTACCCTATAAATAAAGTGAGTCTTGAAAGAATCACTCTCTTCATTTCATATTCCAGAGCATCACACAAAGTCAAACCCCACAAGCATCTTGCCAGAAACCCCACAGGAGATGTGGCCCAGGTCTCCAGCTTACATTTTGGGGACGAAGCTCAAACTTGCTTCTCCCAGACGCAGGGAGAAGTAAGGTGCAAAGTGGAAAGCAGGCAGGAATCCTGCGGCATTGTGTTGACCATTGTATTAGAATGTTCCCTCTCCTAAACTCCTGTTAGAATAGAATAGAATCAACCAGGTAGGAAGAGACCTCCAAGATCATCCAGTCCAAACTATCACCCAGCCCTATCCAGTCAACTAGACCATAACACTCAGTGCCTCATCCAATCTTTTCTTGAACACCTCCAGGGATGGTGACTCCACCACCTCCCTGGGCAGCCCATTCCAATGCAAATCACTCTCTCTGGCAAGAACTTCATCCTAACATCCAGTCTATACCTCCCCCGGCACAATTTGAGGCTGTGTCCCCTTGTTCTGTTGCTGGTTGTCTGAGAGAAGAGACCAACTCTTACCTGGCTACAGCCTCCCTTCAGGTAGTTGTAGACAGCAATGAGGTCTGCCCTGAGCCTCCTCTTCTCCAGGCTAAACAACCCCAGCTCCCTCAGCCTCTCCTCACAGGGCTGTGTTCCAAGCCCTTCACCAGCCTTGTTGCCCTTCTCTGGACACGTTCCAGTTCTTTATATTTATCACCATCTGTGGCTTTTGAGCATATTTTTTACTTCAGAAGGTTAAAATATGCATTTTGCCCTAAGGATATCCCATCTATGACTCTTGATTTTACCTTCGTCTATTGTTTCCTCTATAACTGAGGTTGTGCCATCTAAAATGCCCAGTTGCAAAATGGAGCTTAGACAGACTCTTGCTGTCTTTTTACGGAAAGGATGTTCCATAGCATCTAGGGCTGATGTTTGGACTGCTTACATCTTGCCTGTTGCATATTTGTACCTTATCTGTGTCCCATTAATGTAATGAAAACTTTTACATCCATCAGGGGCTTTTAGTGATCAGTGGTCAATTAAATCATTAACTTCTCTGAACAATCTTTTTGGTTAATGGGTATTTGTGGAGTAAGAAGCTATGCAACAAGACTATCAAAATGTCTTTATTACCACACTACAAAAGATTGTCTGATACTTTGTCTAGGATAGGAAATTCTCATCGTTCCCTTTCTGTTCTCTGTATTTATAATGGAAAAGTCCTAATCCCTGATTGATTTAATGCGGTATTTTCATTTGTTTCATTTTTGTGACAGAGTCCTAAGCATCTGACTTCTCTTTCCATCTGCAGTTTGTCAGGTTTTAGTATCTGGCATTTGCTTTAATTCAATCTTATCTTGACTGACAGTGTACCAGAATGAGGCGGCAGCAACAGAATTACACCCTTAAAATGTGTTAACCCTAACAAAACCAGATATATCCTACATCTGGTTTTGTGCTCCCCTGGGTGTTTGACCATAAAATTGAGGGGGTTGAAAAGTCTTGGGTTTGCTAGTATTTTAGCTGATGTGTACGCAGTCTGTGCAGTGTGCTGACGGGGTTCATAGTCTGGCTGTGGTAGAGGATTATCTCAGCAAAAGAAAAAACAACTAATAAAATGTGCTTGCTTATTTATTTTTTTTTTATCCAAAGGGAAGCCATAAGACGAGGGCTCAACATTCTTCAGTATGAAGTGCCTGGAGGTGACACGTTCATGCATGAAGGATTTAAAAGGGTACACATCACAGTACCTTTTTTCTTTAATATATACATATAAACTTTGCTTGCTGTCAGTGTATTTAAGAGCTAATAATGTTCTACACTCCATTGCAGGCAAATGAGCAGATTTACCACGAAACCTATGGAGGTATGTGCTGTATATCACTCGTGTTATATATCTGCATTGATAGGAGTGATAGTTCTTTATATGACCTGCAGTAAACCCACTGAAAGAAGTGTTGGAGTAGGAACTGTTGTTACACAATTGCTGCATTCCATTTTGACTACAGCTCTACTTTTAAATGTGTGATTCATGGTTTGTTAAAACCAGAGGAGACCTATAAGATGACAGAATTGACCCACTGCAGTATACAGACCAAAGCATTATGGTGAAAACTGCCTGTCCTATACCTAGAGGACAGGAATACGTGGATTTTCCTGCATCCTTCTGTCCTGACACACTCATGTCTGTTTGCTTTGTGTGCCCAAGTTCTCCCTCTTAGTGCTGTAGGTATGAATGCAATCAGGTGAGAATTTTGCATCAGTGTGGATAATTTGGTATCAGATTCCGATTTTGGTAAAGTGCATTTTTTCCACTAGATTTTGAAAGGGAAATGTATTTTTGTTTATCTGAGCCAAAAGAAGGTTTAATTAATTAAAAAACTGCTTAGCTCGTTTGTCATAGAATCATAGAATGGTTTAGGTTGGAAGGGACCTCAAAGATCACCCAGTTCCAACCCCCCTGCCATAGGCAGAGACATCTCCCACTAGAACAGGTCACTCAAGGCCTTATCCAGCCTGACCATGAACACCTCCAGGGAATCATAGAATCAACCAGGTTGGAAGAGACCTCCAAGATCATCCAGTCCAACCTAGCACCCAGCTCCATCCAGTCAACTAGACCATAGCACTAAATGCCCCATCCAGTCTTTTCTTGAACACCTCTAGGGACGGTGATTCCACCACCTCCCTGGGCAGCCCATTCCAATGGCAAATCACTCTCTTGCATGGGAGATTGTTCTTATTTATAGGCTGATGGTGTCTTTGAAAGATGGAGAAGTAGATTAATGCCTTTTTAATGAAATAGGCTATGAACGTAGATTCTTCAGCAGCAACACTGTGTAGCTTCTTGGGCCCTTCTGCCAGTGAAATCAAACATTCCAAGGAGTCCAGCTGAAAACTGTTCTAACTCTTGATGACGTACAACTAAGAACTAATCACCTATTCTATAACTGATTGGGAAGTAAGGAGGAATAGTTGAGATCTGGATTTAAAAGCTAAGATATTAGGGAAAGAACAAATGTTCAAAGGAAAAAACAACAAAGATCTCCAGTTTTTCAGCCTTTTTCAAGCATGCCAGGCAGAAAACAAAACAGAACAAAACAAAAGAACAAATAAAAAACAAACAGAAAGCCACAACAGAGGAATACAAGAATCCCAGCTATTTCCCCCTCACAGATTGCAGGTCATTCATTTAAAATTCATGTCTGTGTCTGACATGACATGGGAAGGACTGCATGGCATAAGAAACTTGTCAGAATTGATCAGCCTTTAATTTCAGACAGTATGGGGGAAGACACTTGAAATTGTAACAGATTCTTTTGAAAAAATAACAAATTCTTTCCCAAAAGTTAAAAAGTTTATGTATTAGTAACTTTGCTTAAGAGCTGTTGAAGCAGAATGGTTGACTGAACCACAGCTAACATACTAATTTGATTTAATTTTGTTAATATGTTTAATTTCTGTAGGTAGTATTGGATTCTGTACTGCATTACATGTATAGCTGTCCAAACTCAATGCAAGCTTTTCACTTAAGCTTAGGTGGGATTTGAAATGTCTTACCATAATACATGAATTTTCTCCATCCTGCCTGATCTTAAGGTTTTCACATGATCAAAATTCCTGTGAACTCCACTGACAGTTCTTGTTGCTCAAGAAATGCAGGACTCATGTGTCCAGAGAAGCGCAACGAGGCTGGTGAGAGGCCTCGAGCACAAGCCCTATGAGGAGAGGCTGAGGGATCTGGGATTGTTTAGCCTGGAGAAGAGGAGGCTCAGGGGAGACCTTATTGCTGTCTACAACTACCTGAGGGGTGGTTGTAGCCAGGAGGAGGTTGCTGTCTTGTCTCAGGTGGCCAGCACCAGAACAAGAGGACACAGCCTCAAGCTACGCCAGGGGAAATTTAGGCTTGAGGTGAGGAGAAAGTTCTTCACTGAGAGAGTCATTGGCTACTGGAATGGGCTGCCCAGGGAGGTGGTGGAGTCACCGTCCCTGGAGCTGTTCAAGGCAAGATTGGACGTGGCACTTGGTGTCATGGTCTAGCCTTGAGCTCTGTAGTAACGGGTTGGACTTGATGATCTATGAGGTCTCTTCCAACCTTGGTAATGCTGTGATACTGTGACTCAGCTCACCTATAGAAGCACATTTCACGCCATGTTAGGTGGGGTTGTTCCTTGAAAGTCTGGTGGAGGATAAGGTAGCTTAGCAGGAAAGCTCCTTTTGCGGAAGTGTCTTCTATCACAATCTCTGGGCAAGGTTTCTGTAGAGACATGTTGGACAAAAAAAAAGAGAATAAGCTTCTCCCCTGTCTGCAGATCCCAGTTCTCCACAGGAAGAGTCTAGACATAATCTCAGTAGGTGCTATATTTTACTCAGAACAGAGAAGCTTGTGTGTGGATGTTATCAGTGTAGTACTTCCTCTACAATGGGGTTTGGGTTATTGCATGCTGTTACGCACCTGACTTTCACCTGGCGTATCTCCAATAAAGTCCATGCAAATGAGGTTGAGAATCTGGCCTTACAGTTTTGTGTCAGCAAAAAAACAGAATGCCTCACACCTTCAAAGTCTGCTTTCATTGTCAAATCTTGTGTCATACTTATGCAATCTGTTACCTGTCCTCCATGTAGGAGTTCGGACAGCCAGCGTGATTATTGCTCTGACGGATGGAGAATTGCAAGATGTTCAGTTTTATTATGCAGAACAAGAAGTAAGTCACCTTCATGTTTACCCTAACTAGCTTATGTCAAACCTGTAGGCTTTTACTGGTGGCCCCACAGATTATATGGCTTTGCACTTAATGGCTACTTCTTTTTTTCAGGCCAACAGAGCCAGGAGCTTGGGAGCTATTGTTTATTGTGTTGGAGTTAAAGATTTCAATGAAACTCAGGTAACTTCACTGGTTTTCTTGTGTAATTTTTCTGTCATAATAGTGCACAACTATCAGATGAAGGCATTTCTTTGATGTGAATCACTTGTTGTCAGTGTGATGTCTTTTAGCAAGTATGAAAGGGGCGAGTTTTGTTCACTGTAATTTTGTTTTTGTTATGATTTATGATTGTCTGTCTTTGCAGCTGTCAACAATTGCTGACAGCATCGACCATGTTTTTCCAGTTACGGGAGGCTTTTATGCCCTGAGAGGAACCATTGATTCAGTAAGTTCTGAAAACTCAGAAAAGGGCACCCTTTCCTGTCTTGAGAAAGCATAGATGAAAATGATTTACCAACAGTTCCATTGTCTAAATCTTTTAGATTATCAAGAAGTCATGCATTGAGATCCTAGCAGCTGAGCCATCAAGTGTTTGTGCAGGAGGTAAGTTTCCACAGGAACAATGTGATAAGGCAAATGAATAACAGTGATGAAATGTCAGTAACTGCCTAATGTGGTATTGAAGCTGAAGCCTGTGGATGTGTTAGAGCCACCCCTCGGGCCACAGCTTTAGCTCTACGTGTTCCTTCTCACTTGAGGGAAAAAAACTGTGCTGATGAACGTGTAGCTGCTGTGGCTGAGTGCCAGCTTGGGGAGTTGACAGAGGTAGCACTTAGGGAATTGGGTATACTGCTTTTTCAAATATCTGAGAGAAGGAGACAGAAGCAATGTAAAGCCAGACTGCCAGAGGAGCTTTAGGGTCTAGAGGTGATACCTCACAAATTTCTGGCAAAACTGCATTCCTGAGACCTGCCAGGACTTGTGGGCATTTGGAACAAGATTTTGCAAAAGGCTCACAGAAGTTTCAGGTTTCTTGAACCAGATGTAATTAACTGCGTAGGCCACGATAGTTGATGTATTTTCTGAAGGGCTAATGTTTTACTTCTTTGGAATGAAAGAACCATTAGTCTATATGGTAAATGTGGTGAATCTCCAGAGCAGCTGTTGATGATAATTTCATACCTTTCATGTCTAGTACATCTAATTCGGATTTGTTCTGGCTTATGGATTTGTTCTGGCTTGTGTTAGCTGTTCAGTTGCTGAGCTTTTGATCTACTTAAGAGGCTGTTGCAGCAGAGTAGGAGTGACACCATAAGTTTGCTGGAAGGTACAGTTTACAGCATGATTATTTAGATCTGATGTTTACTGTCTTATGTTTATTTCCATGTTCACTGTAAAATGAGCACATAAAAACAAAGTGGCAACGATGCATGAAAACTGACCCTGAAAACAGATAAAAATAGGAAACTCAAGAAGAATCTAATAAATATCACAGAGAAAAGGAATTGTTCACTTTTCATTTCCACGTGTCGATCACAATATGATCTTGCCCTTAGTATTTGGATTTAAAATGAAATATCTTTCTATCTTTTGGACCAGTCCTAAATATATAATTGTGCACTAGACATCTGTGATAAAATCTTGCCTGGTAATAAATTAAATAAGGAACAATTTTGATTTTTAAAAGTCTCCTTGTGGAGTTAATTAAAAATTTAACTTTGGTACTTAAAAGCTTTTATTTATTTCACAGTGATAAATTCTTCCTCTTCCCCCCTCTCCCCTTGTTTATTGCATACTAGGTGGGGTTTTGTTTGTTTGGGTTTTATTTGTGCAATAGCTTATTGCAAGCTTTCCTGTTCAACAAAAATTACATTTAGCTACATGCAAATGTGAACGTTCTAATAGGAGGGATCTCAGTAATATCCTTGAAGTAGTAGTAGCATCCATTGTTTGGAACAATGTTAAAAATATCAGAAAGTTAAACTTGAAACCACTTTTTTTAAGTGGAAAATAGAAACTTATTTTTTAAAGCCTTCAAGAAAATACATTTCCAAGGGAATATTTTCTTCTTAAAACTGCACATATTTTAGCAAAAAGTAAAATGTTTTTTCTTCAAAAGAAATCCCTCTTATTCCCAGTTCATGAGTTCAAACCAATTCATTTTTTTGCCAGACTTGCTTGGTATCTGGTTTATCACAAAAGTGGTTGACAGTACACAAGTACACATAAAAGTAGTTTACCCTTCTTACAAACAAATAAAAAAATAAGCTATTGCATTACTTGCACCCCTAAAAGTTATTCAGTATCTTCGTAGCTTTTAAATTAGACCAGTAAAAGTCAGGCAGAACCATTTCTGTGTATCACTGCCAAGCGAGCAAAGTACTGGCACTTGTTTTGATTAAATTCTGAGGTTTGTTCTGTCCTGTTAACAAAGCCATCCAGCAAAGGCTGGAACACAACAAATTGTAGTGCTGAATTGCCAGGGCATGAAGTCTTGGATCTCAAGTACTTGAACCTTCGATTATAGCAGCAGGGAGATTGAAAATAGAAGGAAGCCAAAACTGCAGCTCTGAATGGTGTGTACTGTCATGGTGGACAAAATTGTTCTTAGCACCAAGAATGAGTCCTGCCATAGCTTTTTACCATGAGTCTAGGCCTGCAGTCATAGCTAGGATGAACTCCTGCAAGAAGTTTTGTAGCATCAGGCTACAAATATGTACATTTGCACTAAGCTTTATTATCCCACTTCAACATCACCAGAGATTCATTTTTACTACATTCATCTACTGTCTCCTGAAAGAGATCTCCAGGCATTGAACAACTTTTTTTCATGTCAGCATGAATGCAGACCCTGAATCCAATTAACTGGGCAGTCATATATGGTTCTATTGGATATGTAATGTGGTTTATTTTTTGAAAATGTACATTGTCTGGACACTAACACAAAAAGTACTGAAGCCTATGAAGTCATCTAAGAATTTCAATGCATCTTAAATTTGGGTAGTTACTAATAAAGTTTACAGATAAGTGATATGGGCAGAGGAATTGAGTGCACTCTCAGCAAGTTTGCAGATGACACCAAACTGTGTGGCACAGTTGACTTGCTGGAGGGCAGAGGTGCCATCCAGAGGGACCTGGACAGGTTGGAGAGGTGGGCTCAGGCCAACCTCATGACATTGAACAAGGCCAAGCGTAAGGTCCTGCACCTGGGTCGGCGCAATCCTAGGCACAGGTACAGGCTGGGTGGTGAATGGCTGAGAGCAGCCCTGAGGAAAAGGACCTGGGGGTCTGGGTTGACGAAAAGCTCAACATGAGCCGGCAGTGTGCACATGCAGCCCAGACAGCCAACCGTGTGCTGGACTGCATCAAGAGCAGTGTGGCCAGCAGGGCAAGGGAGGTGATTCTCCCCCTTTACTCTGCTCT
>WAAF01000878.1:116534-231814 GCA_013400475.1 Tricholaema leucomelas
AAGGCCAGGCTGGATGAGGCCTTGAGCAACCTGCTCTAGTGGGAGGTGTCCCTGCCTATGGTGGGGGGTTGGAGCTGGATGATCCTTGAGGTCCCTTCCAACCCAAACCATTCTATGATTCTATGATTCCATAATGTATGGGTAAGACACAGCCACTGTATCCTATGTAAAAAATACATGTACAGCTGCATTTAGAACTGGATGAAAATCAGAACATAACATTTTCACAAAGCATACCATTCCTTCATGCTTTTTTCTAAGTTAGAAATGTTGGTGTGTTTTGTTTAAAAAAATGCACAATTGAAATTCGCATTTCAGAGTCTTGATTGGAAAATTGCACACCCACATCTTGAAAGTGCACTATATTGACAGATTCTTCAGCAAAGAAGCTTGCTTGTTTACAGCCTTGGAAAGGCATCTCTGCCCATGCTTTTTGTATGAAACTTATCTGAGTGAGGAGGTGATAATCAATTCAGATTTATGTAGCAGTAGTACTGATTTTTGGACTCTGACATGAGACCGTGAGAGCTTTGTGTTGCTTAGTGGAAGCTGGTCATGATCAGGAGCTAGAGCAGTCTGACCCACTCCCTGTAGTTGTTCTTGCAACTCATAATTGCTACCATGTTGGTGATTCCTGGTGATCTTGGCTTCATTTGTGACTTGGCAGAGGTTTAGTAAAATGCTGATGAAATGATTTCCATGTGGTGACAACTGTGGTTGGAAGTCTGGCTCTCTGTGACAAAGCTATCTGGCAAGTCCATTTATAAATTGATCTCATCATGTTGTGACAGCCATCTGATGCTTAATGCTTTCTGACCCTATAAATTCATTGTTCCCAATGTGGAGCAACATAGTTGGGTCCTTCCTGTTCCCTCTAATTTAGAGTGACCGAGACATGCAGCCTGCAAACAGGCTATCAGTGCAGAATTGGAGGTGCCTCATATCCCATTTGACAGCATCATTGCTTTGATTATGCTTACGGTACGCAGATGTGATTGAAAGGTTTTGTTGGATGTGGCATCCTACTGGCCACATCAACTACCAGGTGTGGATGCAAGCCGTCAGCTTCTCATCAGAGTCACAGAAGCGAAGCCGACAGCGCAGCCACCGCACACCAGCTTCAACCTACCATCTCGCTGCCAGCACCGCCCGGTTATTTCAGTGCTGACCTTTTTCCCTTCGCTGTCTTGTCAAAAGCTACAATCTGTGATCTGACAGTAACTAAGGAAGAAAAGGACGCAGCCAGAGCCAGGGCACAAAATTAAATGGAATTAGCCATTTCAACAGACCGTCATCCAAAACACGCTAATGTTCTGAAGCATCCGCAGGGGCAGGCTTCTTAACAGCAGCAACCAAATCCAGTACCAGCTCTTCACATTTCCATTCAAGTCTGGTATTGAAACTGTGTTGTCAGCTTGTGTTGGTGGACAGGTTGCTACCCGGTCAGTTGTTCATGACTGACTCTGCAGTGACAGTGAAAAGAAGGGCAGGAGAGGTAAACTGTCTTGACAAGACTAAACTTCTAGACGTAGATTTTACCTCTGTTGTTTTGTGTTGAAAGTCTCTTACTTGCTGCATCTTTATGGAGCCACTGAAATAGGTAACTATTAAGTCTTTGTGACTGCTGCCTTTTAAAAATCTAAAAGGGAGAAGGGGAATCTTCATAGAATTTTACTTCAGTAAACCACTTTAGTAATGTATAATTGAGGAATTTTTTTTTTTTTCTTAGCTAGGTGTTCACAGCCCAGCTACAAACAAGTCTGGGGTAATACATGGTCACAGGCAGTTAGTTCTGGTAGGTAGGCAGAGGTCCAGTTCCCCTCGTGTTTGGCCATGACTTTCAGTTCTGCTGGCAGAAAAAGGGATGCTCATCAAAAATGATTCCTAGCATATCAGATGGGTTAGATGTTGAATTGCTGAAGGCATGAATCAGACTTAGAGTAACTCCGGATTCTTACTGAAATAAGAAGCAGTTGAATTTGCCCTACAGTCCATTTTTGTTTGTTTAAAGTGCTCTCGACTCTCAGTGAGAATCAGGAGGTATAACCCTTCCCTTAAAATAGAGGTTAAGTTCCAGTGCTGGCTTTGTACACTTAGCTTTTGGTGTGCTCCATGATGTTTCAAATTGAATCATCTTTCTTCAGCAAAGTGCCAAAGCCAGTGTTTCACTTTAATATACACTCCAGTAGGTATTTTCATTTTCCTCTCCCAAATATCTTCTCAGATTCCCATGTTCCTTGCAGGCTGTGTCAGTGCAGAGCACTGCTTTAAGGGAAAGTTACCATGAGGAAAACCAGAGTGTGGATTTCCAGCATGCCTTTGCCCAGTTCACCTGGAGTTGCATTAGACCTCAATATAGTGAGGATATGTTTTTGGCAAGAGCAAGCTGTTTGTACAGAAAAGTCAAGGCACTCCACATTGTCATGCTAGGTAGCCTTGCAGTAACATAACAGTGAAGAGCAGGCAGACTAAGCTCAGTGTGTATTTCAGCTCCTTTGGACCTCATGTGGTGTTACTCAGTAGTAAGTCATTCCTCCAAAGGAATTTTTGTATTCCTACAAATAACACGGCAGTGTCTCATGAAATGTTATCAAAAGCCAGTTCTCACTGAAAATTAGGCACTGCTTCCTTCAATACTATCAAAACTGTCTTCCTCTCATTTTTAGTACCTCGGTCAAAATACAGTTGATGCTGCATGTGGACCCGTTCCTGGTTTGATGTGCTGCAATACAGCATTCACTTCTATGCAGTGTATTCTTATTCTTCCCTGTGTACCCTGAAGATTAATTTGTCCTATGTTCTGCTGGTGTTCCCCTAGCATTGGGCTGGTCTCAGATGCTGCTTGATGGTGTTAAGTGAACTCTGGGGGATTCAGATGAAGCAGGAGACTCGTGTGAAAGTGTAATGTCTCTACTTCCCCTTGCTACATGCATTTCTTACAGACCAAGTCTGTGATGTCCCTCCATTTGCCTGTGTCAAATGTGTTGCCTCTGTGGTCAGGGTAGTAGCTACAATACATTTTATGACCAAGAGGGGGTGGTTTTCTTTGTTCTTTTTCCTCTTGGAGCATGTTATGCTCAACTTGGCTAGGCTTCTTGGGCTGGCCCCAAGAGCACAAAGGCTGTAGTTCTGTTGGGCTTCACCTGTGTGAAGTAAAAAGGGAAAGAAAAGCAGTGAACAGTTGTGTTGTGTGGTTATTACAGCTCCAAGAACACTCATATAAGTTGTGAAGAAATACTTTTTGAAGGTTTGTTGTGGAGATGCTATGAAGCCAAACCAATCTTCTCTCTTTCTTCCTCCTTAAATTACATTTCCTGTTTCTAACTGTCCTGGGTACACTGACTTGAAGGGGTTTCACAGTAGACATAAACTCACCTGATGCTGCTGTGACTTGCCTCTGTATGTATGTACTTTTCTCTTCCCAGCCCAGACAGGCAGACCACAATACTGATCTTTTTGGCAACAAGCAGAGTTATTTTTCAGGTGTGTGATCAAGCTCAATGCCTTGCAGTTTGATCAGTGATGCCAACAATGGAAGATGTGTGCAGTTAGGATCGCAATTCTGACAGAAGCCTTCCTAGCTTGGCATTACTCAGATGTGAAACTTTTCTATTAGTAAAAAGACCAATGAAAGGTTGACTGATAAAAATTACAATACTTTGATTTGTTCATTCAAGCAGGAAAAGTTGCTTATCATAGTAATGACAGAAATGATGTGCCACCTCCTCATCAGGACTGAAGAAACAGAAGTGGACAGCAGATGAAGTGCAGTGTTAGGAGTGCTTGCTCTGTCCAGCAGTGTGACTGGTGTGGCAGGTCTCATGCCACTGATGGTTTCTCCTGCTGGGGTAATGGTGTTGGGAAAGAGCACAAAGAAAATTGCAGCGCCTGGATCATTAGTTGTTCCCATGCACAGCAGATGCTAATGGGGTTGTGACCAATGCTTAGGTAGACTGAAAAGTTATATTTGCCAGGTCTTGTATCAGATGCAAAGCTTGCTCTTATTCACAGTGGGGCTATGAGGGAAGTTCTGTTGTCCTGAACAGACATACTGCTGAAAGCCAAGTGCCACCTGCTGTGGAGATGGAAGAACTGGTGCTTATGATTAGTAAAGGTCCAAAATATCCAAAAGCTGTGGAGGTCACCATGAGGTGACATCAACCCTATCAGGCTTACAATATTACTGTGACACCTTTAATTGAGGCATGGAGAGTCAACAGGGTGCCCATGTGAGCACCTTTGAGTTGAGTGTTGCTTAGTGAAGCAACGGTGCTGCTGTAGTGCTCTAGGCTGTTGCTACTGAATACTGAGAGTGTCAGTGTGAATATTTTGTTTCAGGCACGGGGCAGAGAACTGCCATCGTCATGTTGCTAGATCACGGGAAAGAAGTGCTGTGTTTGAGCTATTTTTCATTACTATTTGTATTTTCACTTACAGAATCATTTCAAGTTGTGGTAAGAGGCAACGGCTTCTATCATGCAAGAAATATTGATCAAGTACTCTGCAGCTTCAAGCTCAACGACAGTCTTACTATCAGTAAGTTTGCAGGCTGATGGATTCCAGTGCCCCCTGTGGCTGTGTCACCTCATGAGTGACAGAGGTGACATAGTCCATCTCTCCTCTCGGTTGAGGGAGTCTTTGTAGTGAATGTGGGGGGAGCTGAGTAGGCTTCTACACCTCGCGGAAGCGTGAACCTTGTCTTTAATCAGTCTCATGATCCGTGAGTGTCGTGTCACAAGGCTTTACATGGCTTGTGCTGCCACATGATAAATTTCAGCAGTAAAAACAAAAAATGCTATCTCGTTTTCCTGATGGTGTCTTCAGACCCTGTATTCGCTAACTCAGGAGATACTTACCATAAAGCAGGGCCTTTCTAGGCCTGCCCCATCCTTCCCTGATGCCAGATGCTGGTCTCAATGCAGCAATCGTGTAACAAGGAAACTCCCTGCCATCACTGTGCTAAACAAGATCTTTTGTTTACTGCCTCAGCAGCCCAGGCAAAGGATTGAATGACTAGAAAAGATTGAACATCCAGTTTCTCAGCAGTCCTCTCTTATTCCTGAGAAGCTGTGTGTGTCTGGCAGGATGAAGCACTGCATGGGGAGGGGAGCTTTGCCCCTTTTCTGTATATGCTACCCTTGTTGGCACAGCACAGTAGAGGCTTTCATATCCTGCTGTGGTCAGACTGGTGCCTTCCCTAGTAGTGAATTCATTTAGAAGAGTACATGAATTATTCCTTCATTTCCCATCCTGGTTGCCTACATGGAGGCTGCATTAAACAAACTCTGGTGGTCTTACTTTCATTCCTCTTATACATGTTCTTTGGCAAAGTTTTATTTCCTGCAGTTTACCAGGTAGACAGACTTGTAGTTTGATGGGGTTTTTATTTCCTTGTCCCTGGTGCACTGGCACTTTGACTGGACTTGACACAGTTGGAGTTGATTAGGACCTGCAACTACACAGAAGCAAAGCTAGTCTAAGTCCACATATCCTTCATTCTGTGTTCTCTTTGGGTTAGGTCTGCAACATGCAACAGATGTTGTAATGAGACATTGATCTCTGCCAGATGGCTTTTTTTACCCTCAGGCTGTCCCTAAAATACATCACTATGATTTCTATGGGCTCAACTCTGCCAAAACATAGAAATAAGCTTTGTCTTCAGGTGTGTTTGGGCTGGACAAAGCATTAAAGCACAACTCTCATATCTTGTTGCTTAAGTTCTGTTTATTTTTCCCAGGTGGAACAAGTAATTGAGTCTCTAAGGTTTAAATAAGCTTGCAGTTTTTACCAGCCCCTAGTTCACTTGGTGTTGACTTTTGTGAAATGCTCTATGGACTACCACCTTGGCCACTATGGGCCATTCGGAGTTGAGGTGCAGTTGCAGCAGTGGCTTGTCTGCTTTTGTGCCTCAGCTTATGTACTTTTACTGGAGTGTCATTGCAGGATCACTGCTGAGCCTCCTCTCCGTGTTCATGGGACTGGGGTTTCTGGAAGTGGCTTTCGAAATCAACAAGAGTAGCACTGTTGACTCTTGCAGCAGCAGAGTGCAAGGAGGCTGGACAATACCTATGACCTTGCTTTTGGCTCTGCCAGCACCAGACTCCTATAAACATGGGCTATTTCTGGACAGTGCTTCCATAGAGGGGAGGTTTGGGACAGGAAAAGCAGCAGTTAGTGTGGGACAGGTCCTCATAGTAACATCAGAGAGGAACCTTCTCTGTCTGCCTCCTTATATGACTGACCATGGCTTGTGTCTCAGTTTGTTGTATTTAATTTTGGGTTTTGTTTCCTTTTGGTATCTGTCCACTTCATCTGTACCCCATGTGTTATTCCTTTTCTCTGGGCTCAAACAGTGCAGCCTTGACTTGTGTGTTGGGAAGTCGGGAAAACAGTCAAACCTTGTACTGTTTACCTACTGAGTAATTTGTGTGATGGAAATTCGATATGGGTAGAGTTTGCATGCATTTGTTATAAAGACAAGTTTTGCTCAAAGCTGGCTTCCAAATGGCTGATCACTGTTGCTAGGAACAGAGGATGTACTTCCAATACTTAGCTATGATATGCCTAGCCTGATAACATTATACTGAACAGTCACCCCAATATTTGGCTTTGTAATCAGCACCATTGAGGAATATTAGTACTTGTCAATTGATACTCAGTTTCTCTGTGGCTTTCATTGGTGTCAGCACTTCTCCAGGGTGTGGCTTGCCTGGGACAATTTCCTTTTTTTATCCCTAACAGTTGCATTAATTTCATTTCAGGTGAAAAGCCAACCTTTGTTCATGATACTTACTTACTTTGTCCTGCCCCGGTGATAGAAGATGCTGGACAGTAAGTATTGCTTACCAGCATGTATCAAGAGAGAGGAGACTTCTGGATGAGGATGTCATTGCTGAGCTAAGGGCCCAAAATTTGGTTAAAAGTGCCAAGTTAATACATTCATGTGTGCATGTGTCATGATTACTTTCATCCAGTGTGGCACATCCTCTCCTAGTATGAGCCACTGTAGTTCTATTTAGTGTAGGATCTTCAGCAGAGCTTAACCAAAGGCATTCTTGGACCATGGTTCCATATCACAGAATCCTGGTGATTTATCCTCTGTTCCTATATCCTGTGTTTTCCAGACCAAAAGGTAATTGAGTTCTAGTGAAGCTTTTAATTTTGATTGAAAGGCATTACTTGATTTTAATTCTTTTGCTGCTGTTGTAGCTGTTGCTTCCCATGTTTCACCCTTCTCCAGCTAGTATCAGTATTTTCCATGCAAACTCCTGGGAGACATGGCACAAAACTCTGCCTTACTCCTGGGTTATCTTGTGGATGTATAAATACTGTACTGGGGGTGAGGGGGAAAGCCACTCTCCACTTTTCTGTTTGTGAGTTAAGGAAGGTTGTTTGGTTGGTTATTGTGGGGTGTTGGTTGGTTGGTTTTGTTTAGTTTGGGTTTTGTGCTTGTTTGTGGGGTGTTTTTTTGCCTCAGACTCTTTCTCTGATATCAGAGAATGGCTATGGTCAGATTCTGTTTTAATTTTGCTGTCATTTCAGTGTTTTTATTCTCTGACCTCAGTGCAGGTGTTCTGGATTTACTGGGATATAAAAGAAAATACATCCTGGCTCTTTAAGCCAGAATGTTTAGAGAGGGAAAAAAAAATAATAAAAAAAGCCTTGAAGTTTCTCATGCTATCTAGGGTAGTATTACAAATGTCTGAGACATTAAGTCTCAGACTGACTCACTGTCCCAGTGCCCTTTGCCCCAGGTGGGATGGAGGTTTTTAAATAAAGAGCATATGCCCCAACTCAAGCCAAAAGAAAAAATGGTAGCTCCTGGGTAAGCAGCAAGACAAATGCAGGTAAGCACCTGAAGCCATGAAAATGCCTTGACTCAGCAGGTCATTTTATCCATGTGTGTTCATGAGCCAATGGCTAGAACACAGCCAGAATAGAGGGCATGATGGGTATAAAGATGACACTAAAAATAAGTGTATCTGTTTTGTGCTTTAGGGTGGTTTTCCTCCAAGTCAGCATGAACAATGGGCTAACGTTTATCTCCAGCTCTGTCAGCATCACCAGCACACAATGTGTAAGTAATTGCAATGGGGGTTGACAGAGAAACCATGAGATCCTGGAGAGATAACGGTGGCTCTCCAGGGCAAAGCCTTGAGTGAGCGTGAGCTCTCTGTAGCTTCTGCACTGTGGTTATTGACTGGACCCCAGCAGGTTTTTTGAGAAATAACCAAATTGAGTTAAGATGAAATTGTTATCGGTGATACACAGCATAAAAAATTACCGCAAAAGGCACCCTGCCCATTTTCACCCCAGGAAAGGTAGATCCTCAAAGCTTGAATCTTAACTAGAAGATTATCTGGGAACATGAAGGAACAATCATCAGGAAGCAACACACTGTTGAGCTTTGAGATCTGTAATAAGATCTGAAGTGAAAGGTGCAGCTGCCAAGACTTGAGTCTGGAAGGGCCACAACGTGGAAGGTCGTCTGAATTTGCATGGTTAGTTTTTAGTTGGAGGTCGTGGTGCTTGTTGTTAATCCACCACAATTGGCCTTTACTAGTTCAGGATTTGCTAAGTTGTTTTTAGTTTTAATGATAGGAGATGGTTTCTTTTCTCTTGGCATCACAGGGGATGACCAGAAAGAGTTAGAAGTCTTAGATCTTAGAATGAGCTTCTTGATGAAAGGCTGCTGCTCAGCCCAGACAAGGCAGAATGTGCTGCTGCAGAACAGTGATGGCTGCGATATGAACATCATCTGACTACCCATCCCCAAGAGAAATGGCACGGACCAACAGCTAGAAGTGATACATTATCAAAGTCTGATTTTAGAATCAAACTATCAAAATTAAGAAGCTGACTATTAGATAAGCAGTTTTCTTCTTTGCCTCAGAGCAAAAGTAGTCAATGTTAATAGCTGGTGCAGTTGAGTAGGGTACCGAAGTTTAGCCTTATGCTTGTGGACTAAACAAAGTTTGCTGAAGTACCTGGTAGCAAATACTTTGTGTCAAAGTTGAGTTTTATTATGTTGGTGTCAAAAGGACTTTAATAGCCCACACCAAATGCTGTCACGTTGGTTTGTAATCACTGTTGGCCTTTTTGACAGCTACAGAACAGAAGGACAGTAAAGAAGAGAGAGGCAGTGACTGGAACTTGGAAATCTGATTTCCTTATGTTTTGAGCAATAAAGCTGAGAAGCTTCAGAACTCAGAATTTACCAGAGATGTGTTTGCTGTTTCACGTGATTATTTTTGATTTTGCAAAGCTTTCCTCCAAATTTTCTCCACTGAACACTGATGTTTTCACATTTTATTCTTCTACCTCACATACGATAAACCCTTTTGAATCTTCAGTGAAACACAACCATTAACTGGTGCATTTATTTACCCATATGTAGTTTATTTCTGATCAAGACTGAAGTCTTAGCCCTAGCTGGCCTTCCTAAAGGCAAGAACATGGATGGAGGAAAATTTCCTCTATGTAGCCTCAGGATAAAGAAAGGAATCCAATCTCCAGTCCCATCAATCTACCGATTTTTGACCAGACTCTTGCAGATGGAATGTGAAGGAGGCAGGGAGCCTGTCTCTCAGCTGCTATTAAAAAAAAATTAAAAGTCTCTCTACAGTTGTTTCTCCTGAGCAGGGAGGTTGGCAGTTCAGTTTCCAACTTTGGCTTAATTTCATACATTTCACTCTTCTCGTTTTAGAGACTCCTTCCATTTCCTTTCCTTTCCTGTTTCCCTTTCTGTGGGCGGCAGTCAGCTGGCCTGCACAGCTCTCCCCAGCTGGTCTCTCTGTCCTTTCTGTACAGTAAGTATGTTCTCTTCACTTTACTCCTAAAGCCTCTGTGCTATCCCTGTGCTTATTTCTGTTCAGTTCATTTTCTGCTCTTTCCTTTTTAAAGTCCAGCTTCACTATGATGCTTTGTGTATTTAATCATTGAAAGAGAACTCTATAGCTTCTTGTTGTTAGCAGCTCCCAAGCAGCTGCTGGCAAATGTCTCAGAAATTTGTGTGAGTACTTAGTGTGGGAAAGCAAGCCCACACAAAGGCTACGAAACAAGGAGGTAATGTGTGTTTGGCCTAGGAGTAACAGTGGTGTGTGCATCTGTGTCTCATACAATGCACTGGTGCTGCCCTGGGACTTCTTTTTCAGCCATAGCTCTTATGGCTACACTTCACTTTTGTTCATCTTTTCTCAGCAAACCAATTTCACTGGAATCCACACCTGTCACGTGTTTGCTTCCCAGATGCATTAGTGCCACGTAGGGCCAGAGAGGAGGACTGCAACAGTGAACTGCAGCTGAGTAGTATGTCTTCTAACAGGATTCATTTGAGCAGAGTACCTGGCACATGTCACAGCACTCCACCTTGCCTTTCAGCTGCTTCCTGAACAAAAGAATTAAGTGAGCTAAATAGTGTATCCCAAAACAGTATGAAAGAAATGACGGGAGCACCAGAAACGCTCTTAACCTCATTCTAGAGCCCAGTGCCCAGTCCAAGGAAATGGCATGTTCCAGGATGTCACTGCTTGTCTGCAGCAAATGTTTAATTTCTAGAAGGCCATGTATACTTTGTTCTGCAGAGGCTGAGTAGCATATGAAGATCTGCTTTCCTGTAGTCATCAGATCAATACATAGAATTAATACCTCTTCTGAATACCCTGACATGAAATGTTCTAAATCCAAAGAATATGTCAAGATTTCCTCAGGAAAATCAGAGCTACGATTCTCTTTGGTTACCTGGCTGCTCTGAAAAGTTAGCTTCAGGTGTTATTTTTTTTTATTCCAGTCATTTTAAAGAAAATGAATGTAGACCTGTAGTTATTTAGCCCCAAAATCTCACCATTCTTTGCAGTTGTTGTGGGTTTTCTAAAGATAGGCGACAGAAATTAAACTCTCAGATCAAATTGGAGAGAAAATAGAGAATTGTATTTAGAGAGAGAGAGAAATACAGTGATAGATCTTACAAAGCAATTTCCCCATCCATGGCAAACCTCCTTGATGTTTACCCCATCCCCCAAAAAACCTATATCTACCTTCCCCAGTGCTCCAATCCCCGCCCCCGCCACCGCCTCCAGCCAGCCAAGAGGCCTACTGCTTACATGTCCCCAATAGATTGGCTCCTGCCACACACCCAGGGCAGGAGGAGGAGGAAAGGAGAACGAACTGACCTTGTTGTGAGTCTATAAGGAGATAGCAGAATTATGGGTTTGAATAACAATCTTCTAGTCCCCAGAAAAAAAATTTAACCCTATAGCCTCAACCTGGGACAGCAGTGAAATAAATGGAATACAAGAATCAGAAATGTTTAAGATCATGATTATAGCATCTCATTACAACCAGTCAAGCCAGCTCTAGGAAGCATACCAAGAACTAGCAGCATTAAAGAACCATCTGTGCAGTCGCTCAGGCTGGGGTCGTGTGTGCAGTTTGAGTCAAGAGGCAATATAGGCAGGCTTGAGAGCTGATGAGGCTGAGCGAGAAAGCTGTGTTCTCTTCTGTGATGCTGACATGCAAACAGTTACCCATAAGCTCTTAGCTCAAATATTCACATTCTTTGAATACCAACATTTGCATATTTTGCAACTATTGCTGAAAGATTGTTCTCACACCTCAGAGTTTGTCGTCATGTAGTTTGCATTGCCCCTCTGGCAGTATTAAGGGACATGTCAGCACAGATTTGGGAATGGTGTGCTGATAGATTTAACATAGTTAAATCTAGTAGACTACAAATCATAAAGTGGTTTGGGTTAGACAGAACCTTTAAAGATCACCTAATTTCAACCCTCCTGCCATGTGTAGGGGCACCTCTTACTAGACTAGGTTTCTTGAGGACCCATCCACCTGACTTTGAAGACATCCAGGGTTGGAACCTCCACAGCTCTGGGCAACGTGTTCCAGTGTCTCATCACCTTCATGGGGAAGAATTTCTTCCTAATGTCTAATCTAGACCTAACTTCTTCCAGCTTGAAGCCATTAGCCCTTGTTCTGTCACTATGTGCCTTTGTGAAAAGTCCCTCTCCAGCTATCCTGTAGGCCTCCTTCAAATACTGGAAAGCTGCTATATGGTCTTCCCAGAGCCTTCTCATCTCTAGGCTGAACAACATCAATGCTCCCAGCCTGTCTTCACAGGAAAGTTGCTTCAGCATTCTGATCATCCTCATGGTCTTCCTCTGGGCCTATTCTAACAGTTCTGTGTTCTTCTTTTGTTGGGAACTCCAGAGTTGGACACAGTACTCCAGATGGAATTTCAGGAGACCAGAAAGGAGAAGAAGAATCATGTCCCTTGACTTGCTGGCCATGCTTCTTTTCATGCAGCCCAGGATATGGTTGGCTTTGTGGGCTGCAGGTGCAAAGTGTTGAGCTTCTCGTCAACCAGCATTCCCAAGTCCTTATCATCATTGCTCTCTATCCTTTCTCAATCCAGCCTATATTCGTGCTTCAGATTGCCTCAGCCCAGGTGCACTTGTTTTTGTTGAACTTCATGAGATTGGCATTTTCAAATATATCATAAATTTACACATAAATTGTATACCATGACTGTGCTTGTATGCACACCACAAACAGGAGCTGTTTCCCACAGTCATGACTTCAAACACAGGTTTGTCACACCAAATACTGCTTTGACTCTAATGATAATACTGAATGGCTGGACATCCTGCTTGAGACCTCATAGTGAGGGGAAACCTGACTCATTTCACCCAGTCTAAATGTGTAACTTCAGGGTTCCTACCTTGTTTGTGACAAATGCAGATAACTCAGAAGTAATCATCTTGTTTGCAGCTGACCGGGACCATCCTTTTCATTGCTCTCCTGATTCTCTTTCTGCTGCTGGCTCTGGCTCTTCTTTGGTGGTTCTGGCCCCTTTGCTGCACAGTGGTAAGTACAGGGTTTTATTCTTTTGACTTGGTTTTATCTCTTCTCTGCAAAAGCAAGTTAGAGTGTTGAAGTGGGTGATTAATTTTGTTTAAGAAAAAGACTTCCTGATTTGTAAGGCCCTGATTCAACAAATGACTTAAAGATCTTTTTGAAGTCACACTGGTCTGGGTTTTTGAATGTTGTGAGGTCTACATGGTTTTGACACTGAATGAGAAGTTAGTTTGTGAACATGGCTTGTGGATCAAGACCTCCTGAGAACATGATTTGAAACCTGCTGAAAAAAAGTATAATGGAACTGATTTACTAATGTGCACGTCAACTGTTACAGTCCTTTTGAAAGACAAAAGTTAGGCATTTTTATTCTGAGGAGCTGCACGTTCTGAGTGAATATTTTGCACTAGCTTGGTGATTGTATGACATTTTAAGGCAGGTTGTCCTGGGTTAGGGTGGATCCCTCCCCCGGTAGAATAAACCCACCACAACACAGGTTTTTTGGGAAAGTCAGGGAAAGATGAAATTGTATTTCTCATAGTTTAAGGATAACAGTATAAAGAGAAATAAACTACTAGAGAAAAAAAAATATAATAACCTTAAGGAAGATGAGAGGAAGGGGTCAAGTGGTGGCAAAGCAGCAAAAGCAGCAGCAGCCAAAACAGCAGCAGGGGAAGATAACAGGCAGGCACAGCTCAAGCAGCAGAAGCCATCAAGGGGAAAGAACAAGCTGTGCTTCTAGACATAAAGCCCTTGATGCTCGAATGAAATTATATTAACTTATCCATTGTTGCCATTCTATGGCCTATCCCTGGAACGTTCACCTCTCCCCTACATCTGAGCTAGAAAATCAGCTCAAGTGGCCACAATCCACCCCTTTAATATAATTCCCCTTGGAGCATCGAGTCACTCCATCTAATTAGGGACAACATCAGTGTCTAGGCTTCAGGCATTTTCTCCATTTCCTGGCCATCCATCTCCTCATTTCCATCTGCCTCAGATGCTAGCTAGTTCAAAGGTTTTCAAGAAACAGATGTTTTCCTCAGTGAATGGGATGGAGCAGGACTCTTGGCACTCACTGGGTTCACGCTCATGTGCGGTGGGTCCTTCATGGGTTTTATGGGCACCACAATCATCTGCAAAAGAACTCATAACAACATATCTACATTCTCTCTGTCAGTGTCAAGATCTTTTGTGGAACACATTGTATTTCACCATTCTTTTGCATAACCCAGTATGTGTGACCAGGTCCTTCAGTAGAAACCACCCCTTGGACAGACATAGTCTCCCCTGAAGGGGAGAATACCCAAACAGACTTCCCCAAAAAATTATTTTCATGAATGACAGAAGCCCTGTCACCTTCTACCTTTTGTAATGCATCTGAATGAGCTGGACCTGCTCGGTTGGTAGAACCTCTACTGTCCACTACCCAGGTAGATTGGGCTAGATGTTTCTCCCAATTCTTTAAGGTTCCTCCCCCCATTGCCTTTAAAGTTGTTTTTAGCAAGCCATTGTAGCGTTTGATTTTGCCTTAACGTTTGATTTTGAGATTAACAGTCTCATGCTCTACCAACTGAGCTAGAAAATCACCTCAAACGGCCACAAGGGCTAGCATAGTATGGAGATGTATTATAATTTGCTTAGTAGGACATTTCTTGGCTAATCAAGAAGGTCAGAGTGATGGACTGGACTTCTCCTGTGCATCTATTTTATGCCAACTGAAAAGCAATGGGGCTAATGTTAGAGGATTGGATGTGGAGCAATCAAACAGGGCAACCCATCTGTGATATGAGCAAGAAAGCAGAGAAGATACAGCATTGAGATGGAAGAACCCTACCATTTTCTCTGATTTCTCCCATGGTTTTTATATTCTAGGTGATCAAAGAGCCACCACCACCACCACCTCCACAGCCTGTAAGTATGGTATTTTTGAGCTGTCTGCAGCTACTGTAGTGTAATGTGCTGCCCAGGAATGTTGGTCCTGTAAGTGTCTTAATGACACCTTGAAGGCTGAGAGGGGAAGTCTCTTGGATCAGGACAGTTATTTCTGCCTTCTGGCCTCTCTCCCTTCCCCCCCACCATGTGTGTGTATATATATATATATATGTATATATAAAAATCAATTCACAGGGAAAACAGTTGCATAACTTAACATAAGTCCACAGACCAACAGTTCATATGGTATTTTGTTCCTTTTACTATGCCTCTGACAGGCTTGTAAGCAAATCTTTGCTTCTCAAGCTGTGCTGGAAATTGTCCCTCCACCAGTAAAGCTGCCATTGCTCTCAGCAGGAGTTTAGCCCAGACTGGTAGTAAGGAACAAAGTCTGGCAACTGGAAGAAAGGACAGCAAAGGACACAGTATTGTGGCCTTCCTACAGAAGATGGAGAGAAGAGCATGTCTTTGCTGTGGCTCTGCTGCAGAGTGACCTTTGAAAGGTCTTTTAGCCTTTCTCCTTTTAGTCTGTGACCTGTTTCAGAAAGGTTGTATTTAGCTCTTTCTGGGACAGTCATACACTGACCCTGACTCACTGACTTCAGCTTAGTATGGCTGTATGAATTTTGTGAAAATAATAGTAAATAGAAGTACCTCCCGAGGAAGCTTGTGCTTGCCTTTATTTTTTTTCCTAGGCATAGGCAGTTAAAGGATGGAACAAATGCTTGCTAACCCTCAAGACAAACTTACAGTTTGCTACTAACTTGGAATTTGGAATGAATAACAGGAGGCAGCCACAGCTGCTGTTTTGAGGCTGCTGGAGGCCACCATTATTGTGTATGTGATCTTGTTGCTTATCCTGGGCAGAAGCACTCTGATGATTCAACTTTAGAATACACACCAAAAATCATGCTGGTTTTAGGATGCTTAGGGTTACTGTGAAGCATGCAGTTGCAGCCGTACTGTGTTTGAAGGATACTTCAGAGAGCATCACACTCATGCAGCAAAGATCCCAAATGCTCTATGATTATGTTGATCAGCAGAGATTTTTAGCTGTGATCACAGAGACTGTGAGCTCATGTAAGCCTCCAGGAACAACACAGAATACAGATGTTATCCATCCTTTTACTTGGCCTTGTTCTTATCCAGTAAGGATTGTTGTTTCCTTATGCTTATTACTAGCCTCCCTAGGTATGGTGACTTGCCCTTTAGCTGATGTAATCTGGTATTTCTGCTCTTAAATTGGATATAGTTATCTAAAATTTGTTCTAAACTGCAAGCATTAGATTTCCATTAGTGTTTGAAATTTATGTGGTAGCTGTGGATGTTGCTTTGCTCTGTGTTCAGTGTAGGGAATTTTTTTTGAGTGTGTAAATCCTTTAACAGCTGAAAAATTATCAGCTGTCACTATTAACTATGTCCTGCTACTATCAAGTTTGCCAGCAATAAGAGTTATTACACATAAAGATTTTTTTAACCTATTTTTAAGTGAAAAATAAGTCCAGGCAGTGTTTCTAGGAACATAGTTGCACTGATGAAAATGAGCAGAAGCACTGTGCATGAATAGTCTAAAAGCAACACGCACGTCTGTGTTTCAGCATATGGTGTAGTCGCTTATGCAAAATGGTATTGTAGAAGGCTTGTTTGGTCCTTTCGTCAGTTACATACTTTGAGAATGTTGTGTGACTTTCATTTGCCTCAGCTCAGTCTAATGATAAGGAGTCTGAGAAATCCCAGTGACTTCTGTCAGCTCAAGATGACAGAGCAGGGGATGTGTCCTCAGGATTGTTGAACTGGAGACATTTGCCAGCTTTTAGTTAAGCAAGAACAGAACAATGAACCTGGAGTAAACCCCTGATTTGGACTCTCCCACATTCCAGAAGAATAATCTGCAGTCTTTGTAATTGCAGGTCAGAAACTCTGGATCTGAGTTTCCTGACAACTTGGAGATGCTCCAGTCTCAGTCCTGGTTCCAAAGTGTACAGCTTGAGCCAGACTCTACAAAGAATCAAGCAGCAAAGAATAACTGATTAAAGCTGCTATGAGAAAGGGGTTTGATACATGTTAGAAAGCTCACAGTGGTAGCCTTTTTCCCTTTAGGTGACAGTAAGTTCTAGCAGCATGATTACTAAATGATTTCTTTGGACTGACTGCTGCATTTTCTGCATAAATAGTGGCAAGCCAGTATAATGTACAATTCATCTCCACTTCATTTTCCCTGACCAATCAGTTGTAATTTTGAAGCTCAATACACATTTGACTACGTAAAAGCTGCCTGGAGAGAGGAATGGGCAATCCTCTTTGGCTTCACTAGTTAAAATTGCAGCTGCAGAGACAAGACTCTTGGGTTCTGTCAGCAAATAAGTATAACACACAGAAACAGATATCCAGGGATTGGACCACAGGATGTTCAGTTGTTTTCCATACTTTGTACTGTTTATGTGAGAACAGCAGTAATATCTCCCTGTCTTTCCCATAGGAATCGGATGATGAAGATGGGTTGCCAAAGAAAAAGTGGCCAACTGTGGATGCATCTTATTATGGAGGTCGAGGTGTTGGTGGGATTAAGAGAATGGAGGTATTTGGCTTGTTTTTTATTGTTGTCATGAGGTTTTTATAAAGCTCCCTTGAGGGGCTAGAGACTAGGATTTAATTAGAGCTTGTCCACCTGATTTCACCTCCTGCTCGAGTAATAGGCATCAAGCTGCCACCATTTACGTGAATAACTAAATGAAGCATCGTGACCCAGAGAAAATTTGAAGATTATGAAATGGGATAAGCACCAAAGGAATGTTTTATTTACCGAATCAAGCCCTTTAGAGCAGTTGAGTCCAGTTACACTGGTTTTAAGTATCTGAGGGTACCATCTACATTGTGCCTGGCTGGCTGAAAGCAGTTGATTTCAGGAATTTCAACCAGTGATTTTCCTTCTGGGTTCACTGGGGTTTTGTAGGGTTTTGGACTTGATTTGGGGGAGGTTTGTTTGGGGGTGGACTTGTTTGTTTGTTTTGCTTATTTGTTTTCAGGTAAGCATTAATTCCTACTACGCAAAACCGCATCTGTGTTGAAATTGGCCAATGAACCACAACCTGCACTGACATTCAGCACAAGATAGTCTTGGTGTCTAAAGTGAGGTGTGACTGTGAAAAATCTGATTTGCTATGTGCTTATTCCTATGGTATGTTTCAGAAAATCTGTGGCTAATGCTGTGATTAGCTACTGACTCCTGTAAATAACCATGTTAGTGAAATCAGTTTGGTATTTCTAGACACTGGTAATATAAGGCAGAGAATTGTAACTCTCCTGTATCAGTTGAGGACCTACTGAAGACTTTTAGGGATGTCACACCAGAAATTACCACTAGATTTCATTAGTAGCTGAGGAAGGTAGTCTAATGTAAGCCAGACAAGGATCTGGAGCAAACTAAGGCTAACACAGTGAAAGCAATGGCTTCTCAGCAAGTCCTTGCAAGTCTCCATTGGAATTGTTGCATCTTAATATCCTTAACCATTTTCCTTGGGAAAAAGAAACTGCTGATGGGAACTGCTGAAGTGTCTCTGCTTAACAGTATGTTCTCCTGACTTCAGGTACGGTGGGGAGACAAGGGGTCAACGGAGGAAGGAGCAAAATTGGAGAAGCCCAAAAATGCTATTATTAAGTTGCCAGAACAGGAGTATGAGCCATGGGAACCCAAGCCAAAAAAGCCGCACGTGAGAAAACCACCTTCCCAGCGGAAGTGGTACACTCCAATCAAGGTAATACATCTGCTGCTCAGTTTTACCAAGTCTGTTATGTCATATATGTTGCTGCATCCTGCTTCCTTAGCACAGCAGAGGTGGAAGAGCCTGTTTCAAAAAATGGCCAGCAAGCCTCAACTTGCCTTCTTTCTTGGAACATACGTTTCACCTGGCACTGTGTTGCCATAATTTTTTGAGGAAGCATGGAGGCTGTTAGAGATTGAGCAGAGATCTTCTCTCCTTTAGCTGTCACCCTCTTTTCAGATTCTTATACACAGCATGAATTGCGACATCAGATAACTGTAAGGGAGGGCAGATGCTGGTCTGTGCCATTGCAAGGCAGCATACAAAGAGGATCAGATGAAGTGCACCATCTTTGCTTTGATTGCACTGTGGCTAGGGCCTTGGATTGGGCTTCACCTCTGCTTTTCTCTAGTTCAGCCACAAGATGTAGCATTTGATTGTGGGCAAGTCACTCAGTCTGTCCACACTTTCATTCCTATTTCTCATATGTCATTATAGTATCTGGTGTCTCCCTGTCTTTTAATGTATGTATCCTCACACAACCCTTGAGGCAGTGCTGTTAGCTCATTGTTTATGGAGACAGAAGCTGGAGGACTAGTGTAGGCTAAGGAAGCAGCGTATCATGCTTATCCCAGAAACCTGTGGCCATGTCCCAAACCAGTGCTTTGTGGGATGAAGTCCTCCATCCCTCATTGTCACAGATCAGCTTAACAGTGGTTGAATTTATTGCCCAGAAAATGACTGTGAACTTTAAAGCCTGCGTAGATAGGTAGCCCTATGGGTGTTTATCTGCTCTCCAGCTTGCCTTCCATCACTAGAGTACTTCTTTTTGTCTACCTTTTGTTAATGTAACCTGGGGTTAATTGTGCCTCTTGGAGGAATTGCTCACATTAAACTGTGGTCATCCTCAGTGAATTTCCTGCAGGCTGAATTTGGCCCATTGCATATCAGGTAGATGTTACTCCCTTGAGGTCTTTTTTCTGAGTGTCTAGATAGGCAGTATACAGAGGCGAGGGCACAGAAGCAATGTTTGTACAGACAGTTGAATACAGAAAGGCTGGATCAACTCACCTGTAAGTCATCCCCAAGATTCTTGGTCTCATGTCTTTATTGTTTATTTGTTCATTTGTGTATTTTTATTCCAGGGCAAACTTGATGCACTGTGGGCTTTGGTTCGACGAGGCTATGATCAAGTCTCTCTTATGAGACCGCAGCCAGGGGATAAGGTAAGTTGTCACAAACACATTATCATGTTACTTCTCTGTGAGAAGTGTGATGGTTTGGGTGTTACTTGCCCCCCCCCCCCACTTAGGAAAATCACCCATACTAGACTCAGCCACTCTGGAAATTGCATGAAGCTTTATATTTACAGCTTAGCACAATATACAAGCAGATATTTACAATATATACAGAAATATACAAGTTCAAAGTAATACAGAAACACAACACTGCTCCCAGAAACCTGAGTTCCCAGGAGGGGCTTTCAATTACCCTTCCACCTTCCTCTCAACCCTCTACCTTACCCAAGACTTTGCCTTAGGATCAAGGTAGTTTGTAGGGTTGGCCAGGGGGGTTAGGAATCAGATGAATTAGTCACACAGACAGCAGGTTAGGTTAAAGAGAGAAGTTCATGCAGCCCAGACAAACTGTTATCTATGTTTGTGTTCTTGTTCTTATATATCTCAGCAAGCCTATGAGTGAAATAGACATCAACATTGTTTCCTTTTCACAGCCTGTAATCTTTCTCACCAAAACATTGTAGCTAGCTTCAAACTAGCACAAGAAGCATCAATGCTTTTTGCTCCAACCACCTCATCATTTTTCTCTCTCTCTCTCTTTTTTTTTTTTTTTCTTGTCTGGTGAGCCTGGGTCTTCTCACATTACCCTAAGGCTAAATTTTTGTCACAAGAACTAGAGATTTCAAAATGAGCTAAAATGTCTGTGGTGGCATCTATTTAGAAGTATTACCCTGAAAGGTCAACAGCAATGTCTCTACTGTGATGATTTGAGTGGACTGAGGAGGAAACTGGCTGGCCACAGTAATGTATGACACCTTTTTCAGCCATATAAGGTCTTAGCTTTTTTTTCTCCTGGGTGTGTGTGTTGAAGTCAAAGGATCAGTTCTGTTTATGGGTTCTAAAGGACACTGGTTTTGAATTTAATATGCAGCAATTATCCTTCCTACCCAAATTAGTAAAAATGTTTCTCAGATTTAATAATTAAATTATTAGTGACAGAAATTATGAACTCTGCAGATGATAAAGACACAAAGTATAATGAAGTTAATGAAGAAAAAGGTGTCTGTATAATTCTGTGCATTTCCTATACATAGGCAGAGAGTATCACCTGCCTTGATAAAATCTGTTTGTCAAAGATAGGTCAAGAGTAGATTCCTCCTGGGAGGAAGTAGGCAAGCTGTTCCTTTCAGAGCCACAGAGGTATTTAGGGGCTGCCTGTGGGTCACTTGTGATAGCTTAGTTCAAGAGCTCTCACAATTTCCTTGTGAGAGTCTGGCTACGTTATAATTGCCTCTATCTTGTTATTTAGAGGGGATGATTCCACAAAAAGTGAGGGCTGATGCTTTAGGCTGTTGTGCCGTCAGATCTAGTTTTTGTGGCAGTGCTTTGAAACATGAGGACTGAACAAAGATAGCAGCATCTTTCTCCCCTCTCTGGTCCTTTCCTGGCTAGAGTCATTATATCATCTTTGCTTTCAAGGAAAGGGAATACATAGTTACAGCAGTAAGGGCCATCTCTGGGTTAGGAACATAGTTACAGCAGTAAGGCCCTTCTCTGGGTTAGGAACAGTGCAGAGGCTCTCATGCTGGGCTCATTTGCTTGGGTGACTTTCATACCTAATAACAGGCTTTAAAAGTAGCACTAATTTGCATCATCTAGGACAAAGAAGTTGCATCCTTCTGCCTTCTGGCAAATCACTGTTGTGGCATCTTTCAGTTGTTAACCAAACATGCACCTTCGTTATTTGAAGTTTTGTCTCTTCCATTTTTCTTTTGGAACATAAGGATACTACAGAGAACAAACTCAGCTTCCTACGCTGTTTTGTAAAATGGTCTTAACTGTTCAACTAAGCTGCATTTTCAAGGCAGCTGTGCTTGAAACACCTTATTTACTTTTTAAGCACGATCTAGAGCTTCTGAATAGGCTCTTTAGACTCAGCTGTATTTTGATAGCACTGACATTGTATAACATGAATCCATCCTCTGCCTTTCACTCCCTCGGTTGGTACATTTCTATCAGTGCAGGGCACAACAGAGACACTGTTAGCCTGTGCAGTCAAGAAACATGCAGAAGGCTGTCTCCAAACAGGGATCCTCAGTTCTTTGCCTTCCAGCTCTGCTGTAGGGAGAACAAAAGGCTCAAAAGAGGCAATGTGAAACAGAGTGAGCTGAAGGATTATTGTATCAGAGAGAAATTAGAAAAATCAAATGTGCATCTGGGAAATAGGGTGGAAAGAATCCTATTCAGCTAGATTCACTGGAAGAATAGGATCATCTCTGTTCCCTGGCCTGTGAAATTAACTAAAGCTGAAGAATGTTGAAACAAGAAAATGACTAGACATCCTTCTGCTGTTTATAAATAAAGGATATCACAGGCCTGTATTTCATGGAGAAAGCAAGCACAGAAAGCAACAATGTTATTTTTTGTCTGGTTGACTTTTTTATAGTAGCAGTTCCTGAGTAGAGAGTTGGCTCCTTATGAGTTAAGCTGTTGTTGTGGGGAAGTATATAAATATACACGTAGGTAGTCATAAATACATATGAGTATACACGCACGTGCACACACTTTGTGGCTGAAGAACGGGGGAGTTAAGTCACCGCTATGAGTGACTGGCAGCATGCAGACCTGGAGCTCTGGCTGCACAGAGCTAGGGGAGACCAGCAGCCTTGGGAGTATGCCCACAGCTCCGCTTAACCCAGCCCAGGCAGGGATAAGGCCACTTCTGTACAGGTGTGTGAGAACTTTGCAGTGGAAATTCAGGCCGAAGCATGTGTATGGGAGTAGAGAGCTGGTTGCTGCAAGGGATTTTCTGTTGTCCTTTGCTCTGGGTGACCAGCGCTGCTGTCCATCTGTCCTCATTAATTCCTTCATCATCATCCCATTGCCTTTCCCAAACCACCTGCTGTCTTCCTTGCCTGTGCTGCCCTTGGACTCCTGCTCTAGACATTGCCTTTGATTTCCTTCTGTGGTTTCTTCTTCTCCTTGCTGTTTCTGTCCTTTACCTGCACCTCTACTTGATAAAACAGACTGGTGCCCTGCAGTCCTGCTCTCTAGTAGCAATGGGATGATGACCAGCCTCCTTCCCCTACTCTCTCATTACTAGAGCTGAGCTGCTGGTAGCAGTATGCCCTGAGTTTTGGTCCCACTGCAAATCTGGCTGAGGCTTCTAAAAACTCCTGCTCTAGTTTGTGTCTTCCACATACTCATCAAGAGAAGGATCTCAGGATGGATAGCCCACCAGTATTAGGCAGGATTTTATTAACAGAACTGGCTGTGAAAATCACAGGCACTTTCCAGAACTGCCTATTTAAGGAAAACTAGCCAAGCACAAGCTCTGTTGCCCCTTCTCCTGAGAGATGTGTCCACAGTATTTGGCTTGGCTCTGCAGACAACTTCTTCTCTTGGCCTCCATTCAAAGTCGTGTCACATCACCACCACTGAAATTGATTATTAGTTTGCCAAGTACCTCAGTAAAGGGTCACAGGATACTGCTCACTCAACTTCTCTAGGTCAGCCCTAGCAGGAGCTTGTTGCACCAGAATGGAACCACAAGGGGTAAACACACTTAGCTCTACCCCTTCATTAGCAGATAGGCTGCTATTTGTGGGATGGCTTTTTGCTGAGCTCTCAGAGAGCATCATCAGAGAAACAAAGAGATTAAAAAGGGCTAAAAGCTTTGCTGCAATTTACTGCAAGGAAGTAAGCCCAGAAATGTACAAAGATGAAGACTATAGGCCTTTGTGCTACTGTAGCTATACTTCTCTTCCTCTCCCAGAAATTTAGGGCTTATAGGACCAGCAGTCACTCTTTTCACCAGAGATAGAGATTGACAGCCCTGAGGCAGGGACAATGCTCACCAGGCAACAGGGAGTGTGTCAGAGTGGCTGCATGGCCTGGTGAGCTGTGTGTTGCTCAAGATACTCAGGCTGCCTTGAGGGCTTCCCCACCTCTAAGTTGTTCTCTTTATGAGCTTGCAAGGGACTGCTATGAAGATTGATGTTTCGGAAAAGACTAATATCTGACTGGCTTGAAGTATCTCGTAGTAACCTCATTAGCTGAGTAGTCTCTGCAAAAGGCAACTTTCAAGCTTTTCCTCTTGGATTTCTAGATCAACAGTGAAACTGTTACCAGTGCCATCAAATAAACATTAACATCCCAAATATGTGTAAGGAGGAAGGTGAGCTACTTCTTTCAAATTAATTTAGTTGCTGCTTTCAGCAAATCTATTCCATTTTTCATTTCAGCACATACTGTCACAGGAAATTCTTAGAGGCTCGGTTTACCGAAAGCCTCAACTGAAAAAAATAAAGGGACATTTTTCCCCCAGGCAGAATTGCTCTTGTTTACTTTAATGCCTTAGAAAGTGATCTCATTTTTGTCACTGAAGATTACCTGCAACAGGGAATGAGTACGCAGACTGGATTTTGCTGTCACCATCGCCCTTGTATACTCCAGGGACTTAGCTTTGCTTTTTTTCTTTAGCTGTACTGCCCAGTGTTTTGCACATGCAAAGCCCTTTACTGAGAAAGAGGACTAGAAGCTGTTTAAAAAAAAAATAAATCTGAAAGCCTTTTTTTTTTTCTTCTGTGTTGCATAAAACAAGCTATGAGCTGTTGGTCATTTTGGAAGCCAGGACTTCTGAGTCCTTTCAAGTTCTCACCATTGAGTTTGAACAAGACATAGCAACTAGAATTTTAAACACCAGCCTCTGAAATGAGGAGTATTTTATTTCCTTCTTCTGTGTGTCCCTTTCAAAATAATCACTCCTAAGCTGAAAGGTTTAATCAGAAGATCTGTTTACTCTCAAATTTCAAGTGATTCATTGTAAGGTTTATCATGACTAAAATAATCATGAAAACACAGTATTTACTTTCATTACAGCTGTGAAATTATAGTTAAGTCCTGATAGGCATGTGAGACTCCTCAGAAGAGCGGTGGGACACCAAGCCTATGGATTATTAATGACTTGTAATTAAGTTCCTGGTTGCTACCTGCAGGTGGTCACCAGTTTGAATGCAGGAGATGGCAGCACCCACCTGTCACTCCACCCTAGTCCTCCACCTACCAGAGCTATTTAGAGCTCATTCTAATTGCTTCTTTTCAAGACTGAGTAATGACCTTTAATAGGCTTTCCTGCCTCATCCTTGGAGATGTGTTGTAATCACCCAGGTAGTAATTGGCAGAACTACGGGGGATACTGGAGAAGTAGCTCTGACCTCCTTCAGTCTGTATAGATCAGTGATAGTTGCCTTGTTCTGGGGCTTCTCTCCTTTTGCTTAACATTTCTGGAGCCAGTTACTTTCATAAGCTACTAAAAAAAAAATTAGAGGAGAGAATATTGCCTGCCACAGTAGATGATCTCAATTTCAGTGAAAACGTGACACGTGTAGCTCCCCTTCTTGCTCTGGGTGGGGGGGAAAGGGCTCTCTGGTCTGGTACCAGTGGCCTAATGCACAGTTCTGAGGCTGCATTGAGCACTGCAGCTGGAAACATGCAGTCTTTGACTAGTGAATTTCCTGTCTTGTAAGAAGCCCACGTACTGGCATAGCTCTCACTTGTGCCAGGTTCATGTTGTTTCTGATGTGGAAGACAGATTCACAAATGCGCTTTGGGGATAGATGCTGTCTGTCTGACCCAGGTGGAACTAGCAGTCTGTTGATATCTGTGGGAGCCAGAGGCATGTTCAGTAACAACAACTATTAGAAGGTTTTTTGCAGAATCCCAGGGCTAGTGCCACTGAACATGCAAAAAAGGATTGGCCTTGTGGTTAAGACATTGAGGAATGATTTTAGAGGCCCTGTCTGTAACCGATGCAAGTTATTTCACTTCTGTTATATTGTAGTTCCACAGTGATAAATGAGATGAACAGTAAATTTTAAGACAGTGAGATGGTGTTCCTGACAGCACTTTGAGCACTTCATAGATGGACTTTGTTAGGTAGACAGCGGGCTTTACTTCACCTCTTAAAGCATGTATACTACTTTGGTATTTATGGTAAAGGAACAGGTTCATCAGGACTGATTCTCATATTTTCATAGGGAACATGACTTTGGGATAAAATCTGGTGACTTAGTCCCTTGTTAACTTCATCTCTGACATTGCTACCTTGGGGGGAATAGTCTCTCGTGTGTTACCAGTTTTCCAGGCAGGACTTGTGGCCTTTCAGTATCTGAAGGGGCCTACGAAAGAGCTGGGGAGGGACTTTTTAAGGCCAGGCTGGATGGGTCTCTGGCCAGCCTGATCTAGAGTAGGATGTCCCTGCCCATGGCAGGGAGGTTGGAACTAGATGATCCTTGTGGTCCCTTCCAACCCTGACTAATTCTATGATTCTACTTCATTGATGCTTCACAATTGTACTTAAAGCGCAATGTCTCTAAGCTATGCAGGCCTGTCTTGGAGTAAGGTGACTATCCTGGGGCTTACAAAGAAGCCCACAACTGAAAGTACATCTTTTTTTGAGAAGACAAGTGTAGAAATGCACATGGAGTTGCTTCCTAGGACTGCATCCACAATCCACATTTGCACATGCAAACATATTGCTGCAGCCAATATGTTTGTTTTGTGGCAGCACCCCTGGATCAGTGCTAAACCCCACGTTAGCTTCAGTTGGATTGCTGGGAGCTGTGCATCCCTCATTGTCTCTTGAGCTGGGTAATAGTCCAAAAATTAACCTAGCCAGCTTTCCCTAGCTCTCTGCTTACATACTGCTAGTAACAATGTAAGAATCTGTTTCCCTCTGTGCAGAATGCAAAATAGCAGAACCTTCCTCTTAAGGTGTTTGAAAACTAGAAATGAAAAAATATTGTGTAAGATAATGTATTAATACTACTATTCATACTAAAGTTATTCCACAGAGCAATAATGTAAAATAAATAGGTACTGATTACGTTGCTACTTTCTACAGTGGAGCTGTGGTTCTGGATGCTTCTGCTCTGCTATAAATTCCTGTGGTTCATGTTGTGGTACCAGAAGAGAACCACAATCACTGTGTCTGCTATTGCATGAGTAACACAAAGATACTCTGCAACCTGGAGAATTTACAAGCTATGTCTATTGAATCTTAATCTTGCCTTGAGCATAAACATCAGGTTAATAATAAAACACTCCAGTTTTATATAAGCCAGTTCTAGTCTCAGATAGGAACAGCAAAACTGAAAACACTTTTTTTTTGTTTGTGGGGTGGTTTTGGTGGGGTGGTTTGGTTTTGTTTTGTTGTTTTTTTTTAATGGCAGTAGAAGCACATGGACACAGACTTTGTTTCCCCTTCTTTTGGGGTTTTCTTCCAGGGTATATAATTACCCAAGTAGACACCTCAGTCTTCACTAGCCAATGATTTTAAGGAGTGGGATATACAGAAACTTTGAAGTGAGGGTGATCAAGAGCAGTGTTCTTTCTTGCAGTGCCAAGCACTGCAAGAAAGCAGACCTTTGAAAAAACGAGAGTTGTGCCTTGGTTTTCTCTACTGCTGGGGGACAAGCTGCTATTTCTGCTAAGCTGGCGCCAGCATATATGACAGGATTTGTACAAGAGAGGTGGCAGCGGGGTGCTCATGGAAAGGAAAAGAGCTGTATAGGGGAAACAGGGCAGGTATATGTTTGCATAGAATGTTAGGTCTCTGAAATGGGAAGGAGAGTTCCATGTCAGGACTTTGGTATTTGAGTTGCTTCCCTGGTGTGTGCATTCCTAGAAATATTAAGATAGCTATGTCCCAAGGAGCTCTCTTCTATCCGACTTCACACAGGAGCATTTTGGGGAGAAGGGGTTTTCTGTGCCAGTACTGATAATGAACTCTATGAGTCTCATCACAGGAGAGGAATCCTTGTAAAATAAGATAAGCAGAGAAATCTGAGAGTGGTGAGTTTACCATCTACTTGCTCTAGATAGCAGCAAAGCCATTTAAGGGCCAATTACCCAGAGATGGGTCGAGGATACTTGTATCTGTTTCCAGACTAAACAGAGAGGTAGCTTGTCTGTTTGGTGGGCCCCAGGATATTAGAGGCAAGGAAAAAAATAACCATTTTCACCAGAAATTTCTCTTGGGTCTTCAGAATTATCCTGTACCCTAGATAGGTAAAGGGCATTGTATTCTTCCTCTGTAACTCACTCTTCCTCATAACTCCAGCTTGCTCCTGAAGAAACAGTCAAATTATCCACCCTGGAAAGCACAATGACACTTAATTACAGTCTGACCGAGACTAGTTATGACTCTTTGTGGCCTAATTTGCTCCTCCCAGCAAGCCACCAATACTGCAAGGATGAGCATGTGGCACCCAGTATATGTTTGTTGCTCTTGTTGCTATGCTCCAAGGCCCTCCCTATTCTAGGTGATGGACAACTGCAATCTCATTTTCCCTGAAAATTCCAAAGGAAAAATTAAAAACCTTTCATAACCCAACCACTGTTGTGTTTTTTTCTTGAACCGTATTCTAGTCTGGTCAGCATTCAAGAGTGGAAATGTGTGGTGCTGTGGTTAAAACAAGGGATGTGAGTCACAAGTTCTGAACTTGTAAACCTCTTTTTTTTGTCTCCCCATAGCTGGTGCTTAACCTTGGGTGGATGACATGACCTGACAGTGGCTCTCCTTAGTTCCTCCACTCTGAGAACCTCATCCATAAAATCTGTGGGAAGGGAAAGGCTACAACTCATGGGTTGTGAGTGCAGGTTTAGGTTATTTATCTCAAGTTTGGGTGGGATTTGCTCTGGCACGGCTGCACTTAGAGACTGGTACTGAATATAAAGTGTGCCTGATAGACCTTTAACTTTGATTATGCCCAGTGTTACCCTTTTCTGTTCTCTTTGCCGTGTCAGGTCTTTAAGGGCTCAGAATCAACAGGCTTTGTTACGTGCCTGCACTGTGCCTTATTTGAGCCACAACCTCATCAAGGTCCAAAACATGTGATGTTTTGTGCATTCCTGTAAGATATCTTGTGACTCTGGCCATTCTTGCAGGAGGTGTCTATAGCCGATTGCTGCTTTTTCTTGCTAAGGCAGGGATGGAAACAGCATGCAGGTCCTTGCTCAGTGGAGTGTGATGCAAAATACTTGAAAACCCTTGTCTTCAGTATTGGGATGGCTTGTCCCTATCTGCACTGTGTCACTTTCCTTCTGTGCCTAAGCTGGAAAAACGGTACCAGGCATGTGAGAGCTGGATGGTGAGGATGTGTTCAGCACAAAGTTTATTTTGCTAGTGGGCCCAAGCCCTAGCCAGTTTCCTTGGTTGAGCTATTCCTCCTTCAGACTCCTCATTACTGACTGGTTGCTCTGGGGGTAAAGTGGATGTAACCCACTTCTCATCAGTGTATTGCAGCACTGATCCTTGAACTAACTGAATAGGCTTCTCCCAGTGGGCCCATTCCTGGTTTCAAGCCGTGCCATGCACAGTGGGGACTGAACAGGGGAGTAGTGTCTGTAGATATGTGTATTTTGGGAACCTATCACTACTTGATTGTATCCAGCTTTTGGTATTCTGATTAAAGGAGCTGCAGCAGCCTGCGATACTGCAGCTGTTAATCTTACTGCAAAACAGTTCCTATCTTTATTTCATGGTAGATTTGGCTGCTATTTTCCACATTTCCACCATTTTCTCTATTTTGACTACAAATTTCTGCTTTAGATAGTCTGTAAGTATTTTGCATGTTGGTGGAATTAGCTGAAGTAGAAAAAATACCCTTGGAAAAGTCTCAGTATTTTCAGGTTTAGTTTTGAAACACCTTTTCTGTCTAACACTCAAGGAAAAGGTGCTTTGGATTGAATAACATGTATGTTTGAAGCCGAAGTGAAACTTATTTTGACATACTTCTTCTACTTTATAAATAAAGACTTTTGGTTGTTGATATTTTTTTTTCCCTTGGCCAATAAGTGAACCGAAAGATTACTTTTCATTGCCACTGTTATGTGTGGTGAATGCCTTGGGGCTGTTCATGAGTTTGCCATGGCAACCTACCTCCCTTGGCCCCTGGAGGACTGCCTGGACGGTGTTATCACACACTTGGTGTCAAAAAGAGCTCCTGTGTTCTCCTCCCTTCCTCACATCATAAATCTTACTTTCTTGGCTATTTGGCTGTCGTAGCCAGGATGTCTAAAGACATATGGGGCTCATGAAAGATTTCTTCTCCCAGGCCATTTACAAAACAAGGCTGGGCCCTCTTTGCCTCATAAGAGGATCTCATGCATCTTAGTTTTCTTCTGGGCCTTACGGGCAGCAATATGGGCTATGCCTCAACTGAGCCAACAGCTTCTACTCTCAGTGTGTTGATAGTCCAAGGCATTGCTCAGCTCCGTTTCACTGTCACCACGTGCTCTGCTCTCAGCTCGTGTAGGGCTACCTTCTCATTTGTGGATGTCAGAATTTTTGAAGCAAGTATTAACTTCCTGTACTGTATCTCCTTGGTGCTGCAACAGTGAGCCAGTAACAGGCTTGCAGGTGGTTCAGTTCAGTTGCTAAAAAGTAAGACAGAAGGCAGAAAATGTGCCTTTGTGGGCTGTGTGGAAGATCCACATGTGCCTTAGTGATTTTTAAATATCACTGCCCCTTCCAGCATCAGGATGTGTGTCCTCTTTAGAATTGCGTTATGTCCTACATCTTAAAGCTCATTCTAATTCCTTCTGCGATGTGGAGCACACTGAATGAGCACAGTAGGTTGCATCTCATGGCAGCACCACCTTTCTTATGCTATGCTGTTAACAGCTTTCTGATAGTGTTTCATTCATCCTTGTGCATTTGCATTCATCAATTTGTAATTTTCAAGTTTAATTTATGTGATGTACCTAAGGCCATTATAGGATCTTCACTAACTATGAATGGTTCACGATCTCCAATGCAGTGATTTCCTTCCCCTCCAATAACTTCATCACTGAAAGAAGGGAGCAGAAATTATGAGTTTACTTATAAAGACACCAGATAACACACTGAATAAAGAATGGTCTGAACTAATTCTCCTTTTTAAAAGCAGTACTAAAGAAAATAATAGTTACATTTTCATTGTTGGGCCCTGCCACTTTAGTGGACTGTAATTTTGAAATCCTCTTCTCTTCAGTCAACTCTGTGTTCTCTTATCTTTTCACAGTTTTGGCTTATCATCATTTTAGACATCAATGCTCAGCTGCCAAATAGATCTCCAGAAAATTGTTAGTGACAAGAGAGGACTTATTAAACTGGAAGATATTTAAAACCTGCTATGCTCATGCAAACAAGTATTTTATGTTGATGAAGTTTAATGTGTTGATTTGAAAACTAATAAGTTAAAATGGCTGCATATAAAAATTAATTATAAGTTAATGATGTAATTGTTAATGATTAATGCAGTGACAATAGTATAATTAATGATAATGATAAGAAAATTAATTGTTAAGTAATATAATTAGAAAATAATTATAAATTGCATATTTATTGACCTGAGAGCATGTCAGCCACCACACTGCTGAGATGAGAATCGCTGGCATTTCCAATACTTCCTTTTTCTACACAAAAACTGTATTAGGAATTAGTAAAAGTTACTTGAATAAGCCTGAAAAACGTGTAGGTTTAGGTTTTGTGTGACAAACTCTTCCAGCAGATCACCAATTTCTAGCCTGTATGCTGCAGGGTAATCAGTGCAATTCCCAGGAAACCCATGAAGGTTTTAATGAGCTGTGACATGTTCAGCGCACAGTCAGCACGAACCAGTGCAGTGTGAGGGAGCTTTCGGCAAAGGCTGGTGCAGATTGATCCTAGCTTCTGAGGAAACAGCTGCTTACCCTGACGCTTGCCCATGGAACTCAAATAGTGGGAACTCTGTATCATCTCAGGTTTTTTTCTCTATAAAATTACTGTATAATTTGGCTCATTCATAAGCACATTTGATAAACCAGTTTCCCATATTGTTGCTGTTTTAGGATAGTCTGTGTAGGTGTTTCTGCTAGAACACTTTTGTAGAAGTCAGTGAAATTAAAGATATATATCCCTTTGGTTTCTAGACGTGTGGATCAAAGCTTTCACTTAGCCAAAGTGATTCTTATCATAGGTGATTGCTCTTGTGGTTTTGTAGGTGACATAATAACCTGTCTCTATTATTTTGAGTTTTAGAGCTCTGCTTTTACGTTGAACTGTTGGCAGATATTTAGGAAGTGAAGCTATATGCTGATGAACCATCCCCATAGCAAGCTGGCAGAGGCATCCCAGTGACATCAATGAACAGAATTGGGGAGAAAGATGACTACTCACTTGAGCCCAAGGAAATTATGTTCATTTCAGATTTCAGCATCTTAAATGTAATTGCTTTGACTAGGAGCTACTTTATTTTTTTAATTTGGTGGTTCTTGTTTTGAATTGCTATCCTCAGCCTTTAAAAGAATAACTTTGGTGTAATCCATTCTAAAATATAAAAGTAACTATCATATTCTTACAAAGTTACAAGATAAAGAAATTTCAATACACATATACATGTACCAAATTCTTCCATAGTCAGATACCCCTTCTTCTAGTCAGGATTACAGTACTGAGGCTCCAAAAGCAAAAACAAGAGTGAGTGAAAGCTTAAGCAAAATATGTAACAGGAAAGATATCTGTTATTAGGTCAACTAATGAAGATAAAAATCAGAGTTTTGTGTACAGAAACATTCTGGCATGCACAGAGGTGAAAACGGCTTTGGTTTTTCTTAAACAAACACCAATGTGTGTATTAAAATGAATAAAGAACAGGGATAGCTACTGGCAAATGTGGCATGCTTTAAAAATCTCTTTACTGAAGTGCCCCAAATATCATAGGGAGGGCCTTGCACATGGCACTCTTTGAATTGCCAGGATCCAGTTAACAGTTGTTCCTTTGCAATAAAAACTTTCAGAGTGGTAGCTAAAGATTTTGGGGGAACAAGAGCTGGTGCATCATGTACAGAGCACTATGATGAAAGTAGCCCAGAAACAAGATGTGGTGAGTTTTAAGAAATTCCTCCCTTCCTTCCCCCATTTTGAACCACACACAAAAACACATCCTAGGTGGTCGAGGAGGCATTGCCTGGAAGTACAAAGTGCCTGAATTGCACATGTGATTGTTACTCCGAGATAAAAGCTGGAGTCAGGACAAGGGCAGATCCCGCTGCTTCAGTATTTGTACTTTTTGAAAAGCCAATTTGGCAAGCAACATAACAAGAGCCTAACAAGTGGACGGGCATATGGAGAAGCAAAATAATTGTGCATTAGAAAGACTGTGCAGATGTGAGCCAAAGTAAGGGCGTAACTCCATATGGCGCATTGCTGACCTTCAGTTGGTGCCTGAATGACAGTACGCAGTGCAGGTCGCACCATCTGAGGGATGCTGTACTCGGAGCGGGGGTGAAACCAGACAGAACTGGATTTACACAGATCATCTGCTTCCTAGAAAACAATAAGGCAGCTACCAACAGCTGTTGTGCCTGAGATCACCATGATGTTACTGCACCTTGCACCTCTTGACACCTTCCCTAAAACACTTTGTGTACACCATGATTCTGGAAGAAAATACTCTTACCACTAATAAAGTGCTGGTGCCTCTCAGTCTCTATCTCCTGTCAAGGGAGAACAGAGGTGAGTGTGCAGGACACCTGTTTTCTGTCCATTTTCTCTTTGGTTTAAAAGCCTTTATATGCCTTTGGAGAGGACATCCTTTCAAACACAGAACATTCATAATCCTGTGGTTAGCATATTTTTAAAATAAACATTACAGATCTTTTAGTAAACTAGTTCCAGAGAGATGTGCATGTGAGCAAGAATAGCTGTGGCACTTTCTTATTAGAGAAGTGTGGTAAGTGGGGGGCTTGTTTCTGTAGCCTAGAGATCCTTTGATGAAATATGCTTGACAAGTCTAAACTATGACTTCTGATTTATTATCATTTGTTCCTCCCTTTCCCTTTTAGCTGTTAATCCTAACACTGGCTAAGAGTTCAAAGTCATTTTACCAACGGCTGCTTGAAGTGCTCAGGAGGATTTGCTCTAGTATTCACCAGAAGTCTTTGATACATGAGATTGTAGGCTAACACTAATAATCTATTGTGAGGAAGTGTCACAATACATACATCGATCAGCCAAGCCTTTATCTGTCAGACTGTCCCAACCCAACCGTATTTTTCATGACACAATGCGGCGCATGGCCTTTAAATTACCCATCTGTCTGACAAATCAGTGAGTGTGGCAGAAACTGGCAGCAGTTTGACGTCGCCTATCACTTTAACTGAAGTGAAAGTAATGCAAACAGATTTATGGGATCCCCTTTGATTATAGGCTATGAATATATTTGGAATTGATGTTTGGGAGAGAGACACAACAGAGATGCAGGAAAGGCTTGTAGGCAAAAGCGCTGGTGTTGGGCTTGCAGCTCGGAATTTACTATAGGGGAGATTGTTCTGTCCTTAATTTTTCTTTTTCCTCATATACTACCTCTCATTGCAATACCTCTGACTTTTTTTGGTGGTTTTCCTTTTCTCTGTACTGGGTAACTATTTGTCTGGTCTAAATTAATAACTTTACAAATATCACAGGTGAGCTTTTTTAGATGTATTTGTAGTGCGGCTGTTAAATGTCTGAAATGTTTGTTGCAGAGTAGAAATTCTGAAATTCTGTATGTGTTCCAAATACAGTGGAGTGCAGCAGAAGATAAATGGCTGATAAAGATGGCTGCCCTCTGCAGTGCTCATGAGTTCTGCGATGAAGTAAAGCAAAACATCAGCTTGGTCTTTTTTTATGCAATAGCTTATCTTTGTTGCAAAAGTAGTCAAGACCTTGGATTTTGCCTTCTGCCTTCATGCAAAGGTTCCATTCATAGCCAAAATCTGCTGTAACAAGCCTAGATTTTTGCAAATGAGGTTTCATCCTACCTTTTGTTTAAGTGTCTTGGTGAATTGTTATGGTGAAGACTGGGACTGAGAATTAAGGAGTATACCTCATGGTCAGGCAACAACACACTCATTCAAATGACTCTTAGCTGCAGCTTAGCTCTTGAAGTCCTGAGCCACCCAATCCTAGTAGCAGTAGCATGATATCCTTAGGGCATTAGCACATTTGCTGAATCAGTTTCTGAGCTTTCTGGAGCTTACATAAGCTTCTCTTGATAGAATGCTTGCCTTTCTTCAAAAAAGCCATAGCCTTCAATAATTATCTTCTTTTTAAATAAACAAGTCTCATGAAAAAAGTTGCAACCATTGAAAGCCGTTTAACAGAAGAGGTAGTTGTGGTTCAGCTGTAATTGCTTTTGCCTAAATTCCAGGGAAAATTGTGATTTGTGGGTTTGCCAAAGACACCTGGCCTATTCCATAACACCTCCAGAGATTCCTCACGCCAGGCAACACAGAGTTAGCAGCAGTCTGTCACTGATGCGAGTTCTTGTGTACCCCACATCACAGCAGCTGGTAGCTGTGGGACTCATGATGTACAGCTGCTTAACTCTGAGATAAACTTTTCTAAATTTGTAGCCCTTGTCATGACTTTGACTTGGGGCATGTTGGCATAACCTTGAGCTGGATTTAGTATGTTGATTCCAGTGTGCAACCTAAGCCTTTGTCGGCAGCATTATGGTTCTGTGGGTCTTTCAAAGCAATGGAGGGAAGATGCCTTCTGGGACAGATATTTTTTTAAACAAATCAAGCAGATTACCTTGAAAAGAGAGAAATGGATAACATTCACCTCTGTGCTAGACTGCAGAGGCCATTTTAAATGGGGTGATTGCTACATGGAATAAAACATGCCTGTTGTGCAAAGGAAAAGGTGCTAGCAAATGGGTGTAAGCTCTGATGGGATGCGTACTTTCCAGCCCACAATTACTTGTTTGGTAACCACATCCCAGCTCTTGTAAATTGGCTATTGGCAGTGTCACTCCTGCATTTTCAGTCAGTTGTCATCTCCAGCTTTTGTTCATGGCGATGAGAGACCTTTTTGACTTCCAGGCACAGGCTTCTGGCAAGTTTGTGGCAGCTGGATTCTTGCATAATCATCTCAACTCCAACCTTGCTAGGTGAGGAGGTGGAGACTGATGCCAAGTGTTGCATCTTCTCACACAGTGTTATGCCTGCATGATTTCATGAGGCCTCCATGGAAATAGTTAAGCAGCTTGTTAGAAAATTTAGGAGTCCTGGGGAGAAGTACAGCGGACAGCAGAGACCTTGGTGTCTGACTGAGGCTGTCATGTTGATTTTCAAGTGCCTGGAAGCCTCTGGCTGCTCCTCACAGGGAAGACTGGGTGGTCTATGAGAATCTATCTGTTTCTCTTTCTACTTGGAACTTGGTTAGTGGAAACCTATGAAAAGCTTTGTTCTGGCTAAAGGAAACCTTAACATTTGTATTTAGTCCCTAGTTGGCGAAGACATCCCCAGTGCTTGTGGTTTTTTTTCAAACCCAAGCTCTCATCAGACGCTACCTGGAGTACTATGTACAGTTCTGGAGCCCCTAACACAAGAAGGACATTGAACTGAGCAAGTCCACAGGAGGGCCACGAAGATGATCAGAGGGCTGGAGCAGCTCTGCTATGAGGACAGGCTACAGGAATTGGGGCTCTTCAGCCTGGAGGAGAGAGGCTTCGAGGAGACCTTATAGTAGCCTTTCAGTATCTAAAGGGGATCTACAAGAAGTCTGGGGAAGGACTATTTACAAGGTCTTGTAATGACAGGATGAGGAGGAATGGGTTTAAATGGGAAGAGGGGAGATTTAGACTAGATGTTAGGAAAGGATTCTTTCCTAACCTGAGGGTGGTGAGACACTGGAACAGGTTGCCTGAGGAGGTTGTGGATGCTCCTTCTCCAGAGGTGTTCAAGGCCAGGTTGGATGGGGCCTTGAGTGACCTGTTGTAGTGGGAGGTGTCCCTGCCTATGGCAGGGGGTTACAACTGGATCATCTTTGAGGTCCCTTCCAACCTAAACCATTCTATGATTCTACTCCTGTTTTAACATCTCCACCTGCCATCGGGTCCTGTCTGCATCCCTCTGAAAACACACTCATTGGAGAGACATTTGTTCAAGTCCCACAGCAAGCTGTTGCTGTTCATGAATGAAATAGCGTCTTCATTGGAGCATGGAAGACAGATGCACTATCCCAGCATAGCGATCAAAGCATAGGCACCAGCTAGACTAACACCACTGTTAAAAAAGAAAGCTACAGAAAGTGGCTTTGCTAAGGTTGTTCCTCTAGTACAATCTTGTCTCTGCTCTGAGGGTTTTTTCAAGCACTGCTTTGTCAAGTCAGAGATCTCATCAAGACAAACATGACTTTGGAGCTGTGGCTTTGGGCAGATTCTGCATAGCTCTAGTGGCAGAAGAGAGGGCACATGTTAGGAAAGTCACACCAGGGTCCCTTTTGATTCAAATGAGTCTTAGGCTATTCTCTGTAAGCAGGAGCCCTGAAACCTGAGGAAGGCATTGCTTTCTAGCACTGACCTTTAAGTACAGCATGGTCTAAATGTCACGTCTAGGACCCAGTGAATGATACTGGATGAAGGTCTCAAAGCATAGCCTGGCCTCTCTGCTTACAGTCCCTTTATCTAGCTGCTGCTGAACCTAAACATCTGGATTTTTTTTCCCCTCTAGGGAAGATGCATAAACTTCACTCGAGTGAAATCAGATGGAACCTCTGCTCCTTACAGCCCACCACCAAATCTACCATGGCGCAATGATGCTCCTCTCAACAATGCTTCAAGGAATCCTGCTCCACCTGTGTCTCTGCAGCCTCCTTCCCGGCAGCCGCCTCCTGGACCACCCCCTTCCCGAGCCCCTCCTGGACCTCCTCCTTCACGCCCACCACCGCAGCCCATGGCTTAGAGTGCAGCAAAACCTTGATTGACAAAACATGTCTCTTTGCTGAACACAGCATATTTATTGAGTATTGGTTTACAGTTAAAGATATCAGAATTTGTTGCTGGTCAGCAAAAAAAAAGAAGAAGAAAGTTAAAAAAAAAAGGAAAAAGAAAAAAGTGTCAATTTTAGTGTGTGAATATATTTATACCACATGTGCTGAGTAAGCATTCAGTGGATAGATTCAGAGCTATGGGGTATAGAAACAAACCAAAATGGTCATCTAGATACAGTATCAGCTTTTGTGTATATACATTTGAAGATCTATTTACGTATGACATTTTTCTGACTTGGTTATGTCAGATCATTCATTAGTAACTGTAGCTCGTAGACATGCATCAGCGGTTTTGATAGCTGCCACCTGCAAGCTGGCTAAACATAGTTCATTGAGGAATTTGCTTTCTTTTCCCCAACAGTACTGCATCCAGATGTTAATATGGAACAATAATTGCAAAGTTAACTTTCTGACTTTGATTCTGCAGGTGGAATTTCCATAGAAGTCTTTAAAAAGGCTGTAACAGTAATGAGATGAAATGAAACTATGTGCCAATAATCTAGCAGTAGCAATCTTGCTTAGAAGAGGGATATCTTCTTCTTCTGAGGAAGTCAGTTTTCAGCCTGCCGTCTCTGCATATGTGTAAACTTGGTTACAAAGGTTAGCCATTGAAGGCCAGAGATTGGTTCTAGAAATCCAAACCTTTAACAAGACCTGGGTTCACATTTGTCCAAAGTTCAGAAGAAATTGAGAAAAACATTTTGGCTAGGTGTTTAGTTTTCATTTGCAGAAAACGTGATCCAAAGTGGAACAAATATGTGCATAGCTTGAGAATGAATGCTGTAATATGCAAATGGCATGTATTATTTATATCAGCAGTATTGAGGGACTGATTCCATCCCTATTTAATTAGATACACTCCTATTTGATCTTACTGCCAAGCAGGACTAGATCCTCTTAAGGAGTTTGTTTGAACCATTAGAAGTGCTTTATTCCTTAGCCCAGATCCCACTAATATGTAACCTTGCAGTTTACCTGTGGTTGAGAGGGCATAGCATGGTCAGTATGAGCTTTTATCCAATTTATATAATGTTTATCAAGAGGATTTCCCAAACATTGTGACTGGTCACCTCAGTTCTGCGTGTCATCAAAAAGTGATGTGAGCACCCACACGGAGGTAAGAATTTATGACGCGGGACTGTGGGACAGCCCATGAGTAGTGTTTGCTAAGTGATACTTGAGTGGGCTGTGCTCTGTTCGTTCCCTAGTGAATCCAAGTAATATCTGAGCTTGCTTTTTCTCCACTACTACCTATCATAGTGTATTGGAGAAGGTGGCTGCAAATCCCTGTGCTGGTTTGCTTTGGCACTGCATTATGAGGATAGTCATAGAAATAATGTTTATGTTGCATTATGACACAGCATATACCTATCTCTCCACCTCTGTGTAGGTGTGGGTGTGTAGCACATCACAGTGGTTATTGGCACATAAGAACATGATAAAACACTAACTGTACCATGCAGTTACTCCAGATTTAAGGCTTCTTCATGCAGTTGTTACTGGCACGTAAAGTTGCACCGGTACAAATAGAAATCAGACTTACTATTTCCAGTGGAAATGCCACTTGCAGAACACTATACCAAGCTCTCATTGGTCTATGCTGATCACTGTGACATGCCATGTATATGCAGCTGAGGCTGTCAAAGATAAACTCAGAAGAACAACAAAGCCTCTTTCTCTTCTTGCACTGCTCTGCTCTCTTGAGTTGTACTCTTACCTCATGTATACTGGTACAGGTAATAGAATCACAGTTGTGGGTGCCAGCTGGTCTTGGAGCTGTTCCTAATTTAGGCTTAAGCCAGCAAAGCACTTCTGCATGCATTAAAGTGTCTTGCAAGTCAGTAAGAACATCCTTATGTCCAAATACTTTGCTGACCTGTGACTTCCTTGTGATCAGAAAGGAGAATTGGAAAGCACTCAACCATATCTTTGTTCTCTTTGGTCACTTGAATAGGGTCTGCATAATTTGGTCCATAAGAATGGAATTCTCTTTGGAGGAGAGAAACGTGTGTGTGTGTGTGTGAGTCTCTGTGTGTGCAGGAAATATGTAGTTTTTTATTTGGTTCCTCTCCCTTAGGAAAAATTGCTCTGAGAGTAGAAGTCTTATGAATGGAAAGGCCTTTTGCAACCAGAGTGACTCAGTCATCACTTACTATCTCCATTTCTGTCAGCTGAAAGATGAAACTAAAACATGTCCAATTTTCCACTATAATTTTGGAGAAGCTCCACTTTTGACAAGAGTGAAGGGAACTGTGTAACTGCAGCAAAGAGGTGTGTGGGAAGGTGCTTTACAAGCAGAAATCGTTGGCTGGCATTTTTTTTACTGATTTCACCTGTATAAAATAAACTCAGTGGGTCTAAAACCAGTTGTAATGTGTTCATACAGCTGAACCTAACAGCCTCTCATGTTGGCTGTCTTAAGAGCAATTAGTAGGCAAATGCTAATCGGGAATTCAAATGGCAGAGCACAATAAATCCATTCCCCTGCCAGGACAAAACATGGTGTTTGAGGGTTTGCTACTTGTGGGAGTGGGGCAGACCACTGCTCTGTAGATGCCAAATCTTATTAGGAAGGAGATTGAAACAATGGTGGAATTCACAAATGATGTAACAATAAAAGGGAAAACTTCATCACAAAATTAGTATCTGCTAAAAAAGTTGAATTGGTGGGTCAGGAGTACACTTTAACTCACAAAAAAAAAAAAAAGCCCAGGAGCCAAATTTTGTGTTGTCTTGTACCTGTACAGATCTTAGGACCAGTCAGTAGACTTGTTGCATATTTGCATGACTGTTAGAGCTGGTAGAATTTGACTCACTCCCAGTGAGAATGAAGGCATGGGCTTTGGAAAGACTTCATGTAATCATCCATTCAATGTGCCTTTTGTTTGCAGTTGAGGGGGATACACTGGAATAGCCAATCTTGCAGAGAGAACAGATACTAACCCTTTCTGCAGAGCTTCTAAGTGCAGTGAGGGTAGGAGTGGTTTGGGCTTCCAGGTGATCAGATCTGTACATAGTAAAGCAGGAAGCACTATGAATTTGAAAATTAGCTTCAGTATAAATGGAGTTCTCAGCATTTTCACTATATAAAATTAAGCATTTGGTGTGTCTTTCTAATTTTGGCTGCTGCTTCTGTGATGGGCACTGCAGATTTAATTCACCAGTAAAGCACGAAGAAAGGAAAGTGAACCTGAACTGAATTGCCTTTACAAAGCTGGAAGCAATGAATATGCTGTGCTGGCTATAGAAAGGCCTTTTGGTTTTGTAGAGATGTACCCATTTGCAGTGAACTCAGGCATTATTAACAATACAGTAGGAGAAATTCGTTGCTATTTTACTGTCTGTTGAGCTTGATCCTTACCTGGTGTAAATCCACAGAGGCCAATTGAAATCAAGGCAGTTACACTGTTGTTTTATCAGCTAAGAGATGCCTCAAAATAAATGAAGAGACAGAATCCCTCTAACTGCCTTGATATTTGAATGTTTGTATGCTTGTATGTCAGTTATGATTACAATAGCTACACTGCTAAGAAAAGTTCTTGTGTGGGATGATTCCCCTATGTATAATTTGAAACTTGAAAAAATAATCTAGTTGCTCTCCAAATCTCAGAGAAAAGTGTGGATTCAGAGGACCTTTGGCTCATGTTTTGCATGGATGTGAAATAACACAAGGCACAATGCAGCAGGGAAGGAACCCCCATGTGTCTAAAGCTGATACAGAACCACACTGATCAAAGCATATTTATGGCCGTCTTTCAACATCAGTGCATGTATTGCCATCTGTGGGAGTTGCCTGCAGAGCAGACGGTCCTACATGTGAAAGGAAAACAAAACAAAGCAAAAAAGAAATTCAAAGAGAAAGGAAAAGAATCAGCTCCTCATCTGAATGAACAAGCATAACAGTGAATGACATTATTTCATGAACTGTGCCAGTTCAAATGCATGTGCACCTGGTGCTCCTAATGCTTTTTACTCCTGTTGGTCTTTAGACAACATGAGCAGTAATATGCTTCCTCTCTTTATTTTGTGTTGATTTTATTATTGTTGTTTTGGGGTTTGGGTTTTTTTTTTTAAAACAAACACATTTCACTGAGAAAACAGCCCTACTTCTGTAAATATAGAGTTTAATGTGGAGGAGACAGCACGCTTCTGGATGTTACTGCTGGACAGTTATTTATTAAAAAAGGGCTTAAGGTGAATAAATACAGGTGGCTCAGGATACATGCATGCAAGTGTGATAATGCGGTATAGCATTTTCAGTTCTCTGTAGCTTAGTGGGAAGGGTAATTTTTGGGTCATCCTAGGTTGTTTAGAAATTTGTTACTGATCTGATCCTTTGGAATAATGCAGTGGAGATTCCTAACGTATATCAGTGCTTGAGCAGATGTGTAGATTATAATAGGTTTTTTTTCATTGAGGGGGGGAGAGGGTAGTGAAGGAGAGAAGTTGCAGGTTTTGAGAGAAAAGATGTACTGTACTCAAAATATTTTTCTTAGAAAAAGAAGTGTTCTCAGAAGCAGTGTGGCCCTGGGCTGATACGCAGCCAAGGCATGGCAGCGGCAGGCAAACGGTCGGATTTGAGAGGGACAGAGAAGTTTTACAGGGAGGTGTGGGTTTGTTACTGGTACACGTGGTACAGATTTCTGTAACTGATGTGCTGCTTCCATCTTATAATCGTGTAACCTTTATGCATTTTATGCGCCTGCTCAGTTTTTTTTCTGAGGAAAACCTTGCAAATGTAATGCCTGCATGCAAATGTGGGAGATGTAGCCAAAGTCTTATAATCCAACATAATGTAGTCTCAATGGATTCAAAATGAACAATAAAAGTGGTTACTGGTTAAACACTACAGAGAATGTCATTGAAGGGTCATTTTAAGAGGGAATGAGTTTGTCCATACCTGATTTCTAGCCAGCTCAGCCATCTAATGGTCAGGAAGAAAAGACAGGGTTGGACGGTCAGAATTCCCATCCTCAAGTTTCTACTGATTGAGTATTGGACTAGAGACAAAGGTGTGTTCTGTGCCTAGTTTCCTTTTTCTAGCCTGAGGGTTTCAGACTTTGCCTAATTCAGAAGTAAGCCATTGTTTGTTGTAAACCATTTTAGATCTCAAGTATCAGGATAGAAATGCTAAGTAAATTCTGCTGGAGTCAGTTCTCAAACACCGCTTAACCTATGGGGCAGGATCTTGGCTTATTGCTGCTACTTTAAGAAAAGTAATTTAATGTAAATAAAGTAAAAGCCATGCAAATTAAGCTGCTTAAGCTGAAGCCTTTAGCAAAGAGAAATTCTGTGGCAAATCCTGCATACACCTATGAGAACACTGGAGTCAGCAGACTTCAACTACTGATTTTTAGGAGTTGTGCCTGAAGGACACAGGACTGGATCTTAAGACACCTTCTTCATTGTATCTGAAGCTAGTTTTTCCCTCTTTCTCTGCATCTCTTCAAGCTCCATTGAGGATTGGGAAAGAGAAGGGCTGATGGAAACAACATGGCTGAGAAGGTCAGTAAGGGTAGGCCACAAAAATCTCCAACCCCATCAGGCTGTAATTATGGGTAATCAAGGCTGATGCAAAGCTGCTGAGCTGTGCTACACACTCAGTCTACCCAGCATGGCAGCCACAGCTGCGTGTGCAATGGGAAAGGAAGCTGTCCTTGCACACATGCAGCACTCTGAGCCCATATGAGCCTCATCTGCAAAAATGGTGAGCACTGGTATCTGGGGGGGCTGGTAGCCACATGAAATTATCATGGTAAAACAGGTGGGCATCCTCCTCCCACTTGGCAGCTCCAACTGACTGTGCTGCTAATGGGAGCCAAAGTCATTGGCTCTGACAAAGAGCTCTTACTCGCTCCCAAACCTGGCAAGAAAATACTTGCCCAAAATGGTTTTGTGATCTTCACTCTTTTTTGTTCCTCCATCAGCTTCTTAAGCAAAAAGCAGGCTTGGGCTCTTGAAAGAGATCAGATAAACAAAAGCAGTCCCAGAGCCACAGGTCTGGGCATTTTTGTTCTCCATTAACAAAAACCCAACCCTGGCTGCAGCTGTAGCTGGTTAGGTTTATGCATGCCCAAGACAACCGAATTCAGAGCTGACCTGAACTTCCCCAGAGACGGGGAATGTGCAGATCCAGGACTTTGGTTATGGTCTTAACTATAAATAGCCCCTAGTGCTGCTGATTTACTATCTTTTCATCAAACATACTTCACCATCTCAGGAGTGGCATTTACATATGAACATACACCAGCATACCCTATTTGGCTGCATGGAAGTTGGCAGCAAGAACTTTCCTGGCTTCAGCAGTCTGAGCCAGGAACTGAAAAATGAACTTTCCCCCTATCCTCCCATTCATTCCTTAAGAAACCACAGGCAGAGCGTGTTGCCTGTGCTGGAAGTTGCCTAATAGCTACTCTGTGAATTTGCTTTGCCCTTGGAATTTGGACTCTTCTCAAGCTTCATCAGTTTCTGCAGAAAAGTTCCCCCTTCCCTGCACACTGAGGACCTCTTTTTTCACTGCGAGAGAGAGTGTCCTAGCCAGGTATTACTCTGATTGCCGCAGCTCAGGAGAACTGTAAGAAAATGGGATGAAATGAGAGTTGTGTGGAAAAAAGGGAAACATCCTGCTGAAAGGTTTTCTGTGGGATGTCAATTGAGAAATGTTTCCCTTTAGTCTTTCAGAGATGCAGGATTGTTGTGAATGGATAAATACTTTACAGAATGTCCTTAGACACCCCATCTGTATCTCTGCCATAATGTTCACTAAAATGAGCTCTCCACATGCCAACCTATCACTGCTGTGTAGTAGCTGAGTTGCCCATCATCTATGCTGGTGTCCTCCTGCACCCTGCTGAGTCTCTGGGCTGTGATTTTTGGATGCAGATTGTTTCTTCATGGTAAAAATAGAGGCCCCGCAGAACTATCCTCGATCTCATGCCCCAGGACGCCTCTCACTGGAGATAAATACTTTTCCCTCTGATGGTAGAGGGATGTGGATTTAGAGCACGAGTCTTCTCAGAGAGCACAGGGGAACATAGCAGTCAAGACTGTTATGGAGGCAGGAATTATTTTGGCCTAGTCAGGAATTTATAAAAATAGGGTTATTTTATTTTCCTGAAAACCCTCCCCCAAAACTATATACAAAAATTAATTTAGTTTAATTAGCATGTTCTTAGTTGGTTGAGAATATCTACATGGATGCCACAGGTAGGCTTCACTAATTTTGAAGTCAGAAGTTGGAAAAGGCTTGAGCTATTAAATATAGCGTTCCCCACTGTAAAATAAGGCTGAGCCCAAAGCTACTCAACAAACAGAAGCACGCTGGCTTGAAAGGAAGGGCGATTCAAATCGCTTGTGCCTTCGGGTCTTGCAGAAGTCTCCGAGGGTCGTTGAGGAGCTATGAAGCTGCACAATAGGGGGTGCTTAAGGTGAAGTTGTCCTTTGGAGCTTGTCTTCGGGAGGGAGAAGAGGCTCCGTGTGTAGAAGCCATCCAGGCCGGGGGCGGGGGGGAGGGGGGATGGGGGGGAAGTCCAAAGCAGGAACGAACTCCTATGCAGGAGCACCCCAAGGCGGGAACCCCAAGGCTGGAAGTCCCCCCAGTATTTATACCCTTCCTAGACGAAGAGCTGAGTTACCACTTCCTAGGCGCGAAGAGCACACAGCCAATCATCATCAGCCGAGTGCAGCGCAGGCCCGGCACGGGGCACCCCTCGTGCTGGAAGGGTCCCCCTGCTCCCCCCACTTCACGCCTGCAGGGCAGGGGGTGGGGAACAGGCCTTTTCGTGCCTTTTTTCCTCTCCTATTCAAACCACAGAGGGAGAGGAATTTCGAGGTATACAGGCCTCCAGGACAAAGACATATCCACACATAATAAACATGTGTTTGACACAGGTTACTAAATAAAACAACTCTATCCTTATTGACCATGACTCAGAGTAAAAACTCTGAGTGCTCCCAAATGTTTTCTAGTCTCCATTTTTTAGTGCATAAGAAATGTTTTGAGCTGAAAATAAGAGTCTCAGGACTCCTCTTCAAAATGAAATGTGTATTTGGCCAACCAAAACCTATAGGAGAATATGGCAAGCGTATGTGACAGCTCTTCCACAAAAACACAACCGTGGCTGGTTTGTGCCTCTCTTTCCTGGTACATCAGGAACAGCTTAGTTGAAAGTGAACGTGCCTGAAGATAGAGGTTAGTTCTGGTCAGCTTTAGGGTTTTTCTTTCCTAGATTTCTGAAACACACATGTAAAGTCTGCTGGGATCTTTGGTGATGGGGGGTGCTAATGCAGCAGTAAGGCTGTTAGGCCTAATTCAAGCTGGGAAATGCTGTCATGTCAGCAGACAGGCAATTTCAGGCTCCAGGAATGCACGCAGACCATGTCTCAATCTCCCAAAGTCCATCCATCAGGACAGTCAGAGACAATGGTTGCTGTACCAAGCTAGCAGGTATGGCCAGGTACTCCTGGTACTTTTCAGCACTTGTCCTTCTCTAGTGGAAAAAGTGGGTAGAGAGAAACTGTAGCTCTCTGCAGGCTCTGAGGTTTCCTAGCCCTCTGTCTGTCTTTTTTTGCCAATACTAATAGTTTGCATCACTGAAGTGACTCTCAGGTCAAAATAGGAAATAGCTCATTTCCCTCCTGGCCGTGCTCAGAAGTGAAGGCGCAGGTCTGCTTGTAATACAGGCCTGCCAGACCTAGCATTGCCCTGGGAAGAGTAAGCAGGATGCTTTCAGGTGGCCTCAGCAGAAGCTCCTGAGGTATCCAGGGAGGTACATCTGGAGCACGAGTTTTCTGTATCCATCATAAGTCCTCTTCTCCTTTTCCTGAGCGATGAACAAGCAGTGGTCACCTGCTTCACAGGAGCCTGAGCTGAAGCCTTCAGGAGTCAAGAGGGGCTCCAAAAAGTTGATGGAACAACGCTGGTCTCACCAACTCTGCAGAGTAGTTTTTGTGGGTGAGATGGTATAGTCACTATTAAGGCTTTCTTCCCTACTGTGATATTAATGCAGGCAAATCAGAATAGGTTTCCTTCTCTGCTCTTAGTTTCTCTTGCTGTGAGGACAAAGCCCAGCTCTGGCTGATTGAATTCTACAGCTAAGCACTTCTGGCAAGCAGATTCTGCAGCTGTAGTGTGGGGGGAGGTGGTTCCTCTTAGACTCAGCAGCTGCCAGCTTCCTTCTCTAGTTATCTTTGCAGCTCCCCTTGGGGTAGAGGTAAGAGAGGCTCCTGGTGCCGATCATGCATATGACCCACATCCAGCATTCTGGTAACTTTGGTAGTTCAGGGGCATCCCAAACTCAGCAGCAAGAAATAAGTGTAAAAATAGCCTTCCAGTGTAATTGCAGAGAAGCAAAGTGCTTGATGTCTCTGCTGGAATCTGGCCCCAGAAGCCCCTTTCCTAAGCAGCAGTGGGAGAGCTGCACACAGAAGATGAGCTGTGGAGAACTGACCTCCTCCTGCTGCTCAGACAGCAGGCTGAGGGAAAATGTCAGCCCCCAGAGCCTGTTGCCTTGTTACTGTAGGGTTTGTCCAGCGAGGGCTGACAGAGCCTTTCCCAACATGGATGCTGTAAGACTCAAACCAGTGCCAGACAGGAAATGCTCCTTGGCAAGGCTGTCGCCCACAGAAGGGAGGACATCGCAGACAGGCACTGGGACGTTACGGCATGTGGCACCACCCCGGTGTAGCCATTTGGGCTGCGGTCCCCTGGTAGGGCTCGGTGCTCTGGTTAAGGGCAGTGCAGGTTTCTCCGGGGTTGTGTTCGTGGTGGCCGAGGAGGCAGAGCTGGCTGGCCTGCCGCTGGAGGGCAGGACTCGACAGCACATTTCCCAGAGCAGAGCGCCTTGCTAAGACTGCTCCAGAGCAGGGCAGGTAATTGCATCGCTTCAAAAAAAAAAGTACATGTGCTTCAAGCTGCTTTTGCTGTGGAAACTCTGCTTAAACCATCTGTTTCAGCTCCAGTAACAGCCTTCTCCACTGCCCACAGACTCTGCACGCTGGTCAAGTGCTTTCCATTCGTCTGTCCTGCCAGATGCAGAGCAATCCCTCCTGGCTGTAAAACCTGTAGGACAAGTCAGTGTCATTCTGTCTTGTTCTCCACACCTTCACTAGACTAGCATCTTCAATAGACTAGCTTCCATGTCAGCCACAGCAAACACGAGGTCCCCATGATAGGCTGGGGTCATGCAACTAAAGGGAGAGAAGCTAGTTGCTGGAAATACCTGCTCACCCTGGCAGATCAGGTTGCTTCTGTCCACAGTGCTACATGTCTGTCATCTTAGAAAGGTGCTTAAGCAAATGTGTGACTGCGTGATTGAGCTGCTTCACGTGGATATCTGTTGGAAATATGAATTGTGAATATACCCTGGGATAAGAGTTTTCATTTGTTTCCCACTTACCACTGACTTGGGATGCAATACAGTACTTGTATTGCTCACATAGGAATCACCCAAGTCTCTGCTGAGATTCCCAAAAGCTCACTGGACCAGAACCAGACGTGCTGACCTAACGAAAGCAATGCTTCAGACATCCTACAGCTTCTGCAGCATTACAGAGCCTAACAGCATCTGTTGTTAATGCATCTTGTAACAAACTAGCTGCAATTAAAAATGGTCTGATGGCTGAAGGCTCCCACTAAGGTTCAGTTCTTAGTTTGGGAAGGCTTCAGCATTTGTAATCCATTCTATAGCAGAACAACAGATAGATAACTGTAGTTGGGTATCCCGTTGCTCAGTGCTCTCTGTTTCCACTGTAGGCTGACCTGTGAAGGAAGCCTGGGATGGGCCTTGGGGCTGTGACCTTTCCTCCTTCTAGCACTCATGGACCTTTACCACAACTAGTCCCTCCTCCTCAGCTTCTTCCATGATCAGTATCTCTTTCAAAGCTCCTTCCTTCACCTTCCTCAAAGCTACTTTTCCCTTGGCCATGCCCCTGCCTCTGCCTCTTTCAGCCTCCACACGTAGCAAAGCTACTAATGCCATAGTATGCATGATCCCATGCTGTGTTTTCTAAACTGCACTTCTCACAGGCATGCTCACTGGTGGTGCTGTATCACTATCAAAGAAACACAGATCAGTCCTGAAATATGCTCCAGGCAAACAAGACCTGACTAATCTGTTCTCTTCTGTTCTCACAGGTACCTAACTGAGCTACTCTATGAGCTGATGACAATGATTCCGTGTCTGAAATGGTCAGCCCTCATTTATCACCTTTTTCATAAAAACTGGCACACTAAAAATAACTCACAGCTAGAGACACAAGGTGGTCTGTTGAGGCATGAATGGATACTTTGTGCAGTTCTGCAACTGAGATGCTGTGGAACTGTGCATCTGGCTCTTGTGAGAGCTTGTTTTGATTTCTTGCTCTCTTCACAACCCTCGGCAAGTCATCTCCAGCTCAACCAAGTGGAATCTAATCACATCACTATCACAGAGGGGCTGGCATTACATCTACCCACCTAGATCTGGCACAGGTCTCCAAGAAAAAACTTGAACACTTGAAATATTTTCATTTAATACAGCTGGACTACAGCCCTTAGCTTAAGGAAAGCTGGCTGTTTTAGCAGCACTAGTGCTATTTTTAGTGCCTTGAATTCAAAGTCTTCTCTGTTATAAGATTATTTTCCTGTTTTCTGTTCTTGATGCTACAAAAACAATTTCTTCATGTGAATTGTCCCCAGTAGTCTCTGTAAGTGATGAAAATCATAGATACTTGAGCAGAGAAGCAATACCATGTCCCTAAGAGAGGGAAGAAGTACTTCATGTCTCTTTGCTTTGGTTTGCCTTTGTCAGGGTGGTCCCTGGTCCCAGCCACATCTAGCTTATCCCAGAACTCATCCAGACAGCACTATTTCTGAATGGTTATTATTGTCTCCTGTCCCTAACTAAAGTTTCTCTCTCCTCTCTGAGCTAGGTAGTGTATGATTTCTGGCTGTTGGCCATATAATGGTATTGCTAGATACCTTGGCTGATCAAGAAGGCCAGACAGCTATGTTGTGAATAATGTTAGCAGTGTAACAAACTTGCTAATTTCTACCCTTAGTAAAAGCAATTAATGTCTTCACTACCAGCAAGTGTGTAAAAGCTGTAGAAAAGCATATCTTACCAAGAAAGACTGTCCAACACACCAGACAATGCAAGCAGTAAAGGGTATGTTGCTGCCTTGCTGCAAACAACTGGACTTCAGACATATCCAGGGACTTCTCTTTTCCTTAGGTTGATCTGCATAAGTCTGCTTCCATTTCAGGGTCGTTTCAAGCAACAGGACTGTCTTTAAGTGTGTACAAAAATCTGTACCTACTCCATCAAGGACTACAGAAAAAGAGTAGTAGGTGAGGCCATGCACAAAACATTTGACACACAGATTCCTGAATATTGCTTACCACCCACTGCTGGCACATGAACTCCTGGCACATTCATGTCCCCATCAAACCGGAGTGAGTTGCCCTTCCCCGATTTGATTTGGAGGGTGCTTCTTTTGTTGGCCTTTGGGGTTAAATGAGAGCAGTAGTTGCCTGCTTTGTGTAGGGAATGGTTGTTAGGGTTACTGAAAGGAATTCCTTGGCACCAGCACTAGGATAAGAAAGGAATGAGCAGAAAAATGCTCAGGCAGAAGCAGAGCAAGCCAAGGGGATGTGTTCTGCTGTGTTGGTGTTAGTGCCTCACCCTAGAACTCCCACAGGCAGAACAGAGGCCCTATGCCGCAAAGGTAGTTTGGAAAGGCAAAGGTGACACATCTTTCACTAACTTCTGTAACCCCCTGCAGCACTGACTGTACCCACTAACCCCATCCTCCTAGAATACAAAGGTGCTCAGAGGAACACAGCCCTGAATTTTTACTCTGTTGCTGCCTCTGTGGTTGAACATCTCCTGAAAAATAGAGCAGTGATTTTTTCTTACAATACTTGGCACAAAGCTGCCCAAGGAAATAAAGGAAACCTTGAAAATTAAGTTGCACTAGTGTTTTCAAGTGGAAATAATGCTGTTTTCAGGTAATTTTTACTGTGAAGATTTATTCAAAGAACAAGAGGAAAGGGCAGAGTGAGCAGAGAGCTGCCAGGTAGGTATTTTAATTATTTTGTAGGCTTTAGTTACTATTTTTGCATTATAGATGGCCAGCCTACTGAAAACTGCTGCCTTCCTCAACTCCTCATTTTCCCTAGTTCAAGCCTCCTTCAAAAGCGGACAACTTTTTGTTTGAGTTGGCTTGCTGGCAAACTTACACAGCTCTCCTATATGATGATCTGATTTCAGATGACAGTGAGCCAATTAATAGATCTAAGGGCATTTGCTTTTAAGAATTCTGTGGACATTCAGCTGTTCATATCTGTTTATATAGTGATAAAGATGAAGTGGAAGGGGGGAAAAAATGAAGAAGCAGTAGTAGAAGCAGAAGGTATTGCTGTTTTCTGTATTTGTTAATGCAGTGGTTTATCATATGCAGGAAGCTGGTAGTTTGCATGGTGTGAGAGCACAAGCCTGTCTGCAAACACAGCAGCTGCTGAGGCAAGAGATTGGTATGTGTCATTGGAAGGTGAGGTGGAAGGCTTGTCAAGTGAGGGGATAATATCCAGACCTGGAAAGCATAGTACTCATCAGTTTGGTGATCTCAGTTTGCTGAACTGCTTCCTCGCCAGAGATATAGTTCTGCATGCTAGTGCTTACAGACCAGATTGGAGAAAGTTAGCAGTTCTTTTAGCTTTGTCACAGAACACTTCTCTACCATTTGATTGGAGGGGTATGCTCAAATTTCCTGGCATTTAAGTAGCTAATACTATATAGAATCAACCAGGTTGGAAGAGAGCTCCAAGATCATCCAGTCCAACCTATCACCCAGCCCTATCCAGTCAACTAGACCATGGCACTAAGTGCCTCATCCAGTCTTTTTCTGAACACCCCCAGGGACGGTGACTCCACCACCTCCCTGGGCAGCCCATTCCATGATGAATCAGATCATTGCTTTGCACAGAAGTGTCTCTGTGTTAGGTCTGTAGTTTGCCCAATGATTCCATTCAATATCCAAGTTCCTGGTGAAAGGCTAAAAAAAAAAAAACAAACCCAAAACCCAACCAAACAAATATAAACTCTGAGGTGAAATTCCTGATGGGTTGTGCTTTTCTTGTCACGCTGGTAAAAGTTCTATCAGAAGTGAAAACCATGGAGTAAGTGAAATTGTTAAGCAGCTGAGAACTTGGTTTCCATAAACCTTTGTGTTCCAAAGCAGTCATAGGGCTGGACTTTACAAACCTACGGATGGGAACATGGTAAGGGGGCTGCGTATACCACCTCTAGAATACTCTCAGCCTAAAGCAGAACAGCCAAAGCTTAATGGATGGTAAAATCTTCTTGAAATAACATAAATATCAGAACCTGTTTGACACGGCATAAAAGAGTTTGGTCAAAGTCCTGCTTGTGATTTCTGTTATAACTTTTCTCAGGCTGGTTGAGTGTGTCAGAGGCAGCGCCAATGTTACTGATTCAATCTTGGAAAGTCCCAACGATGGAGCTAAGAAGAGCTGAACGCACTGGTAGCTTCTTCATTTTGTCTAGCTGAAATTTTATTTGGACCAAATGGTCAAAAATGCACAAAACACATTTGATTATGGTGCATAATCTGCTGCTGCTGCTGGAGGTTTCTGCTCACTCTTGCTGGCTGATGGTTGTGCTGGGCATATCAGCAGGAGAAGGGATTCTGGTATCCTAGAGAATAAGAGAGGTTTGCTGTACAGACACTCTATGTGTGTCTGTACCTACAATACAACTGACCCAATACCCAGATATTCCTCCTGGAGATAGGTCAGACATGACCATATTTTGTGCAGTACCACAGTACCCTACAGCACAAGCAAGTGACATCACTGTCTGAGTCAAATTTTATCCAGCTCCCAGAAGGAGCAACTGAAGGGCCATTCAGGAGCTCTCCTTGCTGTGTGCTGTTTATGAACCTGCCTCTCAAATACAGCTGCAAACCAAGCCAGTGCAGGCCCTAGCAGCATGCTTATTATGCAAAGGGCTGTGCTTCCTCCTTCACAACTTGCCCTTGCCATTTGATGGATGAGTTTGACTCAGGAGCAGCTGGCACAGCCCATTCTCTTGAGAATAGCCAGGTCAGCTTCCCAGGCCTTCAAGGACCCTGCTGGGTTAAATGGAATAGCAGTGGGTGGGAAGGACATAATGAAGGCTTATAGTTTGGTGTTTATCCAGCATCCCATGTTGGTCTGTAAATGTGAGAAGGAACAAAGCTCCTATATTGCAAAGATTAAGGTATAGCTGGTGGGAATGTTTCCATTGGGGCAGCTTTCCATTTAAATAAAATAAAAGCTGACATGGGTGGATTCTGACAGAAGTCTAGACAGAAAAATATTGTTACCATGAGACATTTCAGATGATTTTCCAAATTAAGACATTAAGAGCTGTTCAGCTCTTCTTAAAGCAAACAAAAAGGGGAAAAAATCATACTCCACTCGTAAGCTGTAGTATGTCACAACAGCTAGTGCAAGCCCTAGGACAACTTTGAAATTTCCATTACTGAAAGTTGTTAGCCTTAAATGTGCTGGTCCTGTTGTTAGCCTAGGGATGCTTCTTCACTCATACCTTCCAAGTCTAGGTATGGGATGGGTTAGACCTCCCAAGTCTCTGTACAGTCTGCTGCTTTATTGAGCTTTACGGTAAGGTGTAGGGCATGTAGGGTGTGGAGTTTGGCTATGCTGGTTTTGAGGGCTGCGTTTTTTTAACACACTTTTTTTGAATGAATGGAGTGAAAGGAGGGTTTTCTAAGTTTCTAGTGTCCCAGTCTGCTGTGTTCCAGTTTGGTAGGAATAGAAAGAGTAATTAATAATGAGCAAGTAGTTTACTCTGTTGTGCCAGAAATCATCAAGCCTCTGTAGAGCTTTATGCTTGAGAAATTACTTGGCTGCATTTTGCATGTGATGTCTGTGCAAGAGGCCAAAATGTCAGCAGGGAAGGGTGTGTGTAGGGAGAAGCAGTGAAAAAATTACAATGAGCTTTAGTCAGCAGGGCTCCTCACAAGGGAAGCCTCATTTATTGAGCAACTTGACCTCTCACTGTGAGATCATATCTGAAAAACAGGTTGAGCCATGTCTGAGGGCCCTGCCCCACGGAATTTATAGATAAGGGTGGTTTATATCTGTGTGTTCTCAGCACAGAGAGGCCAGTTACATTCTGCAGCTTACAGAGGGAGTAAGTTTTCCAGGGAGTACAGTTATTCTGTTTCACTTGTGGTAAGTTTATTGAAAAGAAATTTTATTTCTTCTTCTCCCTCCACCCCCTTTAAATCTCAGATTCTCTAACCATGAGGTGTGATATGTGTGGTTTTCTTCCATCAACAGACCCAAGTATCCCTGTTGAGACTGCAATGGCATGGTGGAAGGCCTGGGTAAGTAGGGGTAATACTGAAGTTAAACACTGTGGGGTTTTTTTTGGCACCGTATTAAGGTAACTTAGAAGTTGCATCAGACACTGAGAATCAACTGTTTCCATTTAGAAGTTAGCAAGACCTATTTATTGTTTTTCTGACTACAAAATGGCATTCAGTACTTCAAAAACCTTGATTAAGGAAGATGTTAACGTGATTATTAGCTTTAAGAAGGAAAGCAGACTCTCCCCAGTCCTTCCGTTGAGAGTGTTGCAGTGGGGTGTTTTTGTGCCTGTGTAGGTGAGCAGTTGGTACTGCAGAACAGCAAAGGTCTGCAAGCTGGGGGCTCCTCATCCACTCTCTTCTTTTGTGGCAGTGAGTTCAGGGCACTGGCCTGTCTCCATTTTGGTCCCTAGTTGTGCTGGCAGGCTGTGGTCACAGAGGGAGTTGTAGACAAGCCACAGTATCATTTTCTTTAGTGGGTTTTAAACATTACAGTGACAATGTGGACTTGAACACCCTGTCTGACTGCTAGGAGCCAGGAATTCTATGAACGTTCTCTTTTTAAACTCTGGTGGTTTGGGGAATAATGTGGCAGGATGGGGGGATGCTCCTGCAGTGTGCTAAGGCACCCTCCAGGTTATGGTTCCGGCCAGGCAGCAGGCAGCTCTGATGGTATGTACAGCACCAGTGCCATCCACGGCAGCTCTGCCATTAGCATCTGTTGAAGGTGAGACGTACCCTCAGACTTCACTTCCAGGCAAGAATAAGCCAAAGGCTTGAGGAGACTTGCTGGAGACATACAATAGAGCAGTACTGTTAGAGAAATCTTTTCCAGACCTGTCCCCGACCCGGCACCACTGTCAGTAGTGTACAGGCTTTCTTTGGACTGCTTTCATCTTGTTTGTGGAAAGATTTGTCCAGCAATTCACCTCGATTCTTGTTGTGAAGAGGGCTTCATATTTCAGCAGCCTGTGCAAGGGGGAAGCCTGCACCAAGGCTCCAATGCTGCTGTTACTCTTGCAGCTGAGGTATTGGCAGCCCTGGTGCTCATGGTGCAGCAGGGGACAAGGGGCCTCTTGCGTCACAAGCCAGCATAGGTACACAAGAAATAGAGGAAAGTTGCGTTGCAGTGCATTACGCTGCCTTATGTGCAATATACCAAGGAGTAAGAAAGCGCTTTGCATGGACATGATTGGTTTTCAAGTTCTTGGTTACAGTTTTGAAATTGAGGGGTGAGAAGTGGAGAAGAAAACAAACCAAAGCAACAACAAACCCTCCAAAAAAAAAAAACCAAAACAAACAAAAAAAAACAAAGAAGCAACAAAACCCCAAAAAAACCTGCCTCAAAACTAACAAAAAAGTGGAATACCAGGACAATGCCTACTTCCCTTCAGTATGCTTCAAACAGGAAACTTTCCTAATCTCAAAACATGATTTTCATATTTACTTATTTTTACTCTCAGAAATTTTAGAATTGTACTCTTCTTTTCCCTCCGCCTTTCTGTTTTCATTTTTGGAAGTTTAGTATAGTAAAATGAATTTTTTTTCTTTTCCCAAAGCTTGGGGTGGCTCTTTCTTTAATTTTTTTCCTTCCTGCTATTTTTTTTCCCCATCACCCTCAAAGATGGAAATTATTTGAAAACTTAGAGTGAGAAAACAAGGAGAAAAGCCCTTGACAGGCTCCAGCAATCTCCTACCTGTTGCTGTCGTAGTGGGTGGAGGCATGAGAAAGAGATGAAAGGATGAAGGAAGGATTTTAAAAGATCTGTTTACTTTGCCAAACCCTTCATAAAAAATACAGTTCAAGAGCAAAGAGAGTGAAAAAGAAAAAGGGGGAAAAAAAACCACCCAAGCTTTTTCAGAAACTTTACACTGAAAAGAAAAAAGAAGAAAACAAACCCAACAAAACCCAGTAAGCTCACCTGTTCCCAAATTTCTGCTTTTCAATAAACTACTGTTTAGGTTTCTGGTAGGAAAACTGCATCAGCAGTAAGGCATATTAACTCCACTACTTTCATGCGAATTCTTAATGTTCACATGACAGTTAGACTGATACCCTGAGTAGTTTCAGTTAGGTAATTGCCACTTCATCTGGGAAACAAAACCAAACTGACAGTGTTTCTCTGGAAACATGTTATGATTGTTCCTGTACTCAAACAATTATGTACATAGAGAAGGAGGTGTAGGAGTGAGTCATGAGTGTGCTACTCGGGCTGCCCATTGTAAATGTTTCATGGAATTAATGCCAAAAAAGACCATTGTTTAATTTGTTTCCATTGCCTCCAAACGAAAGCTCAGCTTTGCTTTGCCTCTTTCACTTAATCACCAGGCATGAGACCATGGTGTTTCTTTCACATAGCATGCAGCTAGAGAGGCTTATCCACCTTCTTCACAGCAAAGTCGGGTGGATGATTGTAACCTCCTTTCCAGAGTGCTGGCTGACTTCAGAGGACCAGAAAGGGAGCACTTGCAATGATCTTCCTAGATCAGCCAAACTTTTCCAGGTTGATGACAAACTATTAAGGGTGGCAATGCTAAAGCTGCTCTTTCTGCAGTGACAGCTTCACCACAGCCTTAAACTTGCAGCTTGGTAATCATTAGGATTGAGAGCTGCATCTGTTATGAAGTTTCCTGTTGATACCATCTGCTTCATAGCTGCTCTTTCTGCAGGGAGCAAGGTGCGCTAGCACCTGAGTCTGTCCCTGTGCTGGCTGTACAGCAGAATTCTCCACATCTTGCTGACTGAACATACTGCCTCTCACAGGACTCCTCAATGCATTTCTGTTGCTTGCTACTGGTCCCAGAGCTTCGCTAGCAAAAGGGCCAGTATGTAAACATGTGCCAGCTATACCTACTGGTAAAGCACTTGAAAGGGACACCTGAGCGGGTCTGTCCACAGCTAGCCTGAGCATCTGTTCAGCACAGTGTGGTCATGCTTCAGCTCTACTGCTAAGCTAGAACTGACATCTGCTGACAGACACTCTTAGCACTCAGTCTCATGAAAAGCCAGGAATGCAGGTCCTGAAGGGAAATTCCCCAAGTTTTTATTTTCTTTTTTCTTTCTACCTGGCAAGGGTCACTTGAAGGCTCATTCCTCTTAGGAGGCTTTTTTCACTGTGGAGGACTTTGGTGACCTAGAAGGACTCCAGAAAAAAAAGAGCTCTCACACAGGAAATAAGAGCAGAAGGAATCTGCATTATAGCAGGAGGCTGCTGGGAAACACTTGGTGGTCGGTGTTCACTAGGTCAGATAGGACAACCATAGTGATTCCTTCTGGTCTCTAAGCTCTGTTTTGAAGGTACTTTTGATCTGACTGTGAAGCCACTCTCACTGAAAAATCAATCAGAACACATTAATATTATTAACTCTATTCCTGCAAGTGAATTTCTGACACTATTGTCATTTCCTGGGGCAACTTAAATCTCTCTGCTGCTAACTGCTTGCATAGTCCCCTGTTAATAGAACCTTGTTGTTAGAGATGAGTCAATATAGTGAAGCCAGTGCCTTGACTAATAGCTTTTGTTAAGTTGAAGCTCTTAAGCCTGAGTTCTGGTTGAAGGCTCTATGACCTTGTGATGACTGGAATGAGTCTCAGCATGTCTTTCTGACTTGGGACTCTGGTACTGGCAATGCCTTAGGGGTCTGTCTGAAGAATTTCTGTGTAGCTGGCCCTTGGTTCAGTGGAGCCTGCACTTCAGACAGATCTTTTCCTTCAAAACATCTTCTGGACCCAAATCCTTTCAGTGGAGATGCTTCCTTTTTTAAAACCAGCTGTGCAGAAGGACAGTAGCAGCAGCATAAAGCTGCTACTTAGAGAGGTGATCTGTAAGAGCATGACTATTCCATGAAATGGAAAAACTATGTTTAAAAACTACCCTGCACCAAATAACTGGGAAATGCAGTGTGATAGCATACATGCTGTGAAGCATTGTATTTAAGGAATGCATAGGCAAGTCTAGCTCACTCTATTTTTTCTGCCAGACTGCCTGCACTAACGCCTCTTACAGCATTGTCAGCTGTGCTTTATCCTTCATACCTCTTCCAGGAGCCAAGGGTTGGTCTACAGAGGTAAAGGCAGGAAAACATGTGCCCTTTGGAGTTCTGCTCTGCTGGGAGACTTTGAATCAATACCTTCACTTTTCTGTGCCTTCTCCATGTGTAGGCAATGAGTATTATTACTATTCTTTCAAAATACTTTTTCTTCAGTTGGCAAAAGCAGTAGTGAAATATGCTGTGTTTTTCTTTTTCTTTCAGAGTGAAGCAGAGGGTGTATCTGTGACAGGTGCTTTAAACTTTGATCCTGCACCTGATGCTCAGACTCTGTACAAGGCCATGAAAGGGCTTGGTGAGTTAACTCCAGCCACATGTGCAAACTCAGTTCTGCTTATAATTGAAGTTGGAAATCATTTCTTAAGAAAATTGCAGCCAGATACATAACTTTTTCCTTTCTTCTCCTCCTCCTCCTCCTCCTCCTCCTCCTCCTCCTCCTCCTCCTCCTCCTCCTCCTCCTTCTTCTTCTTCTTCTCCTCCTTCTTCTTCTTCTTCTTCTTCTTCTTCTTCTTCTTCTTCTTCTTCTTCTCATGTGGGAAATGAAAAATTAAAGTTTCCCCAGTACACATTTAAACTTCTGCTTGAAGACAGTGAGCTAGGGAAGGTGATCTAAACATTTGAATTGGGATGTTGGACTGGACTCAACTAATTTCTGCGCATTGTATTTATGGCTTGTTGTTGGTCTCCACAGGGACTGATGAACAAGCTATAATTGATGTCCTAACCAAGAGGAGCAATATTCAGCGCCAACATATCGCCAAGTCCTTCAAAGCACAGTTTGGAAAGGTTCTTCCAAAACAAAGTCATTTTCAGTCACTGTTTCTCTGCATGCAGGATGTAGTAAATCATGGAATCATTGGTTGGAAGAAACCTTAGAGGTCATCCAAGTCAAACCCCCTTGTCATGGGCAGACACGTCCCACTGGAATGGTTGTGCAGTTCATCCTGCATGCATGATGCAAACAATATGCATGTCTTCTGCAAATCAGTAGATTGTTCTTTGTAAGGTCTGATGTGAACCTGTGGAATCATTTTTTTTCTCTGAGAAAGCTGTTTTTCCTCCAATTATCATTGTAATTTGAGGTCTTGAGCAACCTGCTCTAGTGGGAGGTGTCCCTGCCTATGGCAGAGGGTTGGAGCTGGATGATCCTTGAGGTCCCTTCCAACTTAAACCATTCTATGATTCTCTGAATTTATTTTGTAAAATGCATTTTGAACAGATTTTTTTTTTTAAATCTATTCTAAGATAAAGTGTTTCTTAGTGGGTTTGAAGCAGTAACAAAAACTGCCATCTAAGTGAGTAAAATACTAGTCTGGGACCATTTTAAATGCCAAAGAAAATCCAAATAGTTTCTTTGTTTTGATCTGTTGTTTTTTTATTCCTACAATGAAAACATTGACAGTTTTGTTTTCCTGTGGTTATCTTTCTATTTTGATAAAATCTGACTTTTATTTGGAATATTTTCCACCACAAAACTGCCAGCAGCCTTTCTCTGGAGTCTCCAGTAACCCTTCCTGGAAAGGAGACTGCCATGCAAGTGCCTTAGAAAGGGAAGCAAATGTAGGGCGGGCCAAATACTGGACAATGAATAGAGTGTTTGCATCCCACTGAAGCAGGGAGAATCATACCTTAGCAATCCTACATAATAGTAAAGTTTGAATTCTATCATCAAACAGATTCCATGCCTGATCCTGCAAATGTTCTGAATGCACGTTTTTGTGCAGGCTTTGGAAATCATCTCTGCCTGAAGCTACATCCCTTGCTCAATTCAAAACCTTCAGCTGACTGGCTTTGCTCACTGAGTAAAGCAGGGTGGCAGAAGATATTAATCTTCCTGACTCTGATGCAGAATTAATTAGTACCTGGGAGAAACTTGAGCACTTGGACAACAGGGGATATGAAATGACCTAGACAAATCCCATTTTGGAGCTGAGTGCCTTTTTCAGTCCCAGGATCTTTTCTAATAAGCTATCAACACAATGCTGTCATTCAGCTTCATTGCTGTAGGTCATGGGGATGGAAACAGTACCAGGCAGTAAAAAGATCATGTAAGGCTTCTTATCTAACTGTGTAATGCATGTTTAACAGGATCTGATTGAAAGCCTGAAGTCAGAACTGAGTGGCAACTTTGAGAGGCTCATTGTAGCTCTCATGTATTCCCCATACAAATATGATGCCAAGGAGCTCTATGATGCCATGAAGGTAACTGAATTGCATTCTGCTAGTTAAGTAGTAGCAGACATACAGTCCTAATTTTCTGTGATTTATTGCTCAATAACACTTGTTTGTTAATGCAAGTGGTAATAACTGGGCCACTACATTATTAAGTTTGTTATTTGTAATAACCTTTGAGAAATAGTTAATTATACTAATAATGCATATTCTGGATGAAAATCCTGCTTTAATATTTAGAGCTCTATGAGACTTTATGCACATATGTGCCTCATAGAGCATGGAGAAGGCAACAGGAGAACTATATTCTGCTTTGGTGAGGAATGGATATCCACAAATCATGTTTCTTTGTTAAACAACTCTTTGCTGCTTTCTGCAGTGCCTCTACTGAATGGAGTGCAATGACGCAAAGCTACTGCCTTGACACTCCATCTGAGATGTGAAACCTTTAAGAAATCAAGGAGTGGTGGGGTCACTTGGGGTTGGCTAGATTCCTACCTATTGATGCAGTATCTGTCCAAGTTCAGATGCAGAGAGGTCTATTAAGATGGGACAAAGATGGACTGACCAGACAAGCACTGGTCTCCCTGTATGCCTTTAAATTGTTCATCATCAAAGCTTCAAATCCAGAAATGCACCATGGAAGTGGAGGGTTACATAAAATCATCCTTTATGAATTGGGCACCTCAGTAAAACAAACCTTGTTCAACCCAAATATTCTTTGTGTCTCCAGCTTTCATCACAACAGTTTCTCTCAGCTCAGGACACAGCCTAACACGTACCAGCAATCTGATTCCTCAGTTAACCACACTTCTCCAGCAATAAATTATACTCTCTGATTATATGCCTTTATCCACCTTTATTTCTCCACTGTTTTCTAATACAGGGTGTGGGAACAAGTGAAGATGTTATTATAGAGATCCTGGCATCCCGCACAAAAGCGCAGATCAAAGAGATAATCAAGGCGTATAAAGAAGGTAAAGTGCCTGTGGCTCTGGTTTGTGGGGACAGAGTAATATGTGACTGCTTGATTGCACAGCAGGAATAGTATTGCCAGCTGACACTGTCAGCATGAAAATGTCTAAGTCTTTGTTTTTAAGAGCAAGAACATGCAATCTAACTCTGTTTCCAGCCTGGCAAACTGAACATGGCTATGCTGAGAGAGTCTGAGAAGCCCTTTCTCAGTCTCCATACAGCTACAGGAATAGGTCAGCAAACTACAAATTTGGTCCAGCTTGGCCACAGACAGGGGTCAGAACACTAACAAAACCATAGCTATTCACTTGGCTTTTTCTCCCCATTAAATACAGCCTAGGTGTGAATTTGTCAAATATATATTTGTAAATATTTAGTATCTCTTTGATCCTTTAAACTATATCTCTAATATTAGCTCTATGTTGATGCCTTGGATATCAGTAGAGCTAGTGACTCAGATGCCAATACCAACCTGGGTATCACTGAGGGGATGAGCTGATCTCAGCCGTGTGTTTCCCCCCCTAGTGACCTTATGGACTAGTATCAAGCAGTTGTGTCCTTGGCTGACTGATAATGTCCTGACCCTATCACTCAGATAACGAATCCTTCCCTTGTCTTTCTCTTTCCATTGAACAGCATATGGTTCTGATCTGGAAGGAGACATAAAATCAGAAACAAGTGGCTACTTTGAACAGATCCTGGTTTGTCTTCTTCAGGTAATGCTAGAGGAGAGCAGTGTGGATATAAAGACCTTCATGGTTTTCTCTTCCTTGCTGGAGAAGACATGCAATAGAAGAGGCAATACAGTTGTGACCACCAGATAAAATGCAAAGACAAGTGTGTCATCTGCACTGCATCTGTGTTTCAGTTTCAGTGTGATGGAGTAAGAGAGCTGGGAACTTATAGTCAGCCCTGCTGCAAGGACACACACTGCTTACATAAGATTAAAGCCATTGCACTCTACGAGGCTTTTAGAAAACAATGCCCCTCAACTGTGATTCACCACTCCTCCAGGCTCTGTACCCTCCATTCTGAGCACATTCATCCTATCACCTTTTCTGATTTGTCCTGTCTAGCAGCAGAATAATACAGCATTTTTTTTTACTCCATATGACTGATTTGAGTGCCTTTTAGTGAAGGAGTTAGTATTTGTGCTGTGTGAACTATTACTCCTTGAGTACTCCACAGAAACAGCTGAGAAGGAAAATTGATCTTTGCCCTGAATGTACACTGTGATGTCATTTATGGAAGAATCTTCATGAGACAAGATGGTTATCTTTCCATTTCTTCTCATAGGGTGAAAGGGACAATGCCACTCTCTACGTGGATACAGCACTGGCTCGCCAGGATGCAGAGGTACTCTGAAATGCTTGTGAACGCAGATGCACCTTTAACTTCTGATGTGTCTTTAACTTCAGAGTGCTACAATCAGCAGCACAAACCTGGTCAGAAGAGGGCTGGGAAGCCCATTAATTTTGGGAGGGATAATCTCCAAGCAGAAGCAACTTTGGGTTCTTTACTTATACTGCTGAATCTTGATATTCTAAAGATAAAAGCTGGAGTTGGGTTCAGCTGCTTTTGATATGTGAAAGTATGTGGGTATGGTAGAGTGGGAATAGGAAAGAAACCTCAGGAGTATTATTGGATGCTCCAGCTGCTGCAGGAGGGAAAGAAAGAATGGAGACAGTGGTTGCTCTGATTTGACTAGAAGGCACTGTGAACCATTCTAGGAGAGCCTAGTTCTGATCACTGGTGTGAGTACAGTTTCATGTTATTTCAAACCCTTTTATCCTAGCAGTGTCTTAAGCCAAACTCTATTCCTTTATTAGCTGCACACACAGAACATCTAACAATTCAATGTTAATTTACAGGCTCTCTATGCTGCTGGGGAGAAGATAAAGGGCACTGATGAGATACAATTCATCACCATCTTGTGCAAAAGGAGTGCCACACACTTGATGAAAGGTATGGAGAAAAGCCCATGCTCCCAAGCCTCTGAAATGAGCCTAAAATATGAGGCATGGCTACAGACAGGAGAGATGGCTAGTCAGAAATAAGTGCTTTAATTCTTAGTCATGCAGTGGCAAAAAGCTGCCAGCAGCTTTCATGAAAACTTACAAAGACTTAGTGCTGCTGAAAATTGCGTGTCTTATCTGGAAGTCCCTGTAGAATGGTGATGGCTGGATAGGATAGCTGTTTTCATGAATCCAAGGACAGAGTCCATTTTTAACCAGTTAAGAGCATGTAGTGGACAGATATTTGAAGCAATCCAAGGTTCTGACTAGTAGATTTTACTCCAGCTGAATATGTGCATATTAAGTAGTATGTAAATTATCTGGATCCAAACTGATAACTGGTGACAAATTAGGTAATCCTGATATTTTTCAAACTGAGGTCTTTTGAGGCACTTGAGCACAGCTTCCCTTTGTGCCTCAAATTAACCTCCCAGCATCACTTAAGCAAACGAGACAATGTCCTCTAGTCTTTGGCTGTGTCTGTCTTTAAGAACTGAATTTCAACTAGCCGTTTTCAGGATACAACCAGTCTTTGGTATCATCAAGCAAGTGCTTTCATCTGTATGAAAATTAATTGGGAACGCAATCGTCTTTTACATCTGTAATTACAGCCTGCAATTATTTGTTTTTAAAACTTGGGTGTAACTGTTGCAGTTGGGGGGTTTTTTTGTGTGTTTTTTGTTGGTTGGGGGGAGTTGTTGTTTGTTTTTATAATATAAAGAGTAGGCCTTAGGCCCAAATTATGAAGACTGTATGCATCTGTTTCTCCTGTGATATTGTTACTCTCTGAAGTATCTGGGTGTTATGTTTAGGTATCTGATCTTGAAGGCTGAACAAACTTCTTTAAGATGTCCATTGCATTACATAGCAGTTTTCCTTCTTTATAAGTCTGAAAGCAAGGAACCAGATTTGAGGTCTGTAATTCTGAACCTCAGGGTATCCAGAGTGTATAAGGTGCACAACAGCTCTGTTGCTGAGCTTTCGTTAATGTGGTAGTTCAGATATCTTGGAATCTACACCTGTGTTTTGCTCATCTTTTCTGAGTTGCTTTGTTTGTTTGTTTTTAATTGTGGTTGAAATAAGTTTTCCTGAACTGATGTAATCATTTCCATGTCCAAGAGCCATAATCAGCATAATCCTAGATTTAATCTGTGTTTGTTTTGGCTTCTGAAACTAGGGACATCAACAGGCACAAGACCAAATGAGGTCTCCATCATTTCTGAGGTTAAAGACAGCAATGAAGGGTCAGATTTCTAATGAATATGAGATGATTGAACATGCTTTTCCAAATGAAGGCAGAGAATTAAGACCTGTGGATGGGCTGTTTTTCTGTGAACATTGCAGTCCATTTTTGTAGATGATTTCTGGGCTCGACCAAAGCCTTCTAAAGTTGTTGTAAATCTGGCCATTGCTGTAGCAGAAATGTGGGTTGGTGTCACCAAACAGTAGTTGTAGATACCAGGTATAAAACCTTGAGCAGTTGCTTGGCAAAAAATAGAAGTTCTTTGTGTTTCAAACAGTGTTTGAAGAGTACCAGAAACTGGCTGGTAAGAATATAGAAGACTCTATCAAGAGTGAAACTAATGGTTCACTTGAAGATGCCATGCTGGCTATTGGTAAGAATGGCTGTGTTTTAATTTCTTTTGTTTGAGTCTGCTGCCTTTTCTCCTTCAGCAATTGACTGTTATGAGATGGATCTGCTTTATAAAGGTATCTGGTAGGAACTAAAGGGTACCTCTCAGGTAAGATAAACTCAGATCCCAAGGGCACATTGCACTGATGGACCACCTTGTCCTCAATGAGAGGACTTTATATTAAATGGATTTTTGGGTGTGAGAGTTGGATCCGGAGCTTGCTCCTTCCACTCTGTGCATCATCCTGGTGTTGCAGTGCACCAAAGTGCTGCAGCAAGCTCCTGGCCAAGCTGGCAGCTCATGGCTCAGACAGATTCACTGTGTGCTGGGTCAAGAACCGTCTGGAAGGCCGGGCACAGAGAGTGGTGGTGAATTGTGCCACATCCAGTTGGCAGCCAGTCACTAGTGGTGTTCCCCAAGGATCAGTGCTGGGCCCAGTCCTGTTCAACATCTTTATTGATGATCTGGACAAGGGGATTGAGTCCAGCATCAGTAAGTTTGCAGATGACACCAAGCTAGGAGCAGATGTTGATCTATTGCAAGGTAGGAGAGCCCTGCAGAGGGACCTAGACAGGCTGGATGGGTGGGCAGAGGCCAATGGGATGAAATTTAACAAGGCCAAGTGCAGGGTTCTGCACTTTGGCCACAACAACCCCAAGCAGTGCTACAGGCTGGGGACAGAGTGGCTGGAGAACAGCCAGGAAGAAAGGGACCTGGGGATACTGGTAAATAGTAGGCTAAAGATGAGCCAGCAGTGTGCCCAGGTAGCCAAGAGAGCCAATGGCATCCTGGCCTGTATCAGTGTGGCCAGTAGGACGAGGGAGGTTATTCTTCCCCTGTACTCAACACTGGTCAGGCCACACCTTGAGCACTGTGTCCAGTTCTGGGCCACTCAGAGAGAGATGTTGAGGTGCTGGAACATGTCCAGAGAAGGGTGACAAAGCTGGTGAAAGGCCTGGAACACAAACCCTATGAGGAGAGGCTGAGGGAGCTGGGGTTGTTTAGCCTGGAGAAGAGGAGGCTCAGGGCAGACCTCATTGCTGTCTACAACTACCTGAAGGGAGGTCGTAGCCAGGTGGGGGTTGGTCTCTTCTCCCAGGCAACCAGCAACAGAACAAGGGGACACAGCCTCAAGTTGTGCTGGGGGAGGTATAGTCTGGATGTTAGGAGGAAGTTCTTGACAGAGAGAGTGATTGGCATTGGAATGGGCTGCCCAGGGAGGTGGTGGAGTCACTGTACCTGGAGGTGTTCAAGAAAAGACTGTATGAGGCACTTAGTGCCATGGTCTAGTTGACTGGGTAGGGCTGGGTGATAGGTTGGAGTGGATGATCTTGGAGGTCTCTTCCAACCTGGTTGATTCTATGATTCTATATTAGTGGCTGCCCAGGACTGGACAAACCATTAATTCTTACCGAGCCTTTTTGTATGCCTAGTGAAATGCACCAAGAACGTCCATTGCTACTTTGCAGAGAGACTGTACCATGCTTTAAAGGTAAGAATCTTCATTCTGTCTTGCTTGTTTCCATACTGAACTTCATTTGCAACCTGCCTTCAACCAGCCCAAATTAAATCCAGCAAGTTTAATTCTATTGCTGCAAGTAGTAGCAGAATCCTGTCAAATAGTGGGAAAGGGTAGACAAGTACCCTTTAAGCTTGAGATACCAAAGAAGCCTGGCTTTTCTGACTTGGGAATCTACAAGGAATCCAGTCCCACCTTCTGTAACATGGACATGGAAGGAGTTTTTATAGGAGGTTGAGCATGTTGGAGTTTTGCCCATGATGTTAATGTAGTGGACTGGATAATGGTGTTTTCTTTTTAGGAAGCAATTCTCTCTACGGCAGTATAAAGTAAAAGAGTTCCAAATGGAAACACATGAGGCATCTGCAGATTGCACTCCTGTATCTTGATTGATATGTAGAACTGTTGGATGCCTCAACTCCGTGGAAAGATAACTGATGATTTTTTTCTATCATTTTTTTTCTATCCAATTCTCCCAGGAGTAGTTAAACAGTATTGATTGATATCAAGTGTTGCATGAGTTATGATGTTGAAGGGCGACGTATGTTCAGTACCTACTTCCAGCTCTGTAGCAGGTTTGCTTTTGCATTCACATAGACTTATAGGACACTTCCATGGTGGGCTTGTGGCATCGATAGTGGTTTCTGGGATGGAAGTAGGGGTTTAGCCTCCATAAAGAGAAGCAGATAAGCTGCAGAAAAGTGCCAATGTTTGAAAGCTAACTCCTGTCCTGGACCAGTTTGCAACAGCTTATCCCCTGAACACTCACACCAGAGACTGATAGATCTGTTTGTTTCAGGGGGCTGGCACCAGTGATGGGACGCTTATAAGGGTGATTGTTTCTCGAAGTGAAGTTGACTTAAATCTTATAAAACCTGAATTCAAACGTATTGCAGGAAAGACTCTCTCCAGTATGATTCTGGTAAGCAGCATCTTGATATGATGGTTCTTGGCCATTACACACATTTCTAACCTGTCCAGCACTGTGGGATGCTTCCACAATTGTTCTCAGTACAAGTGTCATTTCCACTGAAATCTTAGTTCGTCATTAGGCCTATTAATAGGCATCTCCTTAAGAGACATACATGCCTGAAAGATTAATTTGATAGTAAACTCTGTAAGTGACACAGGCAGACCCAAACCTGAGGAGAGACTGCTCCAGGACATTCAAAGATCAGATTCTCTACTCATGCACATCATGTAATTCTCCCTGCCAAACCTTTCCTATACTGCTGTTCCGTTTTCTTCTCTCTGCCATCCTTAACTACCTCAAGGCAGTCAAAATGGTACTAGATGGTTTTTGTTTGGCTGTATTGTTTTGTTTTGGAGTTTTGTTTATTTGGGGCTTTTTTTCAGCTGACTTGTTCCAGATGAAGACCTAGGCTATACTGTGGTGAGACAGATTTAGGAGCTGTACCTTATCAAAGCCTGTTGTAGCTTTTGAAGTTTGAGTCACATATTTGCATGAATGACCTTTCCCTGTGAGGGATGAAATGATGGATTTTATGATTTGTCCATTCCTCTCCCCCAATGCAAATGGCACAGAAGCCCTGTCCTTAGCAATGCTCATGGGAAGTCTGTTTTTGTCATGAAGGCCCTTTCTTCTAATTGACACAGTCAGTGTCTGTCATGTTGATTAATGATCAGCCTTCCAAGATCTGCATGGAATATTCATTCCTTCTGAGAAGTGGAGCTGCCTGTACACCTGTCATCACAAAAATTCAAAGGGAGCAAATTTTTTATCTAGTGATATTTTCTGTAGTGCTTCTCTAGACCAAACCAACCATATTTGTAGGTTTGAAAAAATGTCATGTGTCAGAGTGGTTTCTCATCCTGTAGAGGAGAGACACTACACACATTCCCAGGAACATAAAATTTGAACACAACAGGCTTTGCTGCTTTCATTTGTGCTGACTTTGTCTGTGGTCTTCTGTGGAATGCAGCCCTGATCAACTGCTCACCTAGATTCCAATGAAAAGTACTGGACTTGATAAATGTTATTTCAGGTGGTACCTAAAAGCCTCATTTCTTGGTTTGCTTTTGATGGCGTTTCAGCTGGCAGTAACTCTGCTAAGTCTAGCTTGCTCTCTCCAAGGTCCTTTTCCTGTGCAGGCATGTTCTATGAACTGAAAACAGCAGGACTCAGGGTGTGCAAAAGAACTTCCACATTCACCTTTTTTCTTTATTTTCCTCCTGTCAGGATGACACCAGTGGCGATTACAAGACAGCCTTGCTGAATCTCTGTGGCAGTGACTGACAAAATCTAGGATGAAGCTGCTGATATGGATGCAGTAAGAAAATTAATAGTGAACAAGGGTTTGAAAATGTATATGCAGAAAATCTTTCCACTGATCCAAGAGGGGAGAAAAAGAAGACCAACTTAATAGTGAAAATTTCCAAGGCTCTCGGAAAGATGTGGATGCACATGAAAAGCTATTCCTTCCCCAACAGTTTTTCGAATAGAAATGGGAACGTTTCTTTTATTGTTCTCATTCTGTTCCATGCAATTCCCCTTCTCTTTCAACACAGGGTGATACTCGGGTGTGAAATTAAAGGCTCTTTAAACCCAGTCAGTGTTTCATGAGTCTGAACAACCCTGCAAATCTTGGGCTGTCCTGAAGCCTTGCTAACTTATTTAGGACAAGCTGGTATAGTATGGATCATTTGATATTAACAGGGTGGGTCTGGAAGGAGTTCCAGATATTAATGAGGATTTAAGGCATGGGTCAGAGAGGGTAATTCAGTCCCAGGGAAGCTTATTTAGCAGTGTTTTGTGCATCACTTCAGTAGGACCATGGAACGGAAAAGCCACAGTGGCTGTAAACACATGAATGTTTGAAAGCTGTGTGGCTCGTTTCACTCTTTCTTCTGTGAGTGTCTCTGAGGGACACTGGGAAGTTCAGGGAGTGACATCAATGTTATGCTGTGGAGAAATCAAAACTGGGGCAGATGATTTCTTTTTGGTGATCTGTTCTTGGGAGCACACCTGTTTCTGTGCCTAGTTTCATAATAACTTCTCAGAAGTCAGAGGACTCCATTGGAAGTTTCTCCCATCTCCATGACTGGACTTAGCATTTGTTGAGTAAAGCCCTAGACTTGCACAGTGACACAGAGAGACCAGGATGAAATGTTTTGAGGCACTTGGGTCTGCTTGACTAATGATTCTCCACATCTAAAGCAAAAATTTAAACGCGTAATTACCAATAGCCATTGCATTCTGAGAAGGATTTTTTTCCTGACCAAGTGGGTTAATTTTCTGGGAGAGGAGTAGTTCTGCTCTTGCATTGCTGACAGGAACATGTACCAGCGCAGTGAGATTGGTGAGTTCAAAAAGTCTTCAGGAGTCCCAGGCCCAGACCTGGGGTTGGGGTATCTGCATTCCTCAAGTGAACATGAAGACGTTTCAGTCTCTGATTCCGTGTTTTTGTTCTCAGTGATATCCCAATTCCTCCCCTGAACTAAAATTAATTGAGAACACATCTCTAGACTGAGCATCAAGGAGAGGTTCTTTACTCAGTTTTGGGGGAATGTGGGCCGGCTCCAGGCTTCAAAGATCAGGGAATCTCATGTCCCTTCTGCTGGCCAGAGGAAAGCTGCTGTCCTTACGGGCTCTGATGAGCAGCTTTCCGCGATTCCTCTTAAGGGCAGGCTCAGCTCGGATTCCTAGCACGGTCCGTGCGAGCCCCGGCGATGGGATGCCTGCCGCAGAGAAATTCGTGCTTACACTCCCACCTTGTGGGTGGCAGCCGGTGTGCAGCCCGCCCGGGGCTGCGGCAGCCGCTCGCACGGGCACCCGCGCACGACCACAGGGCCTCCTGCCCAAGAGGGCGGGCGAAGGGAGCATCGCGGTCAGCCGCCATGTCCCCGAGCAGTGCCCAAACTCCTCGGTCACAGGGCAGGGCTCCAGCCGGAGAGATGCAGAGCAGACATGGGGTAGTGAGGTTTGCTCCCCTTCAAACCACACACGTTTGCCCTCCCAGCTGTTTGAAAAGCTATAATGAAGGGTGCGTTTGCTAACAGTGGTACTCTTTGTGACTCCACTTTAGGGACTCTCCCCTTGCTCTGGTATGGCTGAGAGCCTCTGCGGAAATGCTTTCCTCTGATCTCCCTGCAATGAGGTTTTAGAGAAAAAATGAGCCATTCCCACCATGTTTGGGTTATTATTTTGGAAAGGCCAAAAGGGAGTTTGTAATTGCCTAAGCAGGGAGGCAATGAGAGGTTTACAAGACTGTACTCATGGCGTTTTTTTCCTGAGGTTGGACAAGCACTAAGTGCAAAGTAATCTTAGCTTCGAGGGGCTTAAACACTGAAAAGCCTAATGAAAACTCAGATCTTCAAAGATATTTTAGTCTGGAATTACCTGTCAATTTCTCTGAAACTTTTATGCTGATACCATCTTGGAGCTCCTATTGTTGTTACTATCAGGTTATTCAGAACAAAGGCTGGCTTTTCTCCTTCGCCTGTGCATAGCAGAGTGGGTTAGGCTTAGAGCTGTTCCAGAGTGATTGTGGTCCCAATTTATTAATAACAGCTTGGAAGATGCAAAGCAAGTTGCCAATAGGCTCACTGGAGACTAAACTGCAATAAATGTAGGAGGGAGGAACAACTGAGAGAAGCTGATTCTATCACTATAATTGCTGGGAAACAAAACAATTGTAAAACATCAATAAATATTTAATTACATATTGATTGCTGCTAAAATGTTCCCTGGCTGAAAAGGTGATTTAATAAAGTGGAATGAGTTCCTAAGCCATTCTAACCAGTCTTTTCCAAATGCAAATATTGACTTAAGGCTTTTTTATTTATTCACAGTTTAGTTAATGTGATTTTATTGCACAGAAATAAAGATAAAAGCTCAGTAAGGAAAAGGTAACAGAGGCAACACAAAAAACGGCCAGAAGTGGTGCAGTGCAGGCCTTCTGCTGCCTATGTGGCAGGTTTTCTCTGCTTCCTGTGTTGCAGGAAAACCAGTGTGTGCTAAGTCACCAGGGACTACACTAATGCTACCTTCCTATCCCTCTGAGAGTGGCTGCTCCGTGTCCTCAAATGCAGCACACGCACAGCAGGAGGTGTGCTAACTAGCAGCGCAGCAGGATGTAGGTGCTTCAGCTCTTTGCCCAGCTCACACCCAGGGTGTACATAGGAACGGCTGCCTTCACCTACTATATCTGGCCCTGATACCTGAGAAAACTAACCAAAATCTAGTCAGAATATCGTGTGTCTGGGGTTCGAATTTAAATTCCCAGAGACTCTAATAAAATTTGATAGAACCAATGACAATTTGTAAAATGCCCTTCCCTCTCCCCACCTCCTTCCCCAAAGAAAGGAATTCAGAAGTAGAGAGGAAAGGTAAGCACACCCAAATAAAATCAATCTCACTTGATTTGGAAGTACAAAAAAAGAAAAGTTTAACAATAACTTAAAAGGGTATCAAAGGTAGGGAGGTTACAAAGGTGTAGGGAAGGGAGAATAATAAATACAAAGGTATATATACAACCCGAGTTTGTGATGGTGGTGACCACGTGTGTGGAGAGATGCAGGGGTGCAGAGAGCTGCAGTGTGGTTCAGAGAGCTGCAGAGTGGTCGAGAGAGGGACAGGAAGTCCCCCTGCTTTTATGGGACAGGAAGGGGGGAGTGGGCTAACCATCACCTGGTGGTGTCCAGACCCACCCCTGGGGAGGGGTCAAGACCACCTGAGGTCAAGTGTCGAGTTCAGGGACACTCCTCCGGGAGTGTTAACCGTATACATCATGTCAATGAACATACATCGTGTTTGACCCCTGAAGACCTCTGTTTCAGAGCAAGCTTACCTTACATAATATTGCTTAATTCTCGTAGCAATCTCAACCTTTCATGCCTGACGTTTAAGAGTGCCACTAGCATGGAAGTTCCCATAATGGAACTTTATCCCATAATGATTAGTATTTCTTTGAAACTAGAAGAATGCATATAGTGATATTTTTCTATGCCATAGATCATATGGATACATCTAGATGGTTTTATAAAGCCTTTATAAAAAGGTTCTGAGAAACCTTTTCTGCATTACTAGCTAAACAGGAGTACTTATTACAAAGGAAATGCAGATTCTGTACTTGCAGAGATCTAACATTTGGAGAAATAAGCAGCTCTGGATCACACAGAGGAACCAGTACTGTGTCCTCTGTGGTAATGAATAACAGGATATGTTGTAGGCACAATATTATAAATAAATAGTGAGCAATGCAATACAAATCTGTAATTCAATTTAGGATTTCAGCTGAAATTGCTATTTGGAGTTATAGATGTTGCTCTTTGGAGTTCAGTGCTCTGAAATTGAGTTACAGTCCAAGCAGGAACTGAGTCATGTGTAACAATGTTCTAGGGAAGCATAGAATCGCAGTCAGCACTGGGCAAAATGTTATTGACAGCAGCATATTTACTCAAACAATAGCATTTGGTGGGCATAAATGAAACGTAACTGAACTTATAAAATAATGTCAGGCAGAAAAACAAGAGGGAAAAAGTCAACATTTCCATTTATCGATTTTAAAATGCCAACTTCATTTTAAAAACTATGTAAAACCAAGGGGAAGAACAATTATCAAAAGGTCTCATGAGTCTGAAGCCGAGACATGACATTTTGGAGGGAAAAAAGTTGAATATTTCTGTTTGGCTCAGAGTTTGTAATTTGTTTTTCACTTTTCAAAATATCTCCTAAATTTCTATTTTATTTTAAGCCAAAGAACCACAGCTTCCCCTTTAGCCGCTGAGCTGAAAGATCCCTTGTTGTTTTAGCTACAATAAAAGCTGATGCTTTTCGAAAGGAGAGAAGACTAACACTATTCTCCAAAAGAAAAAGTGTTGTGGGTGGTAAATTTGGAGTTTAAGCAGATCTCAAGAGGTCTAGATAAGAAGGAAAAGGAACAGTACAGCTGATGTCAACTTCTAGCCTTGCCAGAACCTCCTGCTCAAAGCTTATGAAGCATATGAGAATCACCCAACAGCTTTGCTACTTTTCCGTATTAGTCATTTAGCCTTTCCTTTCTATACTTTCCAGGGTTTTACCATAACCTTAATTCATTACTTTGCTGAGAAACAGCTAGGACACATGAATATGAAATATTTTTGTAAGAGATGCCAAGTCATGGTCAATTTCCTGATGTGCAGCAGAAAAGTAGCAAAAGAAAGGTGCAGAAAGTTATTCACATTCTATGCTGAACAAATTAAACCACAGATTGTTGTCAGAAGTTTATTAGCTATTCAGAATATTTTTCCCTAACCTCAAATATTAAAATATTAATTCAATACTCAGGTATCCTAGAGTTTTTTTTAAGAGATGCTTTACTAAATAAACAGAACTCCTGCTCTCCCTAAGATCCTATCAATTACTCATATTAATTACAGAAATGAATACTTAAATATAACAGGATCTCATGATTATTCCAGTGCAGTCAGCATCTCAGCCTTAGCTGTCTTCTTTCAAGGAAAGCAGAAAAAGTGTTCAGAGTTCATGCCACACACATGGAGTATTAAAGGTTGAGTTTAGGGCTGAAATGAAAAATGTCCTGCAGTCTTCAACAATAAGAAGGCTTTGAGGAGGCTGTATTGCAGCCTTTCAGTACTTAAAAGCATCTTCTAAGAAAAATGGGGACAAACATTTCAGTAGGATCTGTTGCAACAAGACAAGGGGAAATGGTTTTAAACTAAAAGAGAGTAAATTTAGACTAGATACAAGGAAGACAGTTTTTTAAATGAAGGTAGTGAAACATCTGGAATACTCTGCCCAAGAGAGGTAGTAAATGCCCCATTCCTGGAAGCATTCCAGGTTTGACTGGATGAGACTCTGAGCAACCTGATCTAATTAAAGATGTCCCTGCTCATTGCAGAGGGATTTGACCTTTAAAGGTCTCTTCAAACCCAAACCATTGTATGATTCTACAATAAATCCACTTATTCCTCGCTGCTTGTCATGTTTCTGGAACTGAAAGAAAATCCCTGCACAAGTCTGTTTTCTGCTCTGCAGACATGGTAGCTCTGGATTTTTAAGCCACTGTTACCCTATGTAATGTGCTAACTGTAAAAACCGAGGTAGAGGTAGGTCTTTGTTTCATGGGACTGTATAAGGCTAAATTGATTAATTTCAGGAAAGTGTTTAGATTCCATGGTAGAAGCTGTTAAATAAATAGGATTTTCAAGCAGTAAAGAACAAGATCGTTTTCTTCAGAAGTGCCTGTGAGAAATCCATATCCACAATAATTACCTCTTTTCCTGCCAAGTGTTCTGGAAGGGCTGGTAAGACTACTTAATATACTGAAAACAAGGCTAAATTCAAAGAGCTTGACAAGATTATATATCTTCACACACGTAATATTTAGTGTAACAGCTGATTCCCAAAGAAAATGGTACCTGGCAAAAATTTGGAAGAAGTATTGGTTCATTTTTCGGTGGAAGATAGGGAGAGAAGTCTCTTCCTAAACTAGTCAAGTATCCAGTAGGCATTGCTTCCTTTTTGTGGTTTGCTGGCAACCTTCTTGCATGGTTCTAATGATAGGTCACAACCACTTTGTTAAATGTTTCAGTGACAGTAAACACAGCAGAAATAATTGACTAGAATCCACTGTGCCTTAAAGCTCTTTCGCTAGTGTAGGGAAATTGTGGTTAAATACTATGGCATTTGGATGACCTTCCTTCTGCTGTTCCTTCCAGCTAATACTAATACTCAATTGCAGTATAAATAAAGACAAACATTAGTGATAATAAACTTTCAAACTCAGTCCCTGAGTTGTTTATAGCTAAGTTGGTACTTGAGGGATCCAGTGCAATTTAAAAGACAATAAATTGAAGCGAACTCTCTCCATTTTGGAGGCTGTTTATGAACTCTTTTAATTTGGTGTCATATTTATTTGGGGAGAATTAGATTATCCTATTCATTAGATGCAGTGGCCAGTGATGAATGGAACAACATTCCACATCAATGGCATTAATTGAATCCTCGCAAGCACAGATAATGCCCTTGCAGGAAACAGGAGAAGATGGAAAAGTTCTCCAAAGAAGGTCTGCAAATTCTGCAGTGAAGAGGGGATGCTACTGGGTAGCCAGGATTGTTTGTGGTGGTTGAATGCTTTCAATTTTTTCTTGGACTACTTAAAGAGCAATTATGATCTCTAAGCATACAATTAAGACTGGATTCCCATGGTGCTAGGCTTGGCACACGTGCACATTAAAGGGAAGCTCCTCTTCCAAGCCTGAGTTTCAATAGAAAAATCACACAATGTGTGGGACAGGTAACAGACAGAGCCAAGGGGAAAACAGGTGATTTAGGATGTGGTTTAATGACACAACTTAGCTACCCGTTGACCTACCAGGCCTAGAGTACCTCCTTTACCACTTAACTGGCTCAGTGATGAGTTGATTCTGGGGACAAATGAGCAGAAAGATTGTCTCATTATTTGTACCCTGAGGCTGCAAATTTGTTTCAAGGAGTTGGCCAAACCAATTGAATAGCTCTCAGATGGTTAAAGCAAGCTGTGCCACACCCCCTGTCCTGACCTCCCCTCTGTACTCTTGCCCTGTCTGCCCACATGCCAGCCTAAAGAGCGAAATATCAGCTTACCTCTTCTTTGTCTAGGAAGGGAATTGCAACAACTTAACCTGACTCATACCCAGGACCAAGGAGAAATCCCCTTCAGTGGGTAGACAGCTCCTACTTCAGGCTATTCCTTTTCTGCTGTCTCAGACCTCTGCCTTGCCCACATCATTGGACAGACAGTACCGCTACGGAGTAGACAGTAGAGTGGACAGTGGAGAGGGTAGAGCCATGCCAGTCAGCCCTCTGGATTGCCTAGCTTAAGTTTTGACATTTCACTCATGTATGTGCTTGTAAAAATGGAACTCCACCACAGCAGGCATAGGAAAGCCTTTCAAGTTCTCCTATCCGTAATCACCCATGGTGTCTGAAGCAGAGCCATGGAAAGACTACAGGTCTCCTGAGCTGCAAATTAGTGCCATAATAAAACAGTTTGCCTCAAGGGAAATGTACTTTATTTCAGAAGGAAGCCATTAATCAGAAGCACTGGCAGACCTTCCAGCAAAACTGATTTAAAGCTCATGTTTGTAACAACACTCAGATAATATTCTTCCAACTCATCAATAATACATGCCTGAGCCTGCGGAGGATTTCTCAGAAATGTGTCATTCTTCCAGGAAGCATGTCCTATTGATAGAGACATAAGCCACTGCCAATTTAACAGGGCATAAAGCAGTGCTCAAAAATGAGCATGAGCTTTTCATGCCAGTCCTCTCCAATCCGTGCCTCTGCTATGATTCATGCTAGTCCTCTTTCAGATGAGAAGATGTTTATTTATAAGCAAATTGCTTTATTGTCAGTAAAAGGTGAAAACTAGCCCAAGGCTTTGATGGATTTAGGTACACACAGCGTGCACAAACTTCATCAAATTCCAAGTTTCCTGGTTGCTTCTGCTCTTAGCCATTCTCATGGCACAAAGCAGTCAATAGCGGCAAAATGGATTGAGAAAACTGTGCTCTGGATGTATGAGACAAGATTCCTGAAGTCCCTGCATTCCTGATGAATTCTTTCCAGCACCGAGGTGTTTCCAGTCTGCAGGCAATATCCTCATCAGTATGGACATCAGGGTGCTTCTCCTGGGGGAATTAATTGACAGCAGTTGAAGGGATTTTTTCTGAGTTGTTTGACCACTTGCCCTGAGTGCTCCTGTTGAGAAAATGAGAAACACAGGGCAGCACAACAGGAATGGTGATTACTCGTTGAAAAAGGAGGTGCCAGAATTGGATACTGGGAATGTTGATGAGCCTGAGCTCTCCCATGGCATGACCTCTGCCAGGGGCAGGAGGACTGAAAGGCAATAAGCAGCACTGCCTTCATTTCACTGAATCAGAAACAGAGATAAGTCACTGGTTCAGGGTCAGCAGTGGAGCAGAGACTAAGGCACAGTTTATCAGAATCCCAGGCAAACCACCCACCTGGAGACTCCATCTCTTCTCTCTGCTTGTCTTTCACTATATTTCTTTCTGATTTGTACTCTCAATATTGCAGTCCCGAGAAAGTCCTCTCAGACAAGGTCTCAAAGAGGTTAAAGCAGCAATATCCACAGAGGGAGCAACATCGGCATCTATAAAACTAACCATTTCAGAGCACTAATTTCATCAGAAAGCTAATTGCAAATATTGTATCTAAGAACATTTCCAGCCATCTGCAGGAAGGGAATGTCACAGTGCTTGAAAGGCATCATGTATTTATGACTGTGTCTTGCCGTTAAATAAATCTAATGCAGTGAGTTTTGGATGCTGTGATGACAATGATGCAGAACAAACATCTCTTCTTGCTGTCACTTAGAGGTATTTACACAACACCTTCATTGTGGTATCTGAATTCTTCCTTGTGTGTGTAAAGTCCTGTTACATTTCACCTCTGGCTTAGGATTTGAAACTGAGTGAATGTGGAGACTGCTGCTACTCCCTACAGCAGGTCTTGGCTGTGTCTGTTGTCACACAGGAAACTTGTGATGCTGCAGGGAACAAAAAAGCATCCTCCCAGTTCCAGGATGGTATTCTTCCATCTGCATCTTCCTCTTTTATCATGGATCCAGGCAAATATTTGCAGTCTCTGAACAATTTTCACCAGATTCAATCCTAGGGATACATGAATGTCAGAGGGGCCAAGAAAAGGTAGCTTCTTATCCCATTACCAGAATAAGAACAGCAGCAATATCAAGGAAGTGGAAGTTTGTACTGTCACTGTCTTTGTGCTCTGGGTACATTGAAATCCTCACTTCCTAGAACTGGAGATTCTGACAGACACCAAGTCTGATGGAAGGGAAATCATTTTTATCAAATATACAGGGCAGGGTTCACCATGTGGTATAGCTTTGTCTGGCTTTTGGTACTCCCTGAATCAGGCAATGAAGTTTGAACTCTAAAGGAACCTGTATCTTTGTGGTACTACTTGTGCATCCGTCTACTTTAGGCTGGGGTTGGAGTGGCTGGAGAGCAGTCAAACAGAAAGGGACCTGGGGGTGCTGATCGATACCCACCTGAACATGAGCCAGCAGTGTGCCCAGGTGGCCAAGAGAGCCAATGGCATCCTGGCCTGCATCAGGAATGGTGTGGCCAGCAGGAGCAGGGAGGTCATTCTGCCCCTGTACTCTGCACTGGTTAGACCACACCTTGAGTACTGTGTCCAGTTCTGGGCCCCCCAGTTTAGAAGGGACATTGAGATGCTTGAACGTGTCCAGAGAAGGGCAACGAGGCTGGTGAGAGGCCTCGAGCACAAGCCCTACGAGGAGAGGCTGAGGGAGCTGGGGTTGTTTAGTCTGGAGAAGAGGAGGCTCAGGGGAGACCTTATTGCTGTCTACAACTAGCTGAAGGGTGGTTGTAGCCAGGAGGAGGTTGCTCTCTTCTCTCAGGCAGCCAGCACCAGAACAAGAGGACACAGGCTCAAGCTGCGCCAGGGGAAATTTAGGCTTGAGGTGAGGAGAAAGTTCTTCACTGAGAGACTCATTGGCTACTGGAATGGGCTGCCCAGAGAGGTGGTGGAATCGCCGTCCCTGGAGCTGTTCAAGGCAGGATTGGACATGGCAGTTGGTGCCATGGTCTAGCCTTGAGCTCTGTGGTAACAGGTTGGACTTGATGATCTATGAGGTCTCCTCCAACCTTGGTGATACTGTGATACTTGGAACCATCTTGTTGCTTCTTGGGAGCTGAGTTTTGATGTCTAGACTCTCACATAACTCTCCAAGAACGTGTGTTTGCAACCAGCCCCTTTTGAGGATGGGTATAATGCATAAATGAAGTTACTTATACTTACATTTTTCCTCCTGTGCAAAAGTGACAAGTGAAGATGCCTGCTGAGGTGTTGTGCTGGTTTAGTACAGCCAGCTCTCACAGGCACCCTCTTTCCCTCTTTCCCCCCACACAGATGGGAAGGAAAGATGTTGGGCCACAAAAAAAAAAAAAAAAAAATTTAAAAAATCTGAGTTGAGATAAGAATCTAATGACATAGTACAATGCACAATTACCTTAGCCTATTTGCACAGAAGCAGCATCCAGTGGCCTCACCCTACTCCCTGACCTGCAGTGCCCCCCAAAGGAAAGGACCAACACCCCGAACCAGGAAACCCAAAGCAGCAACTGTAATAGGAAGCCTCTCATGTTCCAATCTGAACTTCAAACCCCATGATGCTTTGCTCCAGCCAGCACTTTGATTTTGAAGCTGACATGATGACAGCAAGGTTTGAGTATCAGTAGCACATTCAACTCAACTCATGACAGGTGGCCATAACCTGCAAGCCATCCCTCCCAGACACCAGTTAACTAGCTGTATGTCTGCACATAGCCTGCAGGTTTTACGAGTTGTCAGCCCATGAATTGTGAGGTTGACAACACCACTAGTCCTGCTTTGCAAAATTTAGCAGTCTTTTAAAGAGAAGTCAAAATTATTTCAAAAAATATTTGTGACTGAGTCGATCTAATGAGAGACTTTGTCCTAATAACAGCATTTTTTAACACTTCTTATGACCGTTCCCTCATGTCATGATCAGTGGTGACATATTACGAAGCCTCAAAAGTTTGTGGGTAGAGGAGCTACCTAACAAGCATAACATTTCTGTCTTGGGTGCTGGGTGAAGTTATTACAACCAGGCTTAAGGCTAAATAATCCCAGAGGTCAAGACATCCAGACTGAACTTGCAACATAGCCTTTAAATGTTTCCCGTTTTCCTCTAGAGTAAGCCAGTTGAGAAAACATACTCATTTTTCCTGGTAATTTTAACATGTGGCTATCAATGTTGTGTGCAAAGGAAATTGAAACCTTACCCCAGAAATAGCACACAAAAGGATTTATTAACATCCCAGCCTGTCTAGGCTTCACTATGGATAGGTGATTTGTCTGGACAGATTCAATGATAGGACCGAGTACCATGGGTTCTGCTGACATTCTCTTGGATTGCTGGGGTCCAGTTAACATGCTCTCAAGATCACGACCTGTGGCCAGAGGAGAGAGCTGCACAAAACTTTATTTGCCTATTGACTTTAATAAGAGGCGTGGAGGCTAAGCACCTCTAATAATAACTAAACATATGTGTGTAAAGTGCTTGTCATAGTAAATAGAAGTAGATGCTGAGTCATAATAATGTGAAGGGACCCTCCAGAGTGATCTGCCAGTGCAGGCTCTGATACACTGCTACCTGGGCCCTGCTTTTCCTATAGGTTATATGTCTCTTCTATAAGCATATGCCACTTTTTTTTTTTTTTTTACTTCCAAAGGCCTGAATAATTTGCATGTAAATACCAGAACACAATTGGAAGAGTGGTTTCAACTCCACAGTCTTGGCTATACCCTGGGAGCTCTGCTTCTCTGGTTTGTGGACTCTATATCCACACAATACTGAATAAGCAGAAATCACAATATCTCTATAGTACTCAAGTACTCAGACATGACAATGTTGGGACAGTTAAGAGAGATGTAGAGAGTTGTTTATTCCCTGGAATAATTATTTGTAGTGGAATTTACCATTTTTCCGTTCAATGATAACTTACTAGCTCATGGCTGCTTACATATGTATTCAATCAGTTTTTATTAGCTGACATTTCTGAGTATTTGAGCTTCATGATGACTCCTTTCTTCTGCTCTTTGGTCACTAGGAGGCAAAAATAAAAGTTATTTCAATAACTAAAGTTGTTTGTTCAGATTTGTTTATCCAACTCTCATTACTTACTAAGAGTTCTCTGCAGTGTAGTGCAGGACAAACTGAAAAAGAAGGCCGCCATACTCCACTGTGATCCAGAGAGGAACTGAGCCAGCCAAATAGAATTATGCAAGCTGGAATATGAACAGTATCCAAAACACACAGTAGGAATTCCCTCTGGCACTGTAGTGCTTAAAAAACTTGCCATACATTCACAGTAACTACAAAGGGTTGGGATCTCAGCTTTACAGCTGACTGGAGAAGATGGACTTACTAGCTCGTTCTTATCAGTACTTCTATCAGAAGTGGCTTCTGGTGATGCATTTTCCCCAGTATGAAAAAAGTCCATGGTGGCAGTGTCAGATGGAGAGCTTTTTTTCAGAACTTAGAAAGTCAAAGTTCAGCTAAGGGTACTTTTCCTGTCTTCAGTATGTAACTCAAACCTTTGTATTAAAAGCTTCTGTAAAAGGCACTTTCGGGTGCACTTGTGGTTGTTTGCAGCAACTGTAAATACTGCAGCAAGTCTGCCAAGAACAGCCAAAGTATTTCATCCAAATTATATGCTAAGTACCTTCTGTGTTATCATAATCTTGTCTGCATTGTTGGTACGGTGCAGAATTTTTCATTTCCTCCTCTGAAAGTTTGTTTAGTTCTCCAGAATGTTGTTAAGCAGATGTAGTACTTTGTCCAAGAGCTGGTTGTGTTTCAACTCTGGATAAAGTGACTCCTGTAAACAAGGCTTGCAAAATGCTTTCTGTCTGAACGGAACTATGGGACAGTTTTTATTACAAGCTATTATTATAATTATAGGATCTTCTGCTTAATCAGGATGTGCTTAATTAGGATAGCCATTTAATTGGGACATCTCCCAAGGAACCAATTTAGCTTAATGTTATTAGTACTATCTAATCAGGGCAGTTTAGGAAAAAAATTACTTTTAAAATATATGACCCCAGCAGAGAAAAAGATAAGCTGATGTTTTGCTGATCAGATGCATCCAGTCCATTCCCTAAAGATTTGGATTGCAGCACTGCTCAAGCAGCTTGCAGCGATCATCTCCTTAAATTAACAGAAGACAAGCATGATTCTTCTGACGTGAAGGACGTGACCTTCACTCCTGATGTTGGCTACCATGTCCTTACACCAGAATACTCTGGCAAATTAGACCTATGAACTTCTTGTTGTACCCAGCAGGGGAAGATGTCTCCAACAGAGATGAACGGCAAAACAAAAAGTATCACCACTTGTAACCATAGAATCATAGAATGNGTTCCCTTCAGATACTGGAAAGCCACTATAAGGTCTCCTCGAAGCCTTCTCTTCTCCAGGCTGAAGAGCCCCAACTCTCTCAGCCTGTCCTCATAGCAGAGGTGCTGCAGCCCTCTGATCATCTTCGTGGCTCTCCTCTGGACCCGCTCCAGCAGTTCCATGTCCTTCTTGTGCTGGGGGCTCCAGAACTGCACACAGTATCTGCAAGGTTATTAAACAAAGCAACAACAGGTCTTAAAAGGAGACTTTCAAACAAATTCCCAATGAAACTGCTTGAGTTTTTGTTAATATTTTTGTAAAAAGAATATATTCTGTCTTAAGTTTTGCAGATAATATCATTGTGGTTATACCCTTCAGCATTATTCAATAAGATACCACCAAACAAAAGCTTCTGTTGTAAGTAAATGGAATCATGGAATTTAGGCCTAAATTTCAGTAAGAAGTGCAAAGGTTTTTGCTTCTGTGATCAAAACTAAGGCTCCATCCTGGCTTGTCAGCTAATATGACCCCAGGTGGGCAATAGAATCATAGAATCACAGAATCATAGAATCATAGAATGTCAGGGGCTGGAAGAGACCGAGGAACGTATCCAGGTGGGTCTTGAAGACTCCACAACTCCCCTGGACAACCTGTTCCAGTGTTCTATCACCCTCACAGGGAAAAAAATCCTCCTTATGTTTAAGTGAAACTTCCTATGCTTAAACTTCCACCCACTGTTCCTTGTCTTGTCATCGGGCATCACCAAGAAGAGCCTGGCTCCATCCTCCTGGCTCTCACTCTTTACATATTTATAAACACTGATCAGATCACCTTTCAGCCTCCTCTTCACCAAGCTAAAGAGCCCCAGCTCCCTTATTCTCTGCTCGTAAGAGAGATGTTCCATTCCTTCTGAGCTGGACTCTCTCAAGCAGTTCTACATCCCTTCAGCTTGCAGCTGAATTAGGGCTGAGTTTGCAACTTCAAATATTAGTGAGAAATACTGGTTAGAGTGAAAGAAAAAAAGAAAACCGGGTCAGAATTCCAACTGGTGTAAATGAGTGGCATTCCATCACAATTGGTGGAGACATACCGGTCTCCGGTTGAGAAAGATTGTAGCTTAAGGCAGCTAGATGCAAAAGTGACACATTTGCTTGTTGAAAGCAGCAGCTCCGGAACAAGGCTGTCCAGATGTGATAGAATTTCCATCCATGGAGGTATTCAAAACCCATCTGGACATGGTCCTAGCTAACTTACTTCTAGTGACTCTGCTTGAGCTCAGAGAGATGGTAAGATGATCTCAAGAGGTCCTTTCCAACTTCACCTGCTCCATGATTCTATGAAGGTTCTGGCAACAGTCTCCTCAGAATGGATAAAGAACAAATCCAGAGACTGAGGGGTTAGGTATGAACAGTATTGACTTTGAAGCTCCTTAAAGAAACTCCAGACCCCAACTTTTTCCCATACTACCAGGTTGCTGTTTCTTGTGGTAGTATAACTATCCACAGATCCACAGCATTAAGTGGCAGGTTAAAAAAACCCAAATTTCCTATTTTTAGAATCTTTTTTAGTGTTATTTTCAAATGCACACAAGTTTATCTATCCAGTTTCTGGCTCTATTGGAATATACTGTCACAGCACATTGAATGATGAACTTGTGGATAGGGAGAAAGCTGGAAAGAATCATAGAATCATAGAATGGTTTAGGTTGGAAGGGACCTCAAGGATCATCCAGCTCCAACCCCCTGCCTTAGGCAGGGACACCTCCCACTAGAGCAGGTTGCTCNACTGACTTAAGCCAGCCTTTGCTGGAAGCAGGAATACCTGCTATCTGATGCTAATTAATTTAAAAAATCAGGCCTCTATCTTCAGCTAACTATACCTCTTGGGTGCTCTTCTTATGGGCATAGGCAGAACGTATAAAATTAGATATGCTTTCTTTTGGTGCAGCTGAGGTGGACTAATGGTTAACCAAATAAGAATGAAAATTGCCTGAAAGTGTACCTAGCATCTTTTGCACAGGTGCATGTTCCTCAGGGGCTGGTTGGCTCATTAGAGCTACAGAGCCTGCAATACATTAATTTATCTAAACTAAGTTAATTATAAAAATTAAGTGATTCCCAAAGAAGAGGAATTGTTCTACTTGTGTGACTGCCCATCCTTATTCAGGTCATTTTGTACAACCCTATCACATTTCTAGTGCTCTTATTCCCTGAGTCTATTCTGGATTGAAGATGCTGGGGCTGCAGTTTTCAGAGATTGAGATATGATTAAGGTAGGAGTTGATCATTGACTAAAGTGCTGGTGTTAAGACTGGGTTCAACATCAACCTTGTACAAACTCCATGCATGACATCAGCGTGCCACACTGGAGCTGACTTTACTGTTAGATTTAGATAGAAGTTAGACACCTAGAATTCCAAATGGCATCCTCAAAGATCTTCTTAACCTTAGACCTCTGCTTTGTGCTACTTCCCTGGTTCACCTGAAATCCTGGTCACACCCAAAGTCCCCTTGCTCTCATCACCACCTGTTCACCTTTCTAGCCCTTCCTGCTGTCTGCAGAACAGGTGCTGCTCATCCTGTGCTTCCCCAAAGGCCTCCTCCATTAGATGTATATCAGCAGCTTGGGCAAGGCAATACACTTCCCCTACACTCATATGATTACTGAGTAGCTGAACTATAGGCAGTGTATGTGAGATCCTTCACTTCTCTTCTGCAGCTTCTGCAGTAACAGTATTTGTAGCAAGGTAGATAATCAAAATTATCTACTTGTGTCTTCAGGCCTCTGAAAAGAGAAAGGTAAGGTGTAAACCTATTTAATTCCTTAGTGTATTCTGTTCCCAGGAGCTAATTATCTGCATGTTGTTGCTGTCCTGTGACAAATAGGTATTCTGTGGTTGTGTGTCTACAGCCCTGAATCTGTGTGCATATCTGTGTACATGCTTGTGGCACATAAGAAAACACCCAGTGGTGTCCAAGTCAGTGTGCTGCTGTAGCTGGAAATTCAATTATGTGTAGCTGCCTGTACCTGAAGGCACTAGGCAGCCTGAAACTCATTGCAGGAGAAGTTGATCAGACACTGGAATGAGCTGCCCAGGGAGGTGATTGAGTCACTCACCCTGGATGTGTTTAAGGGTCGTTTGGAAGTGGTGCTTAGGGATATGGTTTAAGGTGAATCTTGTAGAGTAGGGTTACAGCATGGACTTAGTGATCCTGAGGGTCTTTTCTGACCTGGATGTTTCTGTGATGGTAATAATTTAAAATTAATGCACGTTAACAAAAGATGCAACACAGATACTTTTTTTCCTAACAGGGCAGTGATGTGTTAACCTCTGTTAAAACACTTTACAGTGTTTTCCTGAACAGGCATTAAGAATATTTGTTTGAGTTTCTTGGGTTTGGTTTTTTTCCTTTAAAAGTAAAGTTTGATAAAGAATTCATGTTCTTGGGAGCTCATACTGCTTCTTGTTTCCATACCTCTTGTTAAAATGTATTTAGTTATAAAAGGAAATAGTAAACATAATTTGCTCTTAGTATAAAATGGAAGATTGCCAGTGATAAGTACACTTAAAATAAGGACCACAGTGATTATTTTGATTAATTTCCTAAGTATAGTAAGAGACTATGCAGAAAAAAAGTGAATGCAGCCAGGTGAAGGTTAATGTCTTAAATCTGTTCCTCATGCCAAAATACTCTCTCTGTGTGCACAGGTGCCTGCTATCACCTTTTTCATGTGGATTCTATTTGCCTAAAGTGATACTGAGCTAAGGTGGTTGAAATAAAGACACATTCTTTCTTCTTAAGCTGTTAGCTGTCCTATACTACACCAAATCACACAATGTACTTACAGTCCAGATACAGCAGTGTACTCCTGTGTGCACTGCAGTGTTTGTAATATTCTATTGAGGGAAGCTTGTGTTATGCTCTGCTAAGTATGCCATAGTAGAAAGCCTGAAAACAAAGCTACTTCTGCTCCTGATGATTTCAAGAAAACAGATTTTTTTACTGCATTCTACCTGTTTGCAGAACAAGAGACTGTTTTTAATCCTTGTAAATTGTTTCTTGGAAACTGCTGAATTATAGAATTGGATTTTCCTAAGGAATTATTTATAAATGGAGAGTGTACATTTGTCCCATATCCCAGATCCTGAGAAAACATACAAAGGCTTATGATTCAACATATATATGTAAAACCCCTGGAATGTGTTGTGTGTTGTTGATCTAACTGACTGTGGTTTGTGGGAAACTGAGCACTGAAAAATCTTCGAAGCAAAAAGCCTCATGTTGTCCCCACTTAAAGCTTAAACACTGCAAATCTGCAGTGTAATACATTAATTTTGCTACCAAAAAAAAGAAGTGATCATGTGCTGGATCAGAGGTTTGATTGCAAATGTTTCCTGTTGCTCTGAGTACAGGTGGAATACTTCCTTTGATTTCAGCTAAATAATTCCCTGCTTTCTTCCTGCAAATATTAAAATGCACCTTATTTAGAATCTCTGCCATGCTGTCGGTAAGCAGCTCTTACACAGAATGTAACTACACTGCCATGAAGCTTTCCATTGCAATGGGTGCAGAGTATATTCATCCTATTAATACCCATGCTTCATAGACTGTTTCTAAGAGAGAAAACCTATATTATCAGTTTGTAGATGTATTCTAGGGAAGACTAGATTGCTTGGTGTGAAGTTGTGTGTACTTGTGTGCACTGTGTCATGTGGCTTGTAGAAATGTGTGCTTTTATGAAAGGACACTTCATGATTTGCAGCAGTGTAGGTGTATTTCTGATGCAGTTGAATTTTGAGTGGAATTAGTGATGTCAGATGATTTCATCATCTAGAAATCTTAACTACAGTGCCAGGTATCTTTAAATCCTGTGAGCCTTGTCTATGGTTTATATGATTGCTGTTGAACAAAGTACTTTCTATCATGTGGGGTGAATAGTATACCACTATTTAGCCAAGCTTGTTTGTTTGTTTTCATAAATGGTGGTGAAGTCTCATCAATCTAAGTTCTAAAATAATATATCTCTGGAATTCAATTTCATCCCAGTTTTCTATCATATAATCCCTGTACTATTACTGGGCTTTGTGTTTACCAAACATTTAGTGGAAGAACAGCAAAACAGGCTGAGGCCTAACGAGCATTATCTGGCAGGAAAAAGCATTATACCAAAGTATAAATCTCAGACATTCTACTTATGACTTCCTGAGTTCAAAGAAGTGACTTCGTAAAGCAAGCTGAGAAAGTGAGGGAAGGTCATAAAAGCTGCATGAATGTGGATGCTCATAAAATGTAAACTCATATCGCCAATGATGCTCTGCAACAACAGTACCCATTGAAATCCACACTGGCCTTAAAATCAGGACAGTATTTACTGAATTTGAAATTTGAAGGGAATGACCAGTAGAAGAAATGTCAGGTAATCTTGTGAGAAGACATGCAGGTCAAAGTTAAAGACTAAGTTGTCCTTAGGATGTGAGTCATAATTTACAATAATCTCTCTTATGCTGCCACACTTCATACATTGAATCATAGAATCAACCAGGTTGGAAGAGACCTCCAAGATCATCCAGTCCAACCTATCACCCAGCCCTATCCAGTCAACTAGACCATGGCAATAAGTGCCTCATCCAGGCTTTTCTTGAACACCTCCAGGGACAGTGACTCCACCACCTCTCTGGGGAGCCCATTCCAGTGGCAACTCTCTTTGTGAAGAACTTCCTCCTAACATCCAGACTATACTTGCCCCAGCACAACTTGAGGCTGTGTCCCCTTATTCTATTGCTGGTTGCCTGGGAGAAGAGACCAACCCCCACCTGGCTACGACCTCCCTTCAGGTAGTTGTAGACAGCAATGAGGTCTGCCTTGAGCCTCCTCTTCTCCAGGCTAAACAACCCCAGCTGCCTCATACTCTCCTCATAGGGTTTGTGTTCCAGGCCCCTCACCAGCTTTGTTGCCCTTCTCTGGACATGTTCCAGCACCTCAACATCTCTCTTGAATTGAGGGGCCCAGAACTGGACACAGTACTCAAGGTGTGGCCTGACCAGTGTTGAGTACAGGGGAAGAGTAACCTCCTTCCTCCTACTGGCCACACTGTTTCTGATCCAGGCCAGGATGCCATTGGCCCTCTTGGCTACCTGGGCACACTGCTGGCTCATCTTCAGCCTACTATCTACCAGTACCCCCAGGTTCCTTTCCCCCTGGCTGCTCTCCAGCCACTCTGTCCCCAGCCTGTAGTGCTGCTTGGGGTTGTTGTGGCCAAAATGCAGAACCCTGCACTTGGGCTTGTTAAATCTCATCCCATTTGCCTCTGCTCACAATTGTGTTCACTGCATTTTCAAACAGCAAACACATTGTGCAGACCCTAACTGACTGCTGTCACAACATCATTACCAACCTCTGCTGATGATTACATCACATTTGCAGGTAACAGATACTGCTGCTTCACTTTTCCCTTGTGTGTGTAAATGTAGCACAACCTGATTACAGCATGACTTGTGATCACTTCCTTGACTTGATTTCTGTCAGGGCAACTAACCCAAGTCAGTGAAATTTCCCAATTCTTTTAACCCATTCAGAGCATTTCTGAAGTCCGACATTTTGGTGAACACCACACAGTGCTTTACATCTCCTCAGTCTTGGTTACTTTCTGGTTGGAGTTCTGTTTGGGGTTCATGACAGTGTGCTGTGTTTGACCCAGTTTTCTATGCAATCTGGGAAGTCTGTGAAGATCTCCTGTGTTGAATTTTTGATACTGTGCTCACCTCCCGTTGTCAGTGCTGCATCATCTATCTTTAGGAACGATGCATCAAGCTGTTAATCCTTCGTGTATCAATGACTTTTAGTGTGTTTTCTCTTGATGCACACTAGGTGAGAACTGTATCTTGTGTACTTTCTACTATGAATACTATGCCATTTTACAGAAGTAGGCCCAGAGAAGCACTTAGAGGCAGTATTATTTTATTTGTTATTACTAGACTCCTCATAACATGCCAGTTATATCATAACACAAAGTTGTTTTCTTGCTCTGGAAACTTTACGATCTTCTTACAACATTTCACGAGAGGCAGGGTTACAAAAAGCTTTTTGAAAAAAGAAAAAACCAGGACAAAGTCTTAGAATTGTCTGAAGTCATGATTTGCACAACTTCTGCATGTTTCCCCATTGCTTTTGTAACTCATGAGCAGAACTTTGCAAAAAAAAACATATTCAAAAGCATTACTGTATGCAATGAACACAAAAATGCCTGCTCCTTCTTAGGTATGAACTTTATTTGTTACTTACAAATGTGTAAGATGTATGTAAGCTATTTCCATTGTGCTACCCTCTGCTGGAACCAAAAAGACATTGGTCCCCCTTGGTTGCGTTATAACCTCAAAGCTACAAATATAATGACTCTTTCAACCCAGCAGGCATAATTGCATCCAGCATTTTGCCTTTGCCTTCCAAGGGAATGGAGAACAGTTGTTAGAGCAGGTCTTCAAAACTGGCAGCATGGTATCCTCGACTGCATTTGTGCATAGCTACATAAGCCTTGATGTCTGCACAGAGTGAGGAAATGATGACAAAGAGACCTTTCCTGCAAGGTTCTTTGTGTCAGCAGGATGACTAGTGTGTAACTAAAGACAGGACTCGCATGTGGCATGGATATTTAGTTCTTTGGAACTCAGATAAGCTTTAAAGCAAGGAGACAGGGGGAAATGCATATTTAGTTACCTAGGAAATTTTAGAGGTTGAAAAAACATATGCCTCAGGATAGGAAGTAGATGGGTAGGCAGCAGCTGCTTGGGAATTTTGAGGAGCTGCGATTTTGCAGTTAGATATATGGATGCGTTTTGGTGGCTCTCAGTGCTTAAATCCTTTAGTTTGTCTAGTCCAAAATCTCCTAGCAATAAAAAGTACGTGACCCCAAACTAGAGACTTCCCTTAATCACTAGAGGAAAATACATCTGATTGTATCTCTCTAGGTACTGTAAAGTTGGATCCGCTTGCTTTTCATATTTAATTGAAATCATGGCCTTATGCATTACAGTTAGACAGTAAGACTGCAGTGATATTTCCATCCTTTGCAGGAAGAACTGAAACCTGATGCACAACACCAATGCATAGCTCCCATGGCAGGCCTCTGATGTACTGCAAGTACTCTAGCAAGAAGTTTTCACTTAAAACTAATGACAAAGATGAGTTCATGGAAATACAAATTCTAAAGGTAATTGTGTTTTCACTAAGCACAATTCCAGGGTGCTTGAAAAGTTAAGTAATGAAGATTATAAGTCAGATAATCCATGTTCATCTTTAGCAAAATATTATTACAATAGCTTAACACACATCTTAGTTAATTAAATGTTGGAATTATAACAAGTGTGGGAAACAGGCAGAATTAGTTAAGATTAATTGTATGCAATCGATCCTAAATACAAAAACACTGCAAAGCTTAAGCACTATTTGAGCCCTCAAACGATACAACACTGTTTTGGTATAAATCAAGCTGATGAAGAGTGACTATTTTGTACTATTTAGCATCACATGGCTGTATCTATAGCAAATTACAAGCTGCATGTAAGCTAAAAAGAGAGTCCTCTTGTTCTGTGGTTTTAATAGACTCAATGTCCAGTTTAGAAATGAAATTGCATACAAATAAAAGAAGAAAAACAATTTCTCAACATACTCTGGCAAGGAACAAAGATAAAATGAAAGCATAAGCTCATATGAAAAAAGTTTAAATGCCAGATAATTAAGGAAGATACAACAGATAATCACACATGAGCTCTCTTACTGAGATGCACAGGTTCTGCCCAGAATTAGAAAGGTGGCTGCATATAAACAGCTTCTGCCTGGAGAATCTGCACTCAGGAATTCAGGTCTGTACTCAAAGCCTTTCTGCACATGCAGCTCATGGCAAGGAATTAACTCCCATTTCTGCCAACTGAGGATGTGATCTCTTATTTGTTGATAGCTCTTGTTACCTTATGCTATAAGGCTTTGGTTTTGTGTTCAGATACATACACGACAGCAATAATTTTTCCCTCAGCTGTTCATCAATTTGTCCAATTAGAGACCTTCTAGTTAGGAGACTTCTAACTTTCTGCATAACTATGCACTGGATAGCTTCAACTCAATGCAAACTCATTGACTATAATGAGTAACCACTGCTTATCATAGCATAATTCATATTGGAGATTACCTCAGGTGGTCACCTAGTACAGTCTTCTGCTAAGATGAAACAATTCAGGACAGAATATGCTTCCATATTTCCTTCAGCATTGACCTTTTGGGTTTTTTGTTTTGTTTTGTTTTTTATTTGCACTTGCTGCTGCCTTATCTTTTTAATCTCTTCTTCAGTATGGGCTTCTTGAGCATACCTACTTGGTTTGGGCCATACCTACTTGGTTTCTCAGTAGTCACGGAGCAGCACCTCTGGGTCCAGCATTAAAATGAGTTTATGGATTGTAAATTTTGTGGAAATATACTCAAAATATCACAGGTGTGAAAAATCACAACCCTTGCTTTATCAGAGCAATGGGTGATAGTACTATTTACAGGCAGCTTGGCTTCAGCTTTACAAGGATTCCTCATGTGTTTTCATTGACCTTGTACTGATTAGTTGGCATTGTAGCTCCATCTCTGTTGCTGATGCCAGGAAGTGGGACCGGTGTCTGACATCTGGTTTTATTTTAGTCCTCCATGAGTGTGTTTATTCTTATTTCTTTGGGGGTAAAAAAAGTCACTAGCATGTTTTCATGCCCATTCTGATCTTCTCAGTGAGATGCTTCATGATTAAAGTACCAAGGTGCTCCTGCAGCAGAAGTAACATCTTGTTACCAAGACCTGGAACAACTCCAAAAATCCATCTGCCTTGTACCATTGTGGTATGCAGCTTTAGCGTTGTGGTTTTGTGATTGACAGCAGCAGGAATTGCAAAGTCAACCAGACTCATTTCTGTGTAGATCTACAACAGTGTTTCATTTGCTTAAAAACAGCACTCAGGGTCATCACAATGTGTTTCAAGAGTTTAATCTGTCGGAAACATTTGCATTTGCTGCCATTCCTCAGTAAGTAACTTATCTTTACATATCAGAGTCATTGTTCTGCATGCCCATTTCTAGATGCAGTGGCTATTCCCAAGCCTGCATGACAAAGACAGAAGTTTCATATAAACATCCAATTGTCTGATGTGAATTCTCTCTACTGAAAGTTTACTGTAACCTAATGGGCTGTGAGAGTTGGTGAAGCACAAATTTTATATACATTTACATATCTCTTCCACTGCCGTGTCAGCCATGCATAAAAATCTTACTAATACTGAAAACCAGAGAGAGTCCTCTCTACTGCAAATTTTGGCAGCCTATAGAGTTGAAATTTGAACTCTGGGCTTCTCATCAGAGCCATGGTAGAGATGTGAACTTAGCTGATGAACCCTGTGCCAGTCTATATGCAGCCAAAGATGAGTTATCGCTCTGTTACAGCAGCCATGTATACGTCACCCCAGTCGCCTCAGTGGCTGTACCATCTCACTGACATGAACAGCTTGTGGATGGTCGGAGCTACTGCATACATTTATGACTTTCTTTTACCTGTTCTTCAAAAAATCAGGCAGTAATGGGTTCCTGTTCACCTGCAAGCATCACCACGTGCTTTTTATACCTGTGTGTGGTGCCTGTGCACCCCTCTGAGATGTTTTCTTCTAGCTAGATAGAATTATGTCTGCAGTTCAATGTCAATGAGCCCTTGGAAATCTCAGTTTGCATGGTGGATAAAGGCAAATGATCATATTCTTCCATTGATGCAGTTACTGAATTATGCTGGCAGCTCAGAATTAGTGACTTAACTTCTTTCTTGAAGTTGCTGTTTAGGAAACCATAGATAACAGGGTTGACACAGGTAGAAGCCATAGCTAGCAGGTGACACAAAGAGAAGATCAGATTATGATGGCAAGGTGAAATGATTTTGTAATTCCAATCCACAATGGTGTTGAAAACATGCAGTGGTAGCCAGCAAACAGCAAAAGCAGCGACCATGGATGCTAACAAAATATTTATCCTTCTCAGTTGAACTGCTCGGTTGCTGTATTCACTCTTCTCAAACATGTCCTTTCTCTTCTGTAGACGTAAGTAGATACGCAGGTAGCAAAGTATAATGAAGAATAGTGGGATGCAATATTGCAAGAGCAGCAAAGTGGTGGTGTAGATCAGTCTCTGTTGCTCTGAAGGCCATGAGTCAATGCATATGGCCTTGTCTGTGGTAAAATTCATGATGTGAGAGAGCTGCTCATACAAATCATTAGACAAAATGGATGTGGTCAAAAAGGGCAGGGACATGAGACATGCTAAAGTCCAAATGACTCCAATTCCCAGATAGGCTTGGGAGATACTTGGCCTCCAACCAGTTGGGTTTATGATGAGCTGGTGTCTTTCCAAAGCAATGAGGACAAGGGAAAGAATTGACACTGTCACAGATGTGCACTGAGTGAAAGAGGTCATTTTGCACATAACTTCCCCAAATATCCAGTAGTCCATCATGGTGTAAACAACAGTAAAAGGCAGACAGACAAGACACATAAACAAGTCTGAAATTATTAAGTTGGAAATTAGGATATTGGTTACGTTGGCCTTTTCCTTCTGCTTGGCTATGACAGCAATAAGACAGATGTTTCCAACAATACCCAGAACAGTCTCCAGACTGTAAGAGGTGGCTAGAAAGACAGTAAGGTCAGTGATATTCCTGCACTGATTAGAAATATGCACAGGGAAGCTTCGGTTTGAACTCCAGTTCTTACTGTTTAGGAAATGAAAACCATCATTAACAGCCTTTGTCTTGTTCATCCTGAACTCCAAAATATTATCAAAAAATAGTAGTCAAACAGAGTTGGGTCTTCAGGAGCCAGCCTAAAAAAAGGTTTTATCTGTTATGTTTGGCTGTGGAAGATCTGTGCACATCTGCAAAGGAAGGCAAAAAGAGATTGCTTAGTTATGCTGAGGAATTAGTCAAAAGAGTAGGAGGGTAGGCAGGGACCTAAACACCCAGAATTCTGTGTATATTCTGCAGCTGCCCTTTATATGGTTCATTAGATCATAAAATGGAACCCTTTTCTAAGCTGTGGTATGGAAGTCTGTTTGACTTATGATGTTGTTTACTCATTGTGAAGTTGTCCCATGGATTAAAGAACATCTTAACTTGGTACAGTATCTTGAACCTCACTAATGTGGTAGAGAGGCCTTTCCAGAAAGCTGGATAAAAACATATTTGGGGTAAAGATTGTTTGTAATTCTGATTTTGCAGGGTTCTGATGCAAAACTGAGGAGAAGACATGCTCTGGGGCTGCATCTATCTTCAACTGAGATAAGCATCAGTATGAAAAGTAATGCATATTAAGTGCATAAAGCTAACACTAAAATATCTTATGAGAGTTACTCTGCAAAATGCATTTGTGGCTGCAGCCAGAACCTATATTTGCTTGAGGCAATCACCATACAAAAATTCAGGCTCATATTCTCAGGAGGGATAACACAAGGTAACTTTGAAAAATTCCAAAATAATTCCAAATAATTTTAACATTTTTCAATGTCTTCATGGCTGTGATAGGTCATGGGAAATTCCGTCCAAATTTCCTGCTTCCCTATTCAGGATGAACTCCAGTCCCCATGAAGCATGGATGTCTCCCTCTGGGTTAATAATGTGGCCATCACAGGATTTATCAGAAATATAGGTCAGTCTCCTGATTTTGACTTTAACAGTGGGGCATTTTGATAATTCCTTATGAGAAGCTTCTTACTGATATCGATTCTCACTTGGCATAATTTTGCTTTATTCAACCAAGTTAATTTAAGCACTGAAATAGTATGTGGTATCCACTGGATGCATAGGCAGATAGGTCTGCTTCTTAACTACTGCTGCAAACCCCAAGCTGGGGTTTTCAAAGATGCCTCAGACAGCTGAAGTCATGGAGTTAATAGAGCTGCACAGTTTCAGAAATCTCAGCCACAGGACTGCCTGTACTCTACCAGATGGTTCATAGGAGGCTGTTGTGAATGGCAGAGCTTGCTTTATAATCCTGACCCTGGAATCTAAATCGTCTATGTCCAAGAATCAAAGGGGAAAAAAACCAAAACTGACTCTGCTGGGAGTTCTCCTCAGGCCAGAGGCAGTTTCATGCTGTACAAATGCTTGTAATGTGGAAAGTAAATAAATAATCAGGGAACAACACTATTTGCCCATTGCATGACCCTTTCCTCAGCCATAAAATGCCACTCAAAGATGTTTGTGGGGTTGTGAAAAACTTCTGAGCTTCAGAAAGTAGTAGTGGTGAAATTATGAATTATATAAATAAAATAGTATAGTGAGCTCATTGCTTTGAGTAGCATCTACTGCTGAGCAACTGCATGAATGAGGGTAACCAGTAGCATGCAAACAAAGCACTCATCATCCCACAACTTTTTGTTTGCTTTGTCTTTCTCTTCATGGGTTGCACTGTATGCCTCTAGAGCTGTTGCCTCTCAGGAGCTGATGAAAGCAGTAGCTTTCAGTAAATAAAAAGATGTTTGGGGAACATTCTTCTTGATTAGCAAAAATGAGCACAGTCAGTTCTTTGATTGCTTTGCTAGGTATGTTGATTTAGCTATCTGTATCTATATTTATTCTTTAGCTGTCTGAGCCAGACAAGACAGTCACATTGTGGTATCTTTGTCCTCTTATTGAACTTTCATTTCCTCAGTAGAAGGTGGCAAAACAAATTTCCTGAATCGTGGATGTAGATATGACTCTTTCAGTCCACTCACTTTTGTATTGTTACTCAACCTATGTGAAGAGATTGCCTCTTCTTTTAGTTCCACAAAATAAATCAATGGCAATGTATGGATTGCATGTTCACATATGGGTAGGATATGGTCAAATTAAGTGTGACAATGGATAGAGAATGAAGAACCATCATCCAGACCCTTAGCTTCGAGAGATTGCTGTTGAAGAGAGATACTGCAAACAAAACTGAGTAAAGGGATCAGAACCTTGCTGTATTATTTTGTACCAGTCAAAGGGCCTCAGTCTTGGCATTTGGACAGGAACAACAGACTTCACTGTAAGTAAACACATGAGTGTTTCACTATAGTCTCAGCCTAGTGTCCTTAGCTACAGTATCCTCAACAACAAACACATCGTTCTCTTTTGTCACTTGAAAAATGTGTGCTGAGTTGTTACAAACATCTGTGTCCCACAGTCTTAGCCCTCTCAAGGCATCGGTGAGAAAAAAATGATAATGCTGAAGTGAAAATACAAATCACAAAAGTAGTGGAGCCACCTGAAAAGCAGAAGCCAAAATCCCACAGCTCTTCCCAAGAGAAATGCCAAAGGCAGAGCATGTTTGTGTGTTCATGGCAGATAGCAAACATTGTGGGGATAAGGAGCATTTCTGACGGCTTTGCAATGTATTTTGTTAGGTTAGGAGCTCCCTCTTTTTTAAGACCTTGCATTCCATGATGTCTCCCATAAGGTAACTGTAAAGCACTTCTTTGGCATTCATTCTCAGGATACTGCCCAGAGGTAAATAACAAATTGTCACCATCTTATCACATAAGAGGGTTTTGAGAGAGGGAGATAAGATTGACTTTTCAGGTGTCTCAATGAAACCTGTGGTACACTATGCAGTACTTAAAACTGCCTGACAACCTGATGTCTTGGGAAAAGTCAGAGCCTAGGTCACCTGTGTCCATAGTTCTTTGTATCTCTCACTCTGGCAACCATAGTGTAAGAAGCACTTCTAGAACAACAGAAGAATAGAGGTTGTGGTGACCTTATACTTAGATATTCTATTATGCTATTCTTGTATAGCAGATTCTCAATGTTAATCTCTGCCAAATGTTGTGCTGTCTCAAGGTGTTTGATTGCCACTCAATTTGGTCTGAATTAAGTCAGTCATAAGCAATGGGTACAAAGTCTCTTTAGCTATTTAATCAAATGTTAGCTAATATAGTGAATCACCAATGCATTGGGAATGAGAGAGGTAGTCCCCTCATTGTATTGAAGATCTATTGATTACTCAGTAAAGAAAAACGTCTGTGGGCTAACCCCCAGCTTTTGCCTCCAGAAAGTGAAGCAATACTTATTTGGCTTGTAGGAGTAAGAAGCATGCATCCTAAATCAATTTGCGGAGGGAGTAGGGAAAGAAATTGGATTGTTTTTTGTTTGCTTGTTAATTTGCTTGCTTGTTTGTTTTGGTTTTTTTTATAAACAAAGAGTAATCCTCTTCAGAACCCTCAGTGAATTTCAGGAAAGAGGTTAGTAACAAATGCTAACATGCTTATAAAGCAAGGGGCTTATTTATGCAGTATAAGATAGTTTCTTTATGTGAATGTCTTAAGTCTGCGACAAATTAGTATAATATAGAAGGCAAAAGAGGAGCTTTTTCTGATTTAACCTTAGCATAAGTTCAATTTCTCACATCTTATGTACGCATTCATGACTCAACTTTGTTGCAAGCAAGAAAGAGCAGGATTTGAAGGGTTTATCTGGCTGAACAACACAGCCTTCTACACTAACAAATGTCACTTGGGTTGTCTCAAAAAAAAAACAAACAATCAAACCCAACTATCACCTGTCAGCTTCAAAGTCTCGTCCCATGGGGCTACTCTCTATTGCTCAGAAAAGAAATCCACAGAAGAAAGGGAATTCTGCCAAGATGGGAGAGTGCTGGGCAGTAAGTGGCCCAAAGCAGTTAATGCATGACTGCCCTTGTGAGAGATTTCTGGACTTGAAGATATTCCATGAAAACCCCTACAAAAAACTTTTTCTTTTCCTGAAGGCAGGGTAAAACAAGGGACTAGTACTGATGCTGTGTTCCATGTGCTCACTAGGAAAGGGTGGGTCATTCTTGCATAAGATCATAACCCCTCCATAAGCAATAAGCAGTCACCATACTTGTGATGCACAGTGTGGATCAATTTCCACATCAGGCATTAAGTCAAAGAGAAAAAAATGTTTGCAGTGTTTGGCTTCATTTTCTGGTACTTAGAAGGAATTGCTTATCTAATTGTTCAACCCATATTTTCTGCTTTCAGTCCATAAGACTCTGAGAGAAGTGATTCCTAAAGACAGGTAATAAAATAGTTTCATATCTACAGAATTGCTGTAATTATTTGGAGTAACGCAGCTATTGTCTGCATTTAATAAAATAGAAACAAAGGTTTACCAGAACTCTGAAATGCATATGACAGATGATAATAATTGAGATGGGGGAACTAACAGTCATATCCCCTTTTTGCTGGCGGTGACATTATCTCAGTAAAATAGATTTGCTCTGTTTAGCCTTACATCACAGAGAAAGGCTAAAAATAATGTGGTTGTCTTTACAGGTTGCCAGGAAAGCAACACTTAACTGGATGAGGAAACCTGTCACTGAATACACACAGGTGTCCCACAGAAATGTCAAATCCAGAAGTGATTTGGTCCAGTGAAATTTAATGATGGACTCTTTAATTCCCTGTGGCAAAAAATATTGAGAGGAATAATGTTAGGTCACTAAAAAAGCTATGTAAATGAAACATTTCTAACACTTTTGTAATTACATAGCACACATTGTACATATTAATATCACAGAATGAACCAAGTTGGAAAAGACCTCTGAGATCATCAAGTGCAACCTGTTACCCAACACCATCTAATCAACTAAACCATGGCATCAAGTGCCACAGCCAGTTTCTTTTTAAACACCTCCAGTGATGGTGACTCCACAGCTTCCCTGAGCAGCCCAATCCAATGGCCAATAGCTCTTTCTGCAAAGAATTTCTTCCTAACACCCAGCCTAAACCTCCCCTGGCACAGCTTGAGACTGTGTCCCCTGATTCTGTCACTGGTTGCCTGGGAGAAAAGACCAACCACTGCATGGCTTCACCCTCCTTTCAGGTAGTTGTAGGAAGCAGTAAGGTCTCCCCTGATCCTCCTTCATGTTACAAGTCATAGGGAGATGATATCAATATCCAGGAAAATTAATATTTTTCTCCTCTCATATCTGCACATTTTCAGAAGGAAAACTTACAGAAATTTTGAACTTACATTACAAGTTCATAGAATGGTTTAGGTTAGAAGGGACCTCAAAGATCATCCAGTTCCAACCCCCCTGCCATAGGCAGGGACAACTCCCACTAGAACAGGTCACTCAAGGCCTCGTCCAACCTGGCCTTGAATGCCACCAGGGAGGGGACATCCACAACCTCCCTGGGCAACCTTTTCCAGTGTCTCACCAGCCTCACTGTAAAGAGCCCTTTCCTAACATCTACTTTGAATCTCCCCTCTGCCAGTTTAAACCCATTACCCCTCATCCTGTCATTACAAGACCTTGTGAATAGTCCCTCCCCACCCTCCCTGTAGACCCCTTTCTGATACTGGAAGGCCACTATAAGGTCTCCTCTAAACCTTCTTTGAGTTAACCTTGTCTGATTCTGCAGAAATCAGAGTTTTACAAAAAGACATCTTCCAAATATTTATTTTCTGGTTAAACTCAGAACAACCTTACCAAAAACCATGACGCCAACTTGCAAAGGTAAAAATGTCACTAGCGGGTCAGCAATTTTACAGTGGCAGTTAGCTATTCATTCTCTACTCATTGTGACTTGTCCTGCACTCAAGAGAAGAAAAAAAATACACTTTTACAAAGGTTATCTTTAACAAAAGAGGTGAGGAATCCATAAATCATTGTAATGGGCACCTTAGCAGACTGCCAGTTAGAGTATCTTCTTGAGAATGATGTGATGTGCACTGCCAGAAACTGTATGGGTTGGGTAAAGATCAAGAAGTTTCAGAGACTAGAAAATAAAGAGTGTTTTTCAGTGACTAATGATAACCAGGAAGGCTTTCTGTCACACCATCTAGTGGCAGGCAGCTCTCCTGAACCCCCAAGTTCCCCTAAGAAGCTGCCACCTCCCTTGTGCACCCCACAAGGTTTCAAAGCTCTCCTCAGTGGATAAAAGGGTTGGGATTTTCATAACAAATCCTAATGGATCTATTTCTTAGTCAGCAATCTGCTTCGTTGGAAAGTGTTGGTTCAGTGTACCATACTCTGACCATCTTATGAAACTGAAATATGTCCCTCAAATGCTTTTTTCTGAATCAGGTGGAGGAGTGAGAACCCAAATTATTTGGCTCCATTGGCTTCAATACCAAGCTTGGTATTGCCATCTCCTCTACAGTGGTACCAAGTCTTTGGTTTGCTAAAAAATTCTCAGGAATTGATTATGACTGTTTTATTTCCAATTAAATGAAATATTACATTCATACCAAAATAACTTTTTTAATGCATGTGACAATGCCTGCTTTTACTCCAAAAAACAATCCAGTCTTTCAAAACTATACGTTTGATGTTTTGGTTCAGGCACTGACTGATAAACGCAATTGATTGTTTGCTCAGCCTTAGTCAAAGATGAATGGTAAACAGCAAAGGCCTCCCTTGGTTTTATAACCCTTTTTGCTAAATTATTACCATTAATAACTACATTAATGTTTATTATGGTGGCATTAAAATATAGGTCCCTCTGTGCTTGGTGCTGTGTGGGTCTAGGGGAGCAGACAAGTCTCTTGATGGAGACAGATGAGAGCTCAAAAAAGCATGCAAAGAGAACAAAGTATTTATTACTGTTTTCCTTGCCTTGTGATTAGATTCAGAACATGCTCATTATAGTGGACTTTGGATCAAGTTCCTGCCTTTTTTTTCTGTATTGTTCTTAAACCATAAATAAATCTGCAGCATTTTCATGGAACTGAAGGATGGTGCAGGAATTATTTGCTTTCAGAGGTTGAACATGCAGAAAGCCTTTCAATCCATGACTTCTCTTGAATTTCGATTTTATGTCCCTGTTCATATCAATGCTAACTGAATTATTTTCATCATTTACTGGTTACCCTGATAGCTAAGTGAAGAGTCATAACTTAACTGTTTGCAATCCATATACTTATGTTCTTCTAAAACTTGTTTCTTTAGATTATAGTGATGTAGCAGCTCCTTACTAACTCTCCCTTAAAAGTTTCTGATACATAATTCTTGCCTTGGATCTTAGGTTAAGTTTCAAGTGAATACTTAACATTTTCTGATCAGAAATCAGTCATTACTCAAGGCAGAAAAGGAGTCAACAACGGTGACATCATCTGTCATTCACTCAAGTGAAAGTGGAATTTTACAATCAGAAGTGATAACTCCAGTAAAGAAATCTGAGATCTTATCAGTCTGAAATTGATAATTCAGAAAATTCTTACCTGTTACTGATTAAGAAAATCTCTGGAGTTACACATTTCTATCTCGGAAGAAAGGATTGTTGTAGTAGCAAAGCAAGGTCTTCTGTGTCCTAGAAATCCAGAAGAGAAGCTCTCCTCACTGCTTCAGTAGGTAATTTGGGTGGCATCTCCCTCCTTCTATCTCCCCTCCTCCTGCCTTCCCTCCCTTCAGCTTAGCCAATGAATTTTGCTTTATGATTATGATCTGACTTTGAAGTTCTGGCTCCCTCTGCTGTTACACAGATACAAAAATTCTACAGCTGTTTGTGAGGAAGAGCAACTTCAGCAAAGACTTGTAAACCTATCTGAAGCCAGCATGCACCCATGAGGGAAGGAATTGAGCATTCAAGTGGAAGGCAAAGAGATAAAAGAACAGAGCCTAATCCTGTTCTTACTGAGGCAAGATTTCTGTAGGACTCATAAAGAATTTTTGCCTCATCCATATCAAAATGTTGCCAGTATCAGGTTGGGTTTTTTGATGTTGTTGATTTTATGCTCCATCACAAGCTGATATTGAATATTTGTTTTGGAAGGATCCATGCTGCAAGTCTTTAGATTGTGAAAGGGGAAGAGGTACACTATTACTCGAGCAGGCAACTTGGAAATGTAAGATCACCAAGGAAGCTGGAAATAGAGGAAAAAGAAGGATCTGCAGAAGTGTCAGTTTGATTTGGCCCAGGTCTCTCTCAGGGGGAAAAAAAAATAAAGACAGAAGGCACAGTTGCAAATTGATCTCTTCCACTGGAAAAAATATAGAATCATAGAATCAGTCAGGGTTGGAAGGGACCACAAGGGACATCTAGTTCCAAACCCCCTGCCATGGGCAGGGACACCTTACCCTAGATCAAGCTGGCCAGAGCCCCATCCAGCCTGTCCGTAAACACCTCCAGGGACAGGGCCTCAACCACCTCCCTGGGTAACCCATTCCAGGCTCTCATCACTCTCATGCTGAAGAACTTCCTCCTCACATCCAGCCTGAACCTACCCATCTCCAGCTTTGCTCCATTCCCTGTAGTCCTGTCACTCCCTGAGAGCCTGAAAAGTCCCTCCCCAGCTTTTTTGTAGGCTCCCTTCAGATACTGAAAGGCCACAATAGGGTCACCTGGGAGCCGCCTCTTCTCCAGACTGAACAGCCCCAACTCTTTCAGTCTGTCCTCATAGGAGAGGTGCTCCAGCCCTCTGATCATCCTTGTGGCCCTTCTCTGGAGACGCTCCAGGCACATCCACATCATTCCTGTAATAGGGGCTCCAGAACTGGGCACAGTACTCCTGATGGGGTCTCACCAGAGCAGAGTAGAGGGGGAGTATTGCCTCCCTTGCCCTGCTGGCCACACTTTTCCCAATGCAGCCCAGGATCTGGTTGGCCCTCCTGGCTGCAGGTGCACACTGCTGGCTCATGTTGAGCTTCTCGTCCACCAGCACCCCCAAGTCCCTCTCCTCAGGGCTGCTCTCCAGCCACTCACTGCCCAGCCTGAATTTGTGCTTGGCATTGCCCTGACCTCCAGATGCAAGACCTTGCACTTGGTCTTGTTGAACCTCCTGAGGTTGGCTTGTGCCCACCGCTCCAGCCTGTCCAGATCCCTCTGGATGGCATCCCTTCCCTCCAGTGTGCTGCACCACACAGCTTGGTGTCATCAGCAAACTTGCTGAGGGTGCACTCAATGCCTCTGTCCATGTCACTGACAAAGATGTTGAACAAGACTGGTCCCAGGACTGATCCCTGAGGGACTCCACTTGTCACTGGCCTCCACTTGGACATGGAGCCATTGACAGCCACTCTTTGGGTGTGGCCATCAAGCCAGTTCTTTATCCATCTAGTGCTCCACCCACCAAATCCATGTTTCACCAGTTTGGAGACCAGGATGTGGCCTTGCTCAGGTCCAGGTAAATGACATCAGTTGCTCGCCCCTCATCTATTAATGTTGTGACCTGTTCATAGAATGCCACCAGGTTTGTCAGGCAGGATTTGCCCTTGGCGAAGCCATGCTGATTGTAGCCAATCACCTCTTCACTATTCTTCTGTTTCAGTAGTGCCTCCAGGAGGATCTACTCCATGATCTTACTGGGCACAGAGGTGAGACTGACTGGCCTGGAGTTCCCTGGCTCCTCCTTCCTACCCTTTTTGAAAATGGGAGTTATGTTTCCCTTTTTCCATTCACTGGGGACTGCACCAGACTGCCATGACTTTTGGAATAGAGAGGGGTTTAGCAGCCTTATCTGCCAGTTCCCTCAGCACCCGTGGGTGTATCCCGTCGGGTCCCATGGACTTGACACATACAGACATATTATATCACAATAAACTAGTTTGCCTTTACTTAAAGTAGATTTTAAGCTATGATCAACTACTTAACTAGTCCAGTGGATAATGTTATTCTAGGGCCTTTTTAAAGGTGTGAAGAGTAAATATGTTTTCATTTTCAGGTATGCTGTAAGTCAACAGTAATCAAACATTTCAATATCAAAATAAGTACAGGCTCTTATCAACTAACCTAACTGAAAATAGTTTTTAATGTGTACTGTATTCTTGAGCATTTTTTCTGCTATCAGATTTCACAGATGGTCATCTGCTTCAGAAGCTTAACTGGCTTTTTCTGTCACTAGAGGAAAATCAAAGGAAAAGCAAAATATTTAAGATCTTGCTAGGATATTTTGGCATTTCTCATGTCTTATGATATTGAGAAGCATAAAACTGGAATCTGTATAATGAGTGGTGTATGCTGAAGACTTGTCCTTAGTAATGGATTCTTTTTTTAAGGCCATGTTTGAGCTGCTTCTTGTTTTTAATTATTTTTCTTAATTTGCCCAGCCTTCTTCTCAAGAGCTCTCTTTGCTGTCTAATTTGAACCAGCATCCCATGCCTCAGCATTTCCCTTTAACCAGGCAACTCAGAAGGAGATGACCTTCCTGATCTTGTTAGGGAAAAGGACATGAGGTTTGTGCTCTAGCTGAGAAGGCATCAGCCTGCATAGATTCTGAGCCTCTTTCAGCTCCTTAGGAAGTAGAAGCTTCCTATCTTAGTGGAGCCAGAAAAGCTGAAATGGTTTACGTAGCTGTCCTGGTCACTTCCATTTGTTCCTTACATTCTTGATCATATTTGTTCTGCTGTTTAAAGCATTAAAGAAGAGTTGAATACCACTGGGAAACAGTCCTATAACTGAGGTTGCTAAACCACTGTCCATCATATTTGAAAGGTCATGGCAGACTGGTGAAGTTCCTGCCAACTGGAAAAGGGAAAATATAATGTCTGTTTTCAAGAAGAGAAAAAAAGGATGACCCTGGGAACTACAGACCAGTCAGTCTCACCTCTGTGTCTGGCAAGATCATGGAGAAGATCCTCCTAGAGCAACAAAGCCGGTGAGGGGCCTAGAACACAAACCCTATGAGGAGAGGCTGAGGGAGCTGGGGTTGTTTAGCCTGGAGAAGAGGAGGCTCAGGGCAGACCTCATTGCTGTCTACAACTACCTGAAGGGAGGCTGTAGCCAGGTGGGGGTTGGTCTCTTCTCCCAGGCAACCAGCAACAGAACAAGGGGACACAGTCTCAAGTTGTGCNGATGCTCCCTACCTGGAGGCATTCAAGGCCAGGTTGGATGAAGCCTTGAGTGACCTGTGCTAGTGGAATGTGTCCCTGCCTATGGCAGGGGGGGTGGAACTGGCTAATCTTTGAGGTCCCTTCTAACCTAAACCATTCTATGAACTATTCTCATCCATCACAGCCACCGGCATACCTGAACCAGCTTTACCTCTACACCTCCCAAACATTTAAAACTATGCTGCATCATTTTTATTCTCTCAATTCAAGCATTTGAGCAGAGCCTGCAAACTAGGAAATTAGCATCTGCTCACTTCTTAAAAGTCAACAGAGATCAGCTGCAGCACTGTTCCTGGAAGACTGCTCAGGGCTCTGCCACTCAGGGATCAGGAAATGACCCAACCACCAGTATTTTACTATGGCATCTGGGACTTTCTCTTTTCCTTGTTTTTACGGCTGAACTACTGTAGTAAGATTCTGACAACTTTGCAAGGTGAATAGGGCTGCAGTATAGTCCTGTTAACACACATGTGCAAGGGGACACAGTCTCAAGTTGTGCCAGGGGAAGTATAGGCTGGACGTTAGGAGGAAGTTCTTCCCACAGAGAGTGATTTGCCATTGGAATGGGCTGCCCAGGGAGGTGGTGGAGTCACCGTCCCTGGAGGTGTTCAAGAAAAGACTGGATGAGGCACTTAGTGATGGCTGGGTAGGACTGAGTGATAGGTTGGACTGGATGATCTTGGAGGTCTCTTCCAACCTGGTTGATTCTATGATTTTATTTTTTTCCACATTGTGTCCAAACTTCAGGTGAAAATGCTCACTATTAGCAAGGTAACGTAGGAGCAGCACTTGAGTCATTCCAACCCTGGATTATTTTGTGTGGCTGGCACTTCCATGCACAGAGCAGCCACGGACTGTAAGATGAGATGTGGTGGAATTGGAACTGACATGCAGTAGCTGTTGAGACTATAGCATAGAAAGGACAATACTGCAGCTACCTTGGTGTGAGAATACCAGCATCAAGACAAAGAAATATGCACACCTGTGTTTCCTCATTCAGGTGGGTCTTGTAGGCTTGCTTCAGTATCTTGCAGAAAGGGATCCTGGTACCCAAGCTGGCTAGTTCAGTAGTCCCCATTGTATAGTAAAATTAAATGTGGCCATATTCAAGTAATATGGAAATACTGCAATCCCAGCTACTGCCAGTCTGCCTGCTTCTCTTCATATCAGTAGATTTGCATTGATTCTAGCAACTAACAGACCAACCCAAAGAGCAATAAGAAGGCTTGTTCCCACTTTCTGTCCACAGCATATGCTCCTTTTATGGGAAGGCACTGGGGAACTGTCCTGTTTTCACTGCAAGGGTTAGGAGTGGGCTGGCTACTAGACAAGTGACAGATGCTTTCTGTTATCAAAGGGAAGAGAAAGGGAACAACAGTGAGAGGTTTATATTAAAAATGCTGTGGCTAGCAGGAGTAGGGAGGTGATCGTCCCCTTGTACTCAGCTTTGGTGAGGTCACACCTTGAATGCTGTCTTCAGTTTGGGGCACCACAACACAAGACAGATGTGGAGGTGCTGGAGCAGATCCAGAAGAGCGCAACAAAGCTGGTGAAGGGCCTGGAAAATAAATCTTATGGGGAGCAACTGAGGGAGCTGGGGATGGTTAGTTTGAGTAAGAGAAGGCTGAAGGGAGACCTCTTTGCTGTCTACAACTACCTGAAGGGAAGTTGTGGAGAGGCTACTGCTGGTCTCTTCTCACAGGTAATTGGAGACAGAACAAGAGGGAATGGCCTCAAGCTGAGGGTGAGTAGGTTTAGACTGGACATTAGGAAAAAGTTTTTCATGGAGAGAGTGGTCAGGCACTGGAATGAGCTGCCCAGGGAGGTGATTGAGTCACCCACCCTGGATGTGTTTAAGGGTCATCTGGATGTGGTGCTTAGGGATATGGTTTAAGGTGAATCTTGTAGGGTAGGGTTTTAGGCTGGGCTTGGTGATCCTGAGGGTCCTTTCCAACCTGGATGTATCTGTGATTCTGTGAATTGGAAAACTAAAATTTATTTACTCTTACTGTTATTTTCTTTACATACAAATATACACAAACCCAATATCAAACCAAACCACCCAAGGACAATTAGTCACTGTCACCACTGGCCTGTGGCAGAAATCCCACACTGAACTCAGTAGCAGACTCAAATTCAGGAGCTGCATTCTGAAATTCAGGAACTCGTGTCACAGCAGTGGGATTATAGTTGTATTCTGGATGCTTTGAGGGTATCTTTCTTTCAGTGTTCTTGTGTCAGACCTTCAGTAACATCAGCCTTCAGTGACTGAGCCCTGATGCTCTGTCTTTTTCTTTCCTCTGAGTATGCAATAACAGAGGCCACTTCTCCTACAGTATGTTTAGTAAATCTAATTGCAACCCAGCATCTGGAGTCCTGCTTTAGCTGGCACTGTTAAACAGTAAGCAAGCAGTGCCCACAAGGAGTAGTACTAGGTACTCAATGACAAAAGCATATGGAGAAGATGTGCCACAGAACTGTATACAGTTCACGTGTATGCTAAGCTTACCAGGTCTACGTGGCATCCTTACAGGCATTTTGCACAAGCTTAATTTGGCTTTATTTTGTCAGAATCTCTACCTCCCTCTGAGGTAGAATTGTTATTTTTATCATTTTCAGCCTTCTCCAATTTGTTCATAACCCTCCTTCCATGCTATGAAACTGATGTATCTTCCCAGGGATTTTTCTGAAGTGCTTAATTGATGTTCCAGCCTTCGGAAAAGAAGTGCTGTTACTCAAGGATCCCAAGGCAGGCCAATATAAAAGCAGCTAGTATTTTGGAGGCTGACAGCACGATCCCTTAAATCTATTTCCCCATGTATATAACTGAGTGAAATCCTCTGATCTGCCCACAGCAAGCTGAAAAGTGAGGGCTCCTCCAGTGTCTCCTGTCCCCAGGTTGGAAAGGTCACAGCCAGCTCCAGTGTTGTCCACTCTATTACTACCAAGAAAGCACAGGAGGATACTGACAAAAGGAGCTGCTACTAGGTAGTTCTAAGTAATCCTGGAGGCCAAAGATTTGAAAAGTTATTACCATATTTCTTACTCTACCTGCTTCCTGGAATTACCTCAATGACTTTCTAGTAGTACCTGGAGCCATGGGTGGGTTTTGTTCTAACTTTTAAGCTGTTGTCTTTACTATGTGCAGGTTTTCTGTCAGCACCACACTTGCAAGTAGGCCATGTGATTGAGGTTTTCCAGAACAGATATTAAAAAAGTTGGTGTTTCCACTGGTTGATATATTTCATTACAATGTAATTCAGCAAGGTGGAGAAAAGGCAGATGAAACAAACACTTACGATGTCAGTATTGAATAAACCGAACACACTCTAATGATTTATTTGGGCCTTTTAAACTGCACAGTGCTCTTGTTATAATTGCTCTAATATCATCTAAATATGTTTTATAGGATATGTCTCGTACAAAGGACTTTGGCAGACTTTGTACCAGGAACAGTGTAATGCCTGAAGTCTGGAAGCTAAATATGTTTTATAGTCTAGATTTTCTGTACAAACAGCTTTCATGAGGTTGTTTTGCAGCGGACTTCAATCCAAACAAGATTACTGCAGGAAATTCTACCCCAGCATGGAAGGCTACAGAGCTATTTATATGGCATTTCTTTGCAGCAGGTTGGACTCTCAGGCATGTGCTTGACTTATTTGTGATATACCAGTCATCTCCTGGAGAATATTCTCCCTTGTGCATCTACACTAATGGATTGAGCTACGCAAGGCACCTATGTAGGCGGAGGCTCCCAAAGGGCTGTTTTCTGCTTTGTTTCATCCCGTTCTTCTGGTATACATGTCCTTGGGGGAATGCCAGTGAGCATAATAAATCTGTTTGTCTGGCAACAATTTATATAGTACCTGTTACTCTAAAAGCTAAATGACTTCCATATCAATAATTAGATTTATAAACATTTACTGACACCATGAATTCTTCTGTTTTCCATAAGACCAAGCAGTGACTACTTAGAAGGAAAACCAGTGATGTGATGTATGTGAAAATTTATTTAACTCCAGATTCTCACAGGAAAAAAAAAAAGTCACAAAGCTGTGTGGTAAAGCTTAGTTCCAAATGTGCATGTTACAAGACAAACCAGTTGGTATCAGAAATTAGATGTGGTACAATTAAAGCTGTGACAGGCACGAGGCAAACCCATTCCTTCTGAAAACACATGGCTCTGTTGCTTTCTTTTAAAGGAGAAAAGAAGAACATCTTCAACTTCTGGGGTAGGTGCAAAAGAGGGGAAATACACCTAACCAGCTCCATTGTAGACTTTGCAGCTTACTTCAGGATTAGTCTTCTTCACTACTCGAATAGAACAGCTTTTCTTGTGAAATAGACCAACACAGTTTACCTTGTCATAGTTCTTGGGGATTAAAACCCTGTCATTGAGAAAGGCAAAGAGAAAATCAGAAGACAAGACAGACTGAAAAGAATACTTACTGAGCCACAGCCACCCTGGAGCAAGCTACATCACTGATCAATTTGATTCATGGATTCCATTGATACAAGTGCTATGAATTAGCATAGGAATACAGAGCCCCAGTCCTGCCTGTTAACAAGTGATTTCCCAGTACTGGTTCTCATTTAAATGGAGTTCTCACTAGTCATTATGTTAGAGATTGAAACAGTTTGCCCAGGGAGGTGACTGAGTCCCCATCCCTGGAGATATTCAAAGTGAGGCTTGACAGGGCTCTGGACAATGTGATCTACTTGAGGATGCCCCTGCTTACTGCAGAGGGGGTTGGACTAGATGACCTTTGGAGGTCCCTTCCAACCCAGATCATTCTATGATAAATGACTATGCAGAGACAAAATAGGGATGAGTTCTGTTTTCCCCATTCAAACTTGCTTGGTAGTAACAAACTACTTAAAGTTCCTAAATCACCCCAGCATGATTATCTCCTAACAGAGCCTTTTCACAGAATAGACAGGCTCCCTCCCTGGCTGAGGAAAGCCAGGCATATATCCCAAAAAGTGTTCATTGGGTTGTATCCTTCCTCACAGATCCTTTATGATACTCTTTCTGCCTTGTCTCAAGAAGAATTTTTCCAGCTTTCTAGGGAGATAACTAGTTGAAACCACCATATTCAGGAAGACATAGTTCTGCTTTAAGTGTCATCTGCCACACACGAGGCAGAAATGCATAAGAAGATTTAGAAAGCAAATTATCAGAGCAGGGCTTTGTGTCATGTTTTGATAAGCAGGAAGAGTGGGCTCTTGGCAGCATAGGAAGGATGTGGAGCAGCTCTGGCCTGATTAGATCCTTGCAGACAGGCCACTGGTCTGGTACAGAGCTGCAGAAGTAAGCATGGTTTAGGGATCTGGAGAGAAGCTGTTGAATAGAAGGATGAAAGCAGAAAATTAAGGGAAGCACACACCCAGTTAGTGTCAGAAACAAAAGGACTGGGTGATGAGGAAGGGTTGTGTGCTGGAAATATCCTAACTATTTCATTGTGTTTCTTCCTAAAGAAGTCTATCTGATTGCCAGAATATCCTGTGTGGTCACAGTTAGAGCCAAGTGGGAAACAAGAAGAGTAATTTTGCCCATTTGCACACAAAATTCCAGGGCACACTTTTTAAAGTCTGAACACTTCAACTGAAATGTTCCTGAATAAACAAACCCCAATTTGGGTGAACTTACAAGCTGCAGCAAATCATTGCGGTCGTCTTACACTTGCATTGGTAACAATCTTCATTTTTCCATACTGCACCAAAAACATAGAGGTTTCTGTCTGAAAGGCAACCTGCATGAACACACCAGAAAACAATCAGTAGATCAGTATGAACACACATCAATAGGCACAGACCACTGTCTTGTGTTTGTGGACTAGCAATCAAAGGACTGATTTCCACTAAGTCACGCCAAGTAAGAATCTAACCCAGTGCTCAGCAGAAAAGGTACTACGTCTTTACTCCTCAAGTGCACATGGGTGTATAATGTGGCATGATACAGTATTAGTAACTACATATCAGAGAAGTACTATTCTGCTATTGCAAGGGACCTGAGAAATACCTTATCTTATGTTTATGGTAGGATCTTTCTGCCCTTTCTCTTATGCAACATACAGGTATAGACTTCAATAAGAATTGGAGAGAAGGAAGAAAATTAGACTTCAACTTGTTCTGCTAGATTGAATTTAAATGCAAGCTGTGTTGTCTTTGTTTTTATTTTAGTGTCAGGTAACCCACTTAGGTTAGTCAGTGCTCCTTAAAGTATGCAATTCTTTCTGCGTGGGCAAGGATTTCAGTTATATGTCAGCCTAGATGGGAACAACTGAACAGGATAGAGTGTCTCTCTCTGTCCAGAAATGCCTCCAGCTGATTTGTGAGTATGCAGCTGTTTGGATCATTCCTCAGCAAAGAATGTATTGCATTATTTCAATATTTCTTAAAAAAAAAAATAAAAAGGCTTTACATATTTGAATCAATGTCTAATATATTTGCCATTCTTACCATATTTGCTGGCTGGTCTAAAGTAACAACGAGCATCACACAATGACCTTGAGAGGAGAAGGATCAAGTAACAGAGCAGCAAGAATTTCTAGAAAAGAAATAACTTTTCTTTTAAATGAGGTGTGTTTATTTTAAGAGGCCTAGCAGAATAACTTGCATAGAATTAAGGCTGAGTCTTACTGTTTCAAATAAACTGAGATTAAAAAATACTTCCAGCGTACATACACGCATGCACCCCCCTCCATGATCTACTAACTTACCATATTTGCCCGAGCTGCTCAAATTTCACAGTTGGAGTAGTAGATGTTTATATATAGTGAGGAAACAATGGTTAGTGCAAAGGGAGGTGATGTAAATGTGAGCGCTTGGGGTGCCAATGGACATTCTAACCTGTTCCAATCATCAATCAGAAAGTGGCATCTCAGTTTTGCAAATCCTTGTTTTGTGCATTGGCATACCTTGGAATCTCGATTTCCTTTGTGCTGGTGTAAATCTGAAGAAACTAGTTACTCCACATCAGCCTTGGTATTGGTGGAAGAGTCTGACCCCTAGAAAGCTATGCCTCCAGAACTGGCAGGCCATCAAGAAACGGTAGGGAAAAGGCACATGCTACACAAGGTTGAAGGGCACTATTGTTTGGCTTGACCTGCTAGTAGGATATTGCCTCCGCGTATGGAACAGGCCATTCATATAGTGCAGTGGTGTGGAGAGTCTACTGTTCTCAGACTGATTTATTACATTTTCAATTATTTTACATGACACATTATTTTGTCCATATTTAGCAACCTGCAGGGACTGGCTGCAGCTTTCAGTCTCTCAATTGCTGAAGCAAAGCCAGGCCTGGGGAATAGAGGCTATTTCCACAACCAAATAGCACCTTTTTGACAGCAGAAGTGAGACGAGCTGTGTATTGTCTCAGTCCAGAAATAAATGTAACAGTAAGGATGATTGCCACTCGTGGCTGCCATCCTGACAGGAACAAAGGGAGGCAAAAAGAGAAAAAGTTCCAGTTCTTAGAGAATTGCCTAAATTAGGAAAAGACTTTTAAGATCAAGTTAAATTATTAACCTAACATTGACAAGTCTGAGAGTAAACCATATCCCAAGCACTGCCCTGGGCGGTGTTGTTCCAATGCCTGATAAACCCTTTCAGCTGCCTCTAACACAACTGGAATCAGATAGTGTTTCTGCAATGCTAAAATTAAGGCATTTCTTTGAATACACATCTTACCATAGATATCCAGGTCATTGGGCCATGAGACTGTTGAAATACAAAGTATTTGAGACTGCATCTCACAACCTGCCAGGAAATCTAGCATAGATTCCTGTGGATGCATCAGGGTCTGTAGGTATTCAATGCTTGGTTGAATTAGAGCACAGATATAAGTTTTAAAAGTTGCTAGATAATTCCCAGCATAATATGGTTCATTAGTTTCATTAGCTTGGCTCTTTGAGAACACCTGGGTTTCATTAGACACCTTGATTGGTGTGTCTAAGTTTGTCAGCTTCTGCTGATTGACAAATATCCAGATGAAACAAAACTGCACTAAAAGTAGTTTGGGGATAAAAGGGGCAGTGGCAGAATGAGTGTGGCCTCTTAGGAGATAGGGAGTGATGGAGTGCTGGTGAGAAGGTGGCTGTAGGCTTTCTGTTGTTGTCTTTTGTCATTTTTGTTTGGGTTTTGGGAGTTTTGTCTGTCTTTTTGCTGTGGTCTTCTTGTGGTGGAAGATATGATTTATGTAAGCTTTGTCTATTTATTGTGCTCATCAAGAGGCTTTAGAGCTTCTGTTGCACTATGTATTTATCCTTGCAGTGGAGCTGTCAGCTTTAGTGTTAACATTGCGATTTTGGTAGATTATGCTCTCTGTGTGTCTACAACTACCTGAAGGGAGGCTGTAGCCAGGTGGGGGTTGGTCTCTTCTCCCAGGCAACCAGCAACAGAACAAGGGGACACAGTCTCAAGTTGTGCCGGGGGAGGTATAGGCTGGATGTTAGGAGGAAGTTCTTCACAGAGAGAGTGATTGGCATTGGAATGGGCTGCCCAGGGAGGTGGTGGAGTCACCGTCCCTGGAGGTGTTCAAAAAAAGCCTGGATGAGGCACTTAGGGCCAAGGTCTAGTTGACTGGATAAGGTTGGGTGATAGGTTGGACTGGATGATCTTGGAGGTCTCTTCCAACCTGGTTGATTCTATGATCCTGCTGCAGAAAACAGTTGAAATACCTAATGAAGTGCCTTGAGAAAGACGTCCTCCTCTAGTAATCTTTAAATGTATAAATTTCTAGTTAAAGGGAATGTGTTGCTCAAAATTCATCTGTTAGCAATTATAAGCAAATACATTACCATTCTTCCACTACTAAGCCTTTAAATACATGATGTGAATTTTGTTTTATCTTTATTTAAACCATTTGATTAAGGACTAGTGTAATTAGGAGTTGGACCTACTTCTACACTGTTCATGATGTAACTTGACATAAATCTTGTGCTGCTTCTCGAGAAGAAGTAGATGTCATAGTGTGCAATACATCTAATTAGAGTATGGTTGCCAGGAAATACAAGAAACTTCTGACCTAAAGGACTTGAGGATTCTGAATTATTCTCTTACTCAGGATGACTACTTTAGTTAATGATCTTTTCTTCCTTGGGGATAAATAACTATATTAATGTTTTTTTTTTTTTTTCATAATTCTGTTGTTTCTTAGGTAGACAAAAGTATAAAGTGTGCACTAAAAGGAGGAAACGGAAATGTAGAGTGACCAAGGCTGTTCTGCCATAAATACCTGGTAGATTTATCTTCTTAACCTGAAATGTACATTAAAGCATGCTGTGTGCTTTTCCTTAAAGGCATCTTAAAACATCCTGGATTCCAGACTTGTAATATCCAGAGAGTTGTCTGTTGCATTTATAGCAGAGTAGAGGCTGAACCTGTGCCTGTCCATGTTCCTGCTGACTTGCTTGGAACCTTTCTCTTAACACAAATAAGACTTTCCATGTTGAGTGTAAATAAAGTTACCTTTGGAGGCTGCAGCATTAAGCAAGTAGACCTGGGGGTACTGTTAAGAAAGTTATGTTTCCCTAGCCTAGATTGACTAGCTAGAAGCAGGTGTTGATCTGTTGGAAGGTAGGAGAGCCCTGCAGAGGGACCTAGACAGGCTGGATGTGTGGGCAGAGGCCAATGGGATGAAATTTAACAAGGCCAAGTGCAGGGTTCTGCACTTTGGCCACAACAACCTGTTGTAAAGGGGGGGGGCATTCAATTTTAGATGTTTGGGGAAATCCGAGGCCGATTTAAATGTTATTAAATAATTTATTAACAAAAAATTATACATATATATATACACACACACCCCCAAACCTATATACAAACAACCCCACAAGTCCTCTGTACATTGTTGATGACATCACTCCATAGAATGTCCATTTACTATTGAATTTAAACGATCTAATACAAATTTCAGTAAAGCTCCAATCAGAGAGTTTTGCGGCAGAACGTGCCGCTGGCGGAATTAAGGAGACACTGTTGTGACTTGAACAAGAGAGTTGAGGTACTCACAAATCGGAGTTCTATTTCTGTGGTCCTCAAAATATAAGATGATGGGAGTCACGAAGTTGATCCAGGTAGGGACAGTGGTTCTTCGGGTTCTGGGG
>WAAF01000878.1:232301-266346 GCA_013400475.1 Tricholaema leucomelas
GGCCTGGAACACAAACCCTATGAGGAGAAGCTGAGGGAGCTGGGGTTGTTTAGCCTGGAGAAGAGGAGGCTCAGGGCAGACCTCATTGCTGTCTACAACTACCTGAAGGGAGGTTGTAGCCAGGTGGGGGTTGGTCTCTTCTCCCAGGCAACCAGCAACAGAACAAGGGGACACAGCCTCAAGTTGTGCCAGGGGAGGTATAGGCTGGATGTTAGGAGGAAATTCTTCACAGAGTGATTTGCCATTGGAATGGGCTGCCCAGGATTGGAATGGGCTGCCAGGGAGGTGGTGGAGTCGCCATCCCTGGAGATGTTCAAGAAAAGACTGGATGAGGCACTTAGTGCCATGGTCTAGTTGACTGGATAGGGCTGGGTGATAGGTTGGACTGGACGATCTTGGCGGTCTCTTCGAACCTGGTTAATTCCATTCTATTCTAAATGGCTGCCACACACTGGGAGGCTACCTCTGAGACACAGAGACTATGGCACCTTGATGCTTTCCCCCTGTACCTTCTACCTTAGAGTATGTTGTACTGGAAGGACTTGCATCCCAGCTCTAGGCATACTAAATTAAGTTACACTTCTTTCACTGGCTGTGAGGGTATAGAAGCAGTTAATGCATAAGTATCCTAAAGTTGAGATTTGTGAAGCATTGGCATGAACATCCAGCACTGCCTTTCCATGTTTATCCAGCTCCTATGCCTGTCAAGGAAGTTGCCAAACTAAACTGGTCAAATTATGTAGCAGCTTGGCTAAAACAGCGAGTCTGTGCCAAGCTAAGGAGGCCATTCTGCCCTGCGAGGCTTTTGCAATTAGAAGAATTCAGACTTTTCTGAGGAGAGTCCTGGAGTTGAATTGAAGGGTCTGGGCTGTGATCACCAAGGCTATGGCTAGGATATAAATTTCATCATTTGATTGAAACTTGCTTACGGCAGCCTTTATTGGCTTTAGACACGATCTGTTGTATGCTTATTGTTTCACCTTGCGTTTCCTGATTCAAGACTACAGTAATGTGCTGTTTAATTCCTGAACACTATGATAGGCTTCAAAATTTCATTAAAGAACATGAATAAATCTGACCTGATTTCAAAAGGGTTCATATCAGTCTGTTTCAAAGAAGAGAAACCTGTGCTCCTTCTGTCTCTGACAACTGATTGCCTACATTTTTTAGCTAACTCATGGGAGCAAGCCATTAGATAAGACCCCACCTAATGTGTGTGCAACTTTTCAGAAATCAAATGACTTCATCAAAATTGGTATCTTTCCCAAAAACACCATCTGTGTGACCTGGCCCTCATCAATGAGGATATAGTTTGTTACTTATCAGAAGTGTGGCAGTATCAGTGTGGCTACCACTTGGGATAGGTGGTACTGTCTTCCCTCTGCAGGAAGGATTCAAGGCTGATTTTGTGATACTTTCAGGTTATGCAAAGGTACCCTGCCAAAGTCCTCTCCCTAACAAGTTTTAAAAGACATTTGTCTACTAATTCTCCCTTTCTTTCCTAATCAGTTCACACTTACACTGATCTGGGGCAGACAAGAGTTGAGTACTTTTTATGTGAGGGAGTTTTGTTTATTTTAAACTTTAACTATTTAAAGTTGTTCAGCCAATATGTGTGCTGCCCTTTCTCCAGCCTGGCCATGACTCTTAACACTCTCCCTTTGAAGCAAAAATTTACTTCACTAACTGCTGCTCATGCAGAAAGCCTGACTTGTTTGTTGACTTGTTTGTTTTTCTTTAAACTGTCCAGTAAAATGACATAAACACAAAGGCAGTCTAACACCTCCACTACTTTGATGGGAAGTGAGCCATTCTTTTCCCTTCCTTCAGTGCTAGGATTACCAAGGGGGTAGTTTTGGTCTCAGTCCATAAACCTCTTTAGATCCAAAGGTCCCGTTTGCCTTCAGCAGGAATTAGCACTCACATAAATCCTGAGTCTGAGTCCAGAACTGCACAGTCTTGGTTTGCTGTCTGTGCTTCACTCATGATATCTCTCTTCCTCATTTCTTCTCTCCTCCTGGAGAACAATCTACAAAGCACAGGGAACCTCAGCTAGAACAATCTATATGTACATGTCTGAGCTGGCACGACATGAAGAGACAGTTAATAATCATACTTAGACGACAGTGTCCCTGGGTCACTGGATGAAATGGGCTATGCCAAGCTGAAATAGCAGTGTCTGTCTTCCTATTAGACAGGAAAAAACAGTGGAAGAACAGAGTTGTTATATCTGTTACTATCTTTAGTATAATGTACTTTGAATGACCATACAAGGGATTAACTCTAGCCTAGGTTTCTCCTAGAAAGCTTGCATGTACCAGTGATATCAAAGTGCAGATGGCAGAGAAACACAAGGTTAAACACTGTGTCTTTTTTTCCTTCCAGTTTCTGTGACACGGTGACAGTTCTGCCTTCTTTCAGTACTGCAGGCTTGTAGGTAGCTGACCACTGCCACTGTTTGCCTTAGTGGAGAGGAATGTCTTGCTCCATTTCTGAGGGAGTTCCAACTGGGATGCAGGAGGAGCAGGGACTGTTTATGAACCTCTGGACCTTGTAGCTCTCATCCCCCTACAAAAAACAACCCAAAATCACTGAAGTGTAGTTATTCTTCCAGAGGGCTGGGAGCAGAGTTTGGTGTCTGTGGATACAGATGGAGCTAGCCCCCTGCTGTCTCTGAACATCGGTGGATGTCTGTGGTACCAATAGCTCTAGGAAGATATCTTCAATCAAGCGTATCTTGAGCATTTCAAAGCTGAAGTGAGCCTTTAGCCTCTTGTGTGCAAACTGCTCCACATGTGACATGGGACTACACTGATACTACCACAAAATGACTGAGCTTTGAAGACCTCTCCTTTTAAGCTAATGCTGCCAGCCCTGTTTTGCTATCCTACTCTGTTTCACTGTGAATCTCTTCTGTCCTAGCTAAAGTCTGAAGGTGAATGTTAACTCGTAAGATGAGTCTCCATTATTAGCACTGGCATTAGGCAATGAGCTATTGGACAGCTTTCTGGAACTGTAGTAGAAGGCTAAAATGTCTTACCACTGTCCATTAATGTGACAATTCTCAACAGTTCTGTGGTTATAAACTTCCCTGTCTTTTCTAAACGTGGAGAATCCATTGAAGCTCTTGTCTTTTGCCTGACTAGAAACCAACAAAGAGCAACTTTTTGTGTGCTGCAGTCTCCTGTCCTGAGTGCAGTCAGAACTACATGCCTGGCTCCTCCTGGGATCTCAGGTAATTCTGGCAAGCCAGTCTGTGTCCAAGCAAAAAACCTGCTGTTTAAATGACTCAGTCCCATCCATGTTAGCTCCATGGATATAGACTTAACATATAGACATTTCTAAAGTATCACTTACATTCTTAAACCTCAGGAGAGCCAACAGAAATTAAGCTCAAGTCTGTCAGCTGAACCAGGGTCTGAGGTTTTGTGTTCTGTGCAGCTCTGACTGGCCCATCCACTCCTTCCCGCACAGGAGCACTGTGACAGAACCAGGACGCCATCTAGTGACTACTGAATTTATAGGAGAGAGAAAAGAGCAAATGGAAGAGAGAACCTCAGCAACGGGGAAGTGCAGGACTGTCATACCTGTTGGTGAATAAGCTGCTGTAACTATAGCCAGCTACATTAGCACAATCTGCTCAATCAGTCTTCCGATACTTCCCACTAGGCTGGCTGAAAGCCTTTCTTTTTTCCCCTGAAGTTCTTGGCTGCCAGTGGAGTGCCCTGCAAAGAATACCAGCGTGCCAGTCAACAATTCCAATGCAATTTTGGTCATTCTAACTTTTGGAGCTTGTCTTACTGAAGAGAGAGCAAAGGCTTCCCCCTATTTAAAGGACATACTTGGAAGTTCTTCACAGAGAGAGTGATTTGCCATTGGAATGGGCTGCCCAGGGAGGTGGTGGAGTCACTCTCCCTGGAGGTGTTCAAGAAAAGACTGGATGAGGCATTTAGTGCCATGGTCTAGATGACTGGATAGGGCTGAGTGATAGGTTGGACTGGACGATCCTGGAGGTCTCTTCCAACCTAGTTGATTCTATGATTCCATGAAGTAAGTGAAATAAGATATTAATGAGAAACACTGAATGCTCAAAAGTAATTGTATCCTAAAGATAGAGGCCTGAGTCCAGTCATGTAGCCAAACCAAGTGCTCAAGTTTTGTGTGTCATGCTTACGAATGTCTCTGCCAGCATTCATAATTAAGTTACAGAGTTGACCTCTTATCCATCCTGCTTGTGTAAATTTCTGTTAACATTAGAGGATAATGGTCTGTGGTTTGAATTAATTTCAAAGAATTATAGAATAATTTCTGTTGGAGAAGACCTTGGAGATCGTTGATTTCCACCATTGTCTAATTCTAGCAAGTCTGGTGCTAAATCATGCCTCTTAGCACCACATCTATACATCTCTCTTCAGTGCCTTCAAGGGATGATAATTCAACCACCTCCCTGGGAAGCAATATGGCTAACTCATAGGCCTTATGTAGCCACATATTATAAATAAGAACAAACAACTGAGCTTGGAAAAAAAGAAACTTTTATGAAATAAATCTGTAACTTCTGGAGTCTAAAGAATTTTTAATAATGGTCTCCTTGACCATTGTCTTGGGTGTGCAGAACAACATCCCTTTGTCCAGGAGCAGGGCAAGAGCAGAAGAGTACTCCAATAAAATAACCTCTTTCAGACCCTGGAAAGCTTCCTTCGTATGTGAAACATGGGTGAACTAAGCGACAGCACTACTAGGAGACATCAAGCAAATCCTAAACTAGGAACTGAAAAGGGGAGGTAAACGGCCTCAGAGAATTCCTACACTCTAACAAGATTGTAAAATGGCTCAGGATAGCACTTTAGGGATTCTCTACAGTCCCAGGCTCTTGTTTCAACTCAGTCCAGCTACCCTGTCCTTCATTCAGCAAACTGGAGTGACTTTTGTATTATACAGATTACAGAATTAATTTGTCTCAGTCTCTGAGACATTATAGTTAGATGTTAAACAAAACCACTTGGTTTTGTCTCTATAGATCTGCCTCATCTTTGGCAGGCCAAAGTAGCAGTGGGAGTAGCTTCAGGAATCACAGTGAAGAAAATAGTGAGATATACTGAGAGATTCTGGAGGAGGTTATTATCTCATGATGGCAAAGGAAAGCAGTATCTCGTGGTTTATTCGTGCTCCTTACAGGAGAGATCCTTGAAGTATTAATTATATAAAAACACTAAAGCCATAGAGTGTGAAATTGTAGGTCAGTGTTTGAGACTTACAGGCTGGAAGAAATTAAATGTGAAAATGGAATTTTGGGAGGTAGGGAGGAGTGTGGTGGTAACGTGATCTTGCTGAGTGTTTTAGATTTGTTGTATGACTTGTAGCTTCCAACCTGGTTGATTTTATGACTCTTGAGTTTCATATAAATCCATGTTATAAAACCAATTAGTTTGCCCCCAGATAAACCATTCTTTAGTCCAGGGAGACATGCACACATCAACAAAAGGCAGAATGGGAACCTGTTGCAGAGGGGTATTCTGCCACCTACGCCAATTGTGGCGGAGGGGAGAAATCAATTGGTGTGAGATGATATTCTATAAAAATATAATTTATTAAATTCAATACTCTGAACTCTTGCCACCCCCAACCACTGAATTTTAATATTAAGGTTCTACACAGTTTTGAAAGACATTCTAGGAATAATATCAAACAATAACTTACTAATAGCTAGCATACATTCAAACTATAAACAGAGAGGATTTTTCCCCATGGCAAATATCACTTGGGGTCAATACACTGTTTGCCCAGTATGAGCTGAAGCCCTTTCTGCTCTATAGAAGAAGGCAATAGAGAATTACAGAGGCATTAAAGCATTTACTCACAAATTCTTTTTAATTCTCAATCACCCTCTAGAGCTATGTCACAGCCTATTACAAGTGTCCAATGTTCAGGGGAGTCTGCCTGTGGACTTTAAGGCTGGAATTCTCCCTGCTTCCAGGGAAAGGAGAATCTTCCCGGCTTCTGGGGAAAGGACAGTCTTTGACCTTGTTCTCCTGGCTTCTTCTGGACGCTTTGTCCAGGTATTCGTAGGCAGGACCTCAGGTGTAGAAGGAGTATGATGCCATGCAGTCTCAGCACGGTCTCATGCTGGCCACACAGGCCGGTTGCGTGCAGACAAGTGGGATCTGCTCCTGGTAACTCAGTGGCAGTGGCACGCACCAGGCAATAAAAAGGCAGCGGGTGTGCAACAGGGTGCATGGGAGTCTGAGCTCTGTAGATAAAGGCAGGCAATACAGGATCTAGTCCTGGTAACTCACCGCAGTGGCATGCAGGTGTGCACGGCTGGCTGGGAGCCCATGGGAGATTCTGTCTCCGTGAAGTAGATGCACTGCAGGCGAACTGGCAGACAGGCAGGCATAAGCACAAAGCAGTGCGGGTGAGTCTAAGCGAGCACGTTGTTTACCTGTTACCTCTATTTATCAAATGTGGGCCAAGATTGATGGCCCCCTGGCCACCAAAATGGTCAATCAGCGTTTGGCAGTCAGCCAAACATCCCAGAATAGGGAAAAGCCACAGGCCTGGACCTCCCAAATATGGGGATAGCACAGGCCTAGCACCCAGTAAGCATGAGCTTAGCGCATGGGCTTATACAACCATGTTTACACAATCAGGGGCCCTGGGCAGGCCAGACTTCCCACCTGAGGGGTGGTTGTAGCCAGGAGGAGGTTGCTCTCTTCTCCCAGGCAGCCAGCACCAGAACAAGAGGACACAGCCTCAAGCTACACCAGGGGAAATTTAGGCCTGAGGTGAGGAGAAAGTTCTTCACTCAGAGAGTCATTGGTTACTGGAATGGGCTGCCCAGGGAGGTGGTGGAGTTGCCGTCCCTGGAGCTGTTCAAGGCAGGATTGGATGTGGCACTTGGTGCCATGGTCTAGCCTTGAGCTCTGTGGCAACGGGTTGGACTTGATGATCTGTGAGGTCTCTTCCAACCTTGGTGATACTGTGATACTGTGACTTTATGGCACCAGGCCCATTGTGCCCCTTTGTGCTTGTTTATCCATTTAATGTGTTTACCTCTGGTTTGGGCAGAAAAACATGTCCAGACAAGGCATATGTAAGCCTATTTTGGGGCCTATGGGCCCTCCACAACGGAACTGCAAATCTCAAGTTGCTTTTTTACGCATAATGTAAACAAGGTATGCAAACTCCTTGTTCATGATTGCTTAAGTTGGATTTTATTTTTAAGACTGGAGCAAAAATGTGAATGGAAACAAAACATGGAAGAGTATAAACCCATTACATTTTAGGTAATAATCACTGCTTAATAGGAAAATTTCCACCGAATTTGTATGTCTTCTGATCTTTGGTTTAAAAAGACCTGGTAGTTTTCAGTAGGCCAAACGCTAGATTTTGGCTTTCTGGTAAGAATGCAGTTCCAGTATCCAGAAGACCTGCCTTGAAAAGCATTACTGGGAGTAGAGGGCTATGTATCTGAAACTGCTCCTCACTCTAGAAGGAGACCTGTATGAAACCAGAAGGACAGTGGGAACCTAGTGAGGAAGAGAGACCACAACTGCTCCTGCTTTGCTTGGGCTGTACTCTCTCCCAAGGTTCTGCTGTCTCTTGATTTTTTACTGTGCTGGGATAATTGAGGAAACTCTTCTGTGTTTAACACCACCAGTTCCACATAGTGGAATCACTGTCTAAAGCTTTGAGGGTAGAGGGATGTATTTGTTGTATAGAGCTGGAATGGTGTGTGTTGAGGGAGTGAAATGCAAGCCAAAACATCACTTAGAAAAAGTGGCAAGACCAAAGCAGAGCTCTGTATGTTCTGTCTCTGCCCTCTTGATTTTGAGGGGTTTGTCATCCTCCCACTGCTAGACTCCTTGCTACAGAAGTCAGCCAAATCCCTGCTGAACTTCCAGTGTTTCAAAACTAGGTGCAATAGGTAATATAATTTATTTCTATGTTGAAACTTGGAGCAGACAAAAAAAGCAGACTCCCTCCTGGAAGCTTTTTGAGTTAGACATGAAACAAATCTTACCTACTTCTGCACAGTAGACAGAGAAGACCCACATATAATAACAACTTGGGAGACGGTGGAGAAAGCTGATTAACTGGATTTAAAATATGGTTAAATAGGTCTGAATCACCTAGCAGTGCCGTTTCAGGGTGGCCTTTCTAGAATTCTGGTGCATGTGTCTATTCATCCTTAAAATGCAAATCGAATCTTGGGTCAAGGCTTACTTAAAACTTGATATTTTCTATGTACGTACCTTACAACTGAACCTGGAAGTCTCCTGCAGACAAAAGACATCCACATATTGGTTTGAGTTTGAAGGGACCTTTAAACATCATCCAGTTTTGCCCCTTCTGCCATGGGCAGGTCTATCTTCCATGCTCAAGGTCCCATTAAACCTGACGCATCCACTTTTAGTTTCAAATCTTTATCTCTTGTCCTTTCACCACAGGCTCTGGTAGAAAGTCTCCATCCAAGCTGCTGTGCTTCTTGTGTCATGTTCTTTGGTGGAAACTGAAAATAGTAATGTTACAATTCCCATGCACCATGGTGCAGTAGTTTCTCAGAAAGTACTTGCAAGCCCTCTTGCCTCAACTCTGATGTGTTGGAGTCTGTCCTATGCGTAGTGTCTTTAGAAGATGCCTTGGAATAGATTTTGTTTTATCATAGGCTTGTAAATGGAGAAAAACAGGCTCATGGCCCAGCTTCTAACAACGGCAACGTCTCCCATGCAACATCACTGCAAGTGGATAGATTGTTTTGTGAATAGCAAGTCTTGAGCTTTCTAAGAGGATGAGAGTTAGAAGCAGAAGCAAAAGGCACACTGGTATTTCTGCTTGCAGTCATGTTGTCAGTTTTCCCAAGAAACATGTGAGCTTTGTGGTAGGTGAACTGGGATTGTATGTGCAAGTATGTAGGTGCAGTTTCAAAATGGTTCTAAGCCAGCTTCAACATTTTTGGCAGGTACTGATAATCCAGAACAAGAAGCTAGACCAGAACTCTGGAAAGCAAAATTTTAATGCTAGACTAAGAAAGGCAGTAGATAGAAGCAAGTAGGAAACTATCAAGCTGCACACACACTGGACTAAACCAATTAGGGAGCTGGAGTCTGAGGTAAATGTAGCTTATTACTGAAAAAATGGGCCTAGCAAGAGGAAAAACTCTTCTGTGAGGATGAGGCTTAGGTCACATTTAGTGCCAGGGCAACAGTAACACAGGGGAAAATCTCTCCCTTTTGCTCTGTAAAAAAAGGCTGAGGACCTAGCTGAAGCTAGGAATATCTCTCTCCACACTCCATCCCTCTACAGTACATCAAGTTGTCCTCACAAATGTCATCACCCCTTGGCAGGCAAATGTTTCCCTCCTTTTTGTTGAGTATTGGGACAGCCTGTGAATCTGAATGTTCTACTTGCTGTAAACAAGATTCACATCTGAGAACACGAATCCTGCCAGGATGGCACCTGTGAGATAAGAGATAGACTGATGACCTGGTTTCTAACTTTCTTCTCATGGCAATTATGCCTGGGTAGAGTCCATCTGAAATAACTCAGGAGTTGTAATGTTCCCAGCCTTTTTGACAATTTTCAGACAGTGCATGGTGCAATCTCTCATCTGCTTCTACCCTGTCTGAGGATTCTCAAGCTTGCAGACTTTATCTCACAGCAAGAAGCTCAGGAGTAAATAAATTTCAGTGCATTGCATTTTATTTCATGATCTGAAGCAGAATAGACAAAAATAGAGAAAAAAATCGGAAGACTTTAATGATACAGAAACTGAGATACAGGTTGGATAAGGCCCAGGAAAGCATATAGGAGAAATATCATGTAACACACTGCTCTTGGAAAGTGTTCAGAAATATTCTTAAGTTGTTCTTCACGTCTTTCCCAGATTCGGTTATTTGTTTTTTGTGGTGTTTGTTCAGTNTGTTTTGGTTTGATTATTTTTCTCTAATGTCAATTCTCTAGATTTCCATCCTCAAAGAAAAATTTCAAATGAATATCTGATGCTTCATCTGATTTTAAGACATAGCTGTACACCGATAATGGAATGTTCAGTGAAATGTAGCTAGGGAATAATTAAAATTAGCAGCTACTGAGAATGCTTTAAACTGTTAGCTATAATTTCTTTTCTGAAAGCAAGAATAGGTCTGTTCTTTCTTCATGGAGAAGCAGAAGGCAAAGAAACCAAGGAAGTCTTTCAAGAGTAGATGGTCAGTTTTATTGTGTGCTAGATTTTATGAGCAGACTTGACTCAACAGCTGTGTGTTTTTCAGTGGTTTTGAATTTGCGACAGAACCCTTAAAACAAATCAATCAAACAAAATATCCTCCAAATGCACAAGTCTTCTGTGTTAGCCCACCCACTGATTGACTGAGCACTCTTTTGACTGATCATTTTTCTCCACTACTTTATAAGTGCAGGTCTTTTTGTTGAAAATGCTTACACACTTCTCTTCATCATAGCCAACTGGTGTTCCATAGCTAGCATTGGGGGGAAGAAAAAACAGACAAGAGGTGATGAGACCAAGAAGTAAACAGCTTCCATTTAAGATGTTATCTACACATTCAGTATGAAATATCAAAGAGGTGTTCAGGAGCAGAAAAGAGATCTCACACAAAGCTCCCACCTCACATGTTACCTGACCTGCTTCTTAAGCAGGATGAGAGGAGAGTTGCACTTTACTGATCTCTTACACCAAATGAATGTCTGTTGTGTTTATTTGCTACTCTAATATTGTGGCCGTTTCAGCTGCGGTGTGGGACAAGAATTGCATGACCAGTTGGTTGTTGTTATAAGAAAATTACAGGCAGGCCAGTGTATCTTGATCTGCCATGGCCAATGTATCTTGAGGAGCTCCTCAGAGAAAAGGGAGGCTCTAAGTGCCTTTGGGAAGATCTGAATTAGGATCACTAGAAATTTAAATAACTGCATGTTCTGTCTTGAATCAGTATCTTGCCTGAAATTTTAGCCTCACAAAGAACAAAATCTGTTTTTTCCAAATAAAAAATAATTTGTTAAACATAAGCTATATTTGTCAGATGAACATCTTGCATGCTCAGTGGTGGTAGTGTTGGGTTAATGCATACCTTTGTGATACAAAGCGAGAAGGCGGCTAACAGTTATTTATTGGGGACCTCTGTGTGAAGGGAATTGGTTTGCAGTGTATCGTGACAGTGGAGCAAAGCCTCTCCTGCTGCTGCTCTGAACTCACCTAGTGCAGCACTGAATTCCATCTCTGGAACAGTAGCAATCAAGGCAGTCATCTGTCCTCCACTTGGATCCAAATTTATGCAGCTCTTTTTTCGAGTCAAGACAGCCTAAAAATATAATGTTCTAGCAATGTTTGGTGTCAGACCTATTACACTAACAATGCTGCTACTTATACAAAATAGGTTAGATCTGTGTTGGCTCTTTACATTAAGATTCCTATCCAGCAAGCATGGAGGTTCCCCAACAGAGCACACCTGCTACTATTCTAGTCCATAGAGAAGGGCACCCTGGATCACTCTCTACTGTGGTTCTCAGTGGCTCTGGGTTTTCTGGAGTAGCTTATTCTTAACTACAAGAATTGAAGCACCCTGCAGAGACAACTAGACCTGCACAGACCCCATCAGAATTATTAAAAGGATCTGACTTTCCCTTTTATTAACACCAACTAGTGTCAGCTCCTCATTAAAGGAAGAGTAAATCTTTCCAGAGAACTTTTCCCAATCCATAGCTGCAGGAAGAAAGCACGTGCTGAATAAAAAGTTTCTGTCCAACAAGTCAAATAATAGACTTCCTAAATAAGTGATCTGGAAATCAGGATTTTGAAGACTGGGCAAAACAAAGCAGAGGATTTTTTGGGTTCTATTTCTTTGGCAGTGTTATTTTATTTTTCTAGTAGTAGCACTGCCTTTCCCAGAAAAAGCTCTATTTCAGGACACTTCATTTATTTTGCATACTGGCACACATCAGATCTTCTTGTGTCCAAATAATTTCATGTCTGTATTTTGAGCATTTATTTTCCCGCAGTTCCACTCATCTGTAGACTACCAGACCAGTTGTGTTCTGGAAGACCAGTCTCAAACTCAAGGGGAACAGATGTTCTGCTCTTAAGAACTTGCCTTGGGATAAGGAAACAACTAATGAATAAGTGGATCAGTGTGCTGAACACTAAAATCTGTTTCCTGCTTTATACTGACTACACACATACAGAGAGGCCCTTCTCCTGCCCTCTGTATTTCTAGATAAGCTGCCAGAGTAAAAATGTGAATTCTTACTTCATGCAGATAGATAAAATAAGCTTATGCTACTTCCCTGAGCAAAACTAATTTGTCATTTGGCCTGTGAGATGCTCTTCAGATAAACTCTTCTTTTCTTATAACTATGAATTCCCTGCTCCACTCCACCCCATTTCTTAGTGGTTTCTCACCATCAGATGTCCCTGGCTTGGGTAGTTCGAAGAAGCAAGAAGCATTGGACACTGGCACACTGACGGCAAGAACAAGAAGACAGGCCAAGATGGTCTTCTGGGAAAAAAAAAAAAAGAAACAACCCAGAATTCACATGAATACTTAACTAACCATTAAGATGTCTTGGTAATAAATACTACTATTATAAACAGGAAACTACATTGTGACATTGTGGTTTCAAATCAAAATCCCATAAGCTCTTGCAGTTTAGGCAATTGAACATAGGGTCAGGAATACGGAGTAATTTAGAAGAAGCAGAGGATCATTTGGGAGGGGAGAAAAAAGAAATCTGTCTTTCCAAGTTGTTAAAATCAGGCATTGTCTGACCCAGGACTGGTAGACACAGACACTGTGAAAGAAGTGTCTTCTATTTCTTTCCCTTCCTTATTCATTTTTCTTGTCCTTATTTTCCCTGCAGAGTTGGTCACTGACAATCATAGAATCATAGAATGGTTTAAGTTGGAAGGGACCTCAAAGATCATCCAGCTCCAACCCCTGCCACAGGCAGGGACACCTCCCACTACAGCAGGTTGCCCAAGGCCTCATCCAGCCTGGCCTTAAATGCCTCCAGGGAGGAAGCATCCACAACCTCCCTGGGCAACCCGTTCCAGTGTCTCACCACCCTCACTGTAAAGAACTTCCTCCTAACAGACAGTCTAAATCTCCCCTCCTCCAGCTTAAACCCATTCCCCCTCATCCTGACATTACTAGACCTTGTAAATAGTCCCTCCCCAGCCTTCCTGTAGGTTCCCTTCAGATACTGAAAAGCCACTATAAGGTCTCCTCGAAGCCTTCTCTTCTCCAGGCTGAAGAGCCCCAACTCTCTCAGCCTGTCCTCATAGCAGAGGTGCTCCAGCCCTCTGATCATCTTCATGGCTCTCCTCTATTTGTGCAACTAACCTCATGCTAGTTGTAAAAACTTCTTCACTAGAATCTGAAGATCCCACTGGATGTTTCACCCTAATAATGCAGGATTAGAAGCAAGCCGAAGAACTTCAGCTGAAGTTGAACACTCAAAGATTGAGGAGGAGGCTGAACAAATGACTTGCAGATGTCCATCCCAACCTAGATAATCCCATATCCTACAATCTTTGTCAGCAGCTTTTTTATGAAAGTTCAGCTTAAATTCCTCAGCAAGTATCTTATCCTTCCATATTAGTTCGAAAGTTTTAAAGGGCTTCCAGTGGGGATATGAAGGGAGTTCAAGGACCCTAGGAAAGAATTAACTGTGGTGAATTTATTATCTTGGTAAGAGACGAAAGTTAAATACATATGTATTTATAATACATAAAGTATTTATAAATACATATGTATTTATAATACATAAAGGTAAATACATGTGTAAATATACACACAGTCACATTGGTATATATGTGTTTGTTTTGGACAGAGTGGAACAGGTGACTTAAAATGAAGTCACACCTGAGAAGAGGAAAATTATTTTGCAGAAGAGAGATTAAACTTCACAGAACTGCAAATGAGTAAAACTCAAGGTAACTTTTTTTTGAGTTTAACTAAATGTTCAGATATTGTCCAGACTTTTCACAAAAATGAAGGCCAGTTTGAGGTTGAGACACAACAGAGCTGCTTTTTGCCAGAAAGAGATTATTTCCAAACATTACATATACATCAAAGCAGGTTATAACAAACAGCCCTAGCTGGAGTCCTACTAGACATCTCCTCCTATATGCACACTGATATATTTTACCCAAGGTTTCTAGCTACCTGTGTCTGTCTGACTTTTGTTCTTAAAACATAGAATTTATAATTTCTTCAAGTCACTTAGATCACTAAATACTGAGATAAAGCCAACAAAATCTTGTTTTAAAAGCATAGCAACATACCATGGTATATCTTGTAAAGTAGAGGATGTAAAGACTCACCATTTTCGCAGAATTGAGGTTCCCAGTAAAGTGACAGCCTGTAGGAAATTCACCTTCTCAGATAACTTATATAGAGAGGGGATTTATGATACCAGTCCTTGAGCAAACTGAACATGCATGAATAACTCCAATGAAGTTTCTGCAAAATGATCTCATGGGGTGGATATTATTAAAATAGGTCAATTATACAAAGGAAGGTTTGGTTCTAAAACATACTGAATAAATAGGTGTGGCTTTTGTGTAACACCAAACTCGGAAGGCAGATATGTGAGGTACTCTGAAAATAATTTCAAGCCTGGAAGGAATATTTATCATTCACCCTGAGAAATATATTTGAGGATTTGTGGTTCTTGCAACAAAATTGCATGCTTTGTTTGAACTGTCTGGGTACTAAACAGACATTTGACATTCCTCTTCACTAACTGATGAAAGAAAGCTCTTGTGCAGAAGGAATGGTGGATGGAAGGGTTATATATAAAATGGTGGAGAGTAGCTGGCATCTCTAAGCCCTTAGAAAAAGTTTCTAGATAAACATTTTCTTCCTTGTTCAGTTTTCCATCATGTAGAAGAACCATATGCTCAGGTCCCTTGTGAAAAAAGTATAGATACTGTATATTTTCTTCCTTAATGATTGTAGCGGGGGAAATGGTCCCTTTTCTGAAGTCTGTGTGTGTCAGGAGCAGACACACTTTGCAAGTGCTTCTAGCAATAATTTAGTAGTAAAGGTGTCAAGTACAGTCCCATTTTGAACTAGTTGATTCTAATATTTCAAACTGTGCAGCTCTGGTAGATAAAAGAAGTCTTCCCTTTATTACTAGGGCTGCATAGTTAGCAATACCTGAACTGCCTAATTGTGTGGCTAATTGTGTAGGTTTGGGAGCAGAGGTTGAACTCCAACCTGGGGTGTCTACTCCATGTCTTCTACCCAAACTCCAGGGTTGAGAGCTAGCCCAGGAATCCCATGTGAGGAAGCCAGCATTATTGCAACAGAGGTTGCAGAAGAACTATTACAGGGAAAGCTTAGCTGGCTTTCAACTCTAGGCTGGATAAGTACACTTTTCTCCAGATATCAAATCTTTCTTCAGAATGGTAGAAAAGAGTTGAAGTGCTTGCAGGTGTCCATAGGTTTGGAAAAACTGCCCACAATCAGCCTATCACTAATGAGTTAGATTTGGCAGTGCTGATGTCTGCATCACCCTGAAACAGGAGGTGACATGGCCATGTGGCTCATGCCTTTTGCACCTAGTCACTGATAAACCAACAGAGTATGATACTTTGGCTATCTCACAAATCTAGGCAAAGTCAGTGTCAGTGTTTCAGAGCACCTGCATTTTTCTACTAAAGAGAGGAAAAAAAAGGCTCAGTAGGATAACAAAACAATACAGCCTGATGCTAGACCAAAGCTGCCATTTCTATTGGTTGCAGCAAAGAAGGGGAGCGTTCACATGCTGCTTTCTGATGCCCCTTTGTCATGCTCCTGACCTAACTGAGTTAATTCTGTGGGATGCCTCAAAATGGGCCCAGCTTCATATGCCTTCTCTTTGTAATCTCTGTGTGCTGAGAAGTAAGTGGCTGACACCACTTGTCACCTTGGCTGACAACATTGCAGGAAGAACCATGAAGTCCCCAAGGGTAATCTGAAGCAAACCATAGTTTGGAAGAAATGGACCATCAAATTGCATTGTCTTAATCCTGTTAACATTACTGAGCTGTTGAATTTCCTTTTCACTTTTTGGATGCCGTGGAGTTTACATTCAATATTTTTCTTAACAGACACACTGCAGCAGTTCTGCAGTTCTTGTATGTGTACAGATGTAAGAGGAAAGAGTTGATATGTGTCTGATCAGAAGTAGACAACAGGCCAAATAGTTGCCAGATTACCAGAAGACCTGAGAACTACAAGGTCTTTGAGCTCTCAAGCGATAAACAGAGTCTCCAAGTACCATCCCTGTAATCAGAGACCAGAATGCAGTGTTTGCTAAACAGTATGTGGAGCTGCAATGACCTTGAAAGGCTCCACAGATGGCAACCAGCTGCAGAGGGAGATGAATAATGATGAAGGCTCCCTTTTCTAGGGGGTCACATGATCACCAAAGCAAACAATGCATGTGCAGTAGGGAAAGTCATTATGTAACAAACTGTGGAATAAGGGAGGAGCTTGGTTCTCCTTGGTTGAGCCTTCTGGGATGTACTGGACACACATCGCAGAATTCTGAACACATACAGACAGAGGGCATAGGTAGATGAGCTGGAGTGGCAGCAGTCTTACTACTATGAGGGTGCAGTTCTTGGTGGGGACACCTACCTTTCGAGAGACGGCAGCTAACCAGCTCTGCTCTCTACACATCTCAAGCACTCTGCTGGCCAGTGAGATAGACTGAGTATAGCCTGCCCTTTGATCAACAGAACTACTCAGGATTGTTTGTCGTGTCTTAGTCAGCATTGCAGTTTTTCCCTATGGCTGTAGCATGTGAGCCATAGGTATTNCCTGAGAACTACAAGGTCTTTGAGCTCTCAAGCGATAAACAGAGTCTCCAAGTACCATCCCTGTAATCAGAGACCAGAATGCAGTGTTTGCTAAACAGTATGTGGAGCTGCAATGACCTTGAAAGGCTCCACAGATGGCAACCAGCTGCAGAGGGAGATGAATAATGATGAAGGCTCCCTTTTCTAGGGGGTCACATGATCACCAAAGCAAACAATGCATGTGCAGTAGGGAAAGTCATTATGTAACAAACTGTGGAATAAGGGAGGAGCTTGGTTCTCCTTGGTTGAGCCTTCTGGGATGTACTGGACACACATCGCAGAATTCTGAACACATACAGACAGAGGGCATAGGTAGATGAGCTGGAGTGGCAGCAGTCTTACTACTATGAGGGTGCAGTTCTTGGTGGGGACACCTACCTTTCGAGAGACGGCAGCTAACCAGCTCTGCTCTCTACACATCTCAAGCACTCTGCTGGCCAGTGAGATAGACTGAGTATAGCCTGCCCTTTGATCAACAGAACTACTCAGGATTGTTTGTCGTGTCTTAGTCAGCATTGCAGTTTTTCCCTATGGCTGTAGCATGTGAGCCATAGGTATTGTGGTTTCCAGTATACCTCTCTCATTATGGTTTTAGTGTTTAAGCTATAATAAAGTATTCAAACTGTGCCCAGAGTGGGGTATCCTAGTGTGAGAGTATTCCCTGGCCCCAAGAACTCAACAACAGAAGTCACCAGACACATAGCAGTGTGTGATGTTGATGTACTGGAGTGAAATTCATGTCATTTGTTACAGCTAAAACTCAACATGCTGGTTTGGTTCTGAGTGACAGAGAATGTGTTTGTTGCTCAACTCCAGAAAAACAAAACCAACCAAACAAAATCCAAGCAACACATATATTTCTTTTCTTTCAACCACCTTTCATACAAGCAGTGACCACTCAACTGTTCCCATTGCAGAACTCTCTCTGCTTTCTGGGTGCAATCTCTTCCAGATGCAGACAGAAGTTCTTGCAACCAGCTGTCTATGAAATGCAGCAGGGAGCAATCTGCCTAAGCCTGGACAGTGTCTAGGGATGGTGAGGAAGCTCTTTATGTGATCTGTGAACTCAGAACAACACACCATGGTGATGAAACTATCCAGAGATAGTCCATTCACATGTTTCTTCTTCAGGCTGTTTCTGTATGGGATTTGTAGGTGCCTTGCTTGTATGTGGAATAGTATCTTCAACAGACAATGGTCTGCTGAAATTTCATGTTGTCTTTCCAACTAATTTATTTCATGGAATCAGTCAGGGTTGGAAGGGACCATAAGGATCATCTAGTTCTAACCCCCTTGCCATGGGCAGGGACAATCTACCTTAGATCAGGCTGGCCAGAGCCCCATCCAGCCTGGCCTTAAACACCTCCAGGGACAGGGCCTCAACCACCTCCCTGGGCAACCCATTCCAGGCTCTCAGGACTCTCATGCTGAAGAACCTACTCACGTCCAGTCTGAACCTACCTATCTCCAGCTTTGCTCCATTCCCCCTAGTTCTGTCACTACCTGAGAGCCTAAAAAGTCCCTCCTCAGCTTTTTTGTAGGCCCCCTTCAGATACTGAAAGGCCACAACAAGGTCACCTGGGAGCCTCCTCTTCTCCAGACTTAACAGCCCCAACTCTTTCAGTCTGTCTTCATAGGAGAGGTGCTCCAGCCCTCTGATCATCCTCGTGGCCCTCACTCTGCACAATTTGGTGCCCTTTGGTGCCCTCTTTGCCTCTATGACAGTAACAGAGTATCCTGCTTCTTTCTAGGGTGGGGAAAAAAACGTGAGGACTTTCATAACTATTTACTTCACTATTTTAGTTATTCTTCATGTGTGATTTCTCATTCTCACCATTGACCAGAGAGATATTGAGAGTAATGCAGGATTATCAGCCTTGATTTTCTGTATCTTTTTGGTGCCAGGAAATCAAGTGAGAGAAAATCAAAGTGATTTCAGAACAGTTATGTTATTAAAAAACAAAGAAACAAAACCCCAAATGAACAAAAAAATCAAAATGGCAATAGTAAACTAGCTGGTATCTATCTATTACTCTGCGAACAAATTAGAGCTGGAAGAAATTCACCAGACTGAAAGCAGTCCAGGAAGCTGGTTTCTTAACCCAGCATTTCACTACTATTCTGAGGTTCTTAACTCAGCGTGTAAGTACTGTTCTCACATTCTTGAGAGGGATCAGTTTTCTGTAGGAAAAAGTGCAGGACTCCTTATAGAAGATCNCTCTTGTTCTGGTGCTGGCCACCTGAGAGAAGAGAGCAACCTCCTCCTGGCTACAACCACCCCTCAGATAGTTGTAGACAGCAATAAGGTCTCCCCTGAGCCTCCTCTTCTCCAGGCTAAACAATCCCAGATCCCTCAGCCTCTCCTCGTAGGGCTTGTTCTCGAGGCCTCTCACCAGCCTCGTCGCCCTCCTCTGGACATGTTCAAGCATCTCAATGTCCCTCTTAAACTGGGGGGCTCAGAACTGGACACAGTACTCAAGGTGCGGTCTAACCAGTGCAGAGTACAGGGGCAGAATGACCTCCCTGCTCCTGCTGGCCACACCATTCTTGATGCAGACCAGGATGCCACTGGCTCTCTTGGCCACCTGGGCACACTGCTAGCCATCTAGTCATTGAAAGCAGTAGGTGGACTAGCACTGCTGTTGAGAGGGAGAAGCAAGAGTAAGCGTGAGGCATGTGAGCTTGCAGATCACATGTAAGCCCAATTCTATGAATAAATTCATCTTGACCTTAAACCAACCATACTATGTATAATGTACATTTGTTTTACAATCGTTAAACAAAGCTTGCCACATTTGCATGTGTGAAAGGACAACTGTTCTAAGGAAAAGCATAAACAAACTGCACTAAAACACATGGTGCACTGTTGACACAAAAACCTTGTAAACGTGGTAGAAGGAAGTTTTATCTGGGTGGGAACATTTTTGTTAACTCTGAGGTTGATACGCTCACAAACTTCAAAGCCTCCACCTCTGTAGCTTTAGCAGTATTGAGCAAGACGGTGCACAGATACTATATCAGCAAGGGCAGAAGTCCAGAGCTGGAAAAACAAAATGGATGAAGAGAGATGTAGTTAGCAAAAAAAGAGATCCCCAGTTTGTTGGAAATGCAGTATCTCCTGCACTTCTAACTTTCAACTTAGGCCATGTGGCAACACAACAATTTTAGAAATCTTCAGTGAATGAGAAGATGACAGAAAGGCTTATTCCAGAAATGAACAAACGGTGGTGATTCAAACACAGCTTGTTATCCTGACACTGCTGCTGATTAAGCAAATGAAGACTGTCCGCCTATGAAAGACTAAAGTTTTTTTGTTAAAGGTGTGACTTCAGGATTTAGCTATGGGTAGGGTGGCTGGCAGGAGTGTTGCTGGTGCCACTGGATTTGTGGAATTTACATGGTGGAATCCACTGTTGTCACACCGTCTCTGGAAGCACACCTTTCATCCTCCAGATCATACCACATTTACGTAGTTTTCCATCTCTCACACAACTGGTGCTGGTTTGAGGCTAATTGAAATATTTTACTGAGAGAAAGTAAATCCTTAGCTGTGAGAAGAAAAGGGAAAAAAAACCACAACAATAACCTATATCAGTCATTCTTCTGCTGAGAAATACCAGTAGTCAAAATATAGATAAGACACTGACATTTCTCTCTGTTGGTCTGTCAGGTTGCATCTGCCTTAATTCTTTAATCTGACCTAACCTTTCTTTTTCCCTCTAACCTTCTTGTTGTCTTTTTTTGACATCTCACCTCAGATCTCTCCATATTTATCACATGAGATATATGGGGATTGATCTACTTATTTCTGAAAGGAGGGAAAGAGGGGGAAGGAGGTTTGAGCCAGGAGCCTCCTGGCAGTCTGACTCTGGTTTCTGGGAGGGGTACTGTGCTTCTGTATTGCCTGTAACTTGTATATAACTATGAATATTAAATGGTCACAAGTGACATGGAAAATGCTGAAGGTCTCAATGACTTCTTTACCTCAGTCTTCACTGCAAGTGCCTCCAGCCACACTTATGGAGCCATAGAAGATAATGGCAAGGACTGGAAGGAAGAACTGCCCATCATAAGTGAAGATCAGGTTCATGACCACCTGAACAACCTGAAAGTGTTCAAGTCTATGGGACCTGACAGGATACACCTGTTAATTTTCCCTCTCAGTAGACAGGTGTTCCAGTTTTATAGAAAGAGTCAAGATTCCCAAGCTTCATTGCTAAAATTATTTTATTTAGATGAAAAAATAGTAGCTCCAGCGGCAATAGAAAACCCAAATGTATGTTAAAACTTTTTGAAAACTCCAGAGCCTCTGGGTAAGTTCTGCATACCTTTGGCCTAGTGAACTCACTAAAATTTTGCTTCTCTTCTGACAGTTCTTGCTTCTTCCAGGTTGTTCAGATTCTCTTGTCCTTGCAGTGGAAGACAGGCTTCTCCACCCACAGATAACTTCTGGGAGGATGTGCTAATCACATTGGTCAGACATGTTAGCTCTTCCCAGTCCCATAACCTTAAAGAATGCATTAAGCATGAAATCCAAAGCATGTTCTAGATTTCTTGCTTCATGATTTACTGATGCAGTCAGCAAATCAGAAATCTTTTTGCACTGAAAAAAACATCTTCACCTGTAAGAAACATGGCATCTAGATTCTGCAGAAACTCTTGGGACTCTAGGAGGTTATTAAGGCTCTGAATTATAAATAAAGCCCAAATAGGGCAACAAATAGAACAAAATTCTATTTAATTTAAAAATTAACTAAGTATTTGTAAGTCACTTAAAATATGCAGTCTTACTGAGGCTCTACTAATATTAAGAACATGAATGTGACCTTATGAGATAAGAAATTATTTTTTCTAAATTTCAGAAGAAAAATGCAGATTTTACTTATAAAACTCTGGTAGATAAAAACTTGGAATACAGAAACAGTTCCAGGATCAAATAGCACGGTTCCAGACTACAACAAACTGGATGTTAAGCTTGATGTGTGTGCATCTCTGGCTTGATTTTAAAAAACAGTCCATGAGGAACCTCCAAGTCACTTTCATGATCCACAAAAATGTATATTTTTAAAACTACAATTTAAAACAGATATAAACCCCATTTTTTCTCAAGAAACAGTTTGCATGACTTTTGGATCTTCATTCTTAAAATATTACTTCCCCTAAGAAGCTCTTTGCTTTGTAAGTGAGAACATTCCTTCAGATACCAACTGAGGCCATGTTCTGTGTAACTGCGACACAAGCTGGCATTAAAGGGGAAAAGTTGTTTAGGTGAGTTTCAGAACTGTTTCTATCCTTCAATATATGAAAACTTTGGAGAAAACTTACCTTAAGACCTTAAGCAACATGAGAACATTCATTTTCAGGTGCTGCTTAGAGGAACGACGTCATTAAAGCAGTGAATGGAAGTCAGATTTTAAAAAGGCATGTGCAAGTGTTTATACTGGAAAAAGCTGAATTGATTCTAATTCTGGCCCCTCACTTTTTTTTTTTTTTTCAGCTTTGCAGAAACCCACTGTACAGAAACAGAATTACTGACTGATATCCAGGCTGCAGTGAAGAGAACTTTAAAAGGCAAGGTATGTAACAGCACTTCCAAAAGTATCTTGAGTAAAACCATAAGAAAGTTTAAAACAGTTTTTGTACCCAAATGACCAAAACCAAAGCCAGATAAAACATAGCACATGGCTTGCACAGATCAAGATGAATCATTTTGAGATGCAATTGCCCACGCTGAACAAATAAATATTGGCTGAAAATTGTTTTGGGGCTAAGTGAGATCCCTGTCCTAAGAATGCTGTGTATAAGACTTGTCATAGTTATGGAGCATCATTAAACAGTCAATTTGTCCTCAAAGGTGTGTTTCTTTCTGATCCATACACTAATTAACTACAAATTGTTATGGGATTTTTGTAATCCTCAATTCTGTAGTGAAGAGGCCATGTAGAAGCAGCAATTTACAGGGTATTGTTGCCAGGTCTTCTGTAAGTGGGTAGATTTAGTACAGTTTCCAGGTGAAAGATTTGCTTTGAAGCCCATCACTGGCTGGACTTCTATCCCTAAGAGAAGATACCTCTAGGTCTCCTGCCATGAGAAAGCACGCTTCCAGGGGCTGATGTAGATCTCTTTCCAGTCTGGGCAAGAACCACTAATGCATCACAGCGTGCACAGACTTTCATAAGTGGGACTTGGAGGAGGACAACTAATGATCTCTCATCCTCATTGTTTTATCAGTGGTCATAGGTCTTAGAAGCACTGATCTTGCAAAGCTGTAAATTCATGTGTGCCCTGTGTGCTCACAGTAGAAGCCATTGTACAGCACATCCCAAACAGTGAACCCCGTCCAAATGATAATGGATTTTGACATGTGGTGAGCTGAAATGTCTGCTCTGACCCTTGGTTAGAAAGAGAATCTGTGAAGTGCTGGAGCAGTTTGTGCTAGGGTACCGGTGCATGGCATGTTTGAACAGTAAGGTGAATGTATTCTTTTCTCAAATAAGAGCACATTGATATGTGTTATAGCATTAACAAAACCATCATTCGAGGCATTTCTGGATGTTTCATCTGGATTTATTGTATTCAAAAAAGCTCAGTGATACCAATGCAAGTAATGACAAATGAGATGTATGTGGTTATGCATCTTGCATACTGAATTAGAACAATCAGGAGATTAGAAGTAAGCTGACATTGCACTGTCTTTTAAAAGACCTCTGAGCTTCTTTATGATAGCAAAGTATCTGTAGGAAGGGAATTTCACAATGCAGAGAAATTTGGAGCAGGTAAGTAGCTAGCCCACCGCAGAAAAGCCAGAACATTTCTTTGAGGAGTCTTTCTTCTGCACTACATCATAGTCACAAGTTTCCATGTTTAAAATGACTTCACAGGCCTCTTTGTCGTAAGAGAAGCGACTAGGTAAACTGTCATTGGTAAAGAGAAAGCAAATGTTAGCTTGAAAGCAATAAAGGATTCAGTACTTCAGTGGTTCAGTGACTACAGCTTGAACTAATGCTGAGTAAGATACCTCTGAAACCGTGGCAAAGGCCAGCCTGGCTAGCTTGAATGCCACATAGGTACAGCTTCCAGGGCCACAGGTGATGCCTTGTTGTACTGAGCTGTATAGATGTACCTGTATACTCAGTACTATCACAGGGATTTCTATCCCAGCACAGCACTCTGCAATGTGACATAGGCTTGCTCTGGGCATGTTTTATCTCTTTTTCCATTATTTTTTGCATGATTGCCAGTTTGCTTATAATGTAGTAACTATTTCCTGATAAATGGCCACCTGAGCAAAGGCAAAGATCACAATCAAGAAATACTGGCCCTTTGAGAACATAGAATAAGAGGAGAGAAGGATGTTTGAGACAGGTACTTATGAGCCCTGTTGCTCTTGCGTCAGCATATTCACTGGCATTCATATCACACTGTAAGCCCTTTAGGCGAGCTTCACTTAAGTTCCTCAAGGAACTTCTTACCCCCGCTTTCCCTGTTAAGGAAAGACTTAGCTGCATAGTAAGAGAGGTTCACAGCCTTCTCAGAATTAAAGGCAAGCATCAACTGGATGTGTTTGGAAGGGCCTGTGTTCAACCTGTGTTCCAGTCAGCAGAAAGCAAGCCAAGGATCCAAATGACCACAGGCTGTATGTGGCGTGCCCTAGGTGAGGAAAGGTTCTCTTATGCTCTTAGAAACTCATTTGTCCCCAGCAAATGGAAAGCTGGGGTCATACTATGGGCAGTGATGTTACCAAGAAGTTTAAACTCACATTGAGCAGCAATGCAATTCTTTTCGGCTGCAGCTGCATCTGAGGCAATTTTCTGTCTTCTCAATCTCTCCAAAAGGGTATAGTTTTCCATTCACTACACAGCCTGCATAAGACAGCACAAAATTAAACCTGTTCTTTAAGCTTTCACATTGATGTAGGTTAGGGACTCTCCCCACCACCACTGTTGAAATTTACCAGACTAGCTCAGACGGCTGGGAAGTAAGATGAAGCTATATTTACAGCACAGCAAAATTTACAAGCATATATACACAATATTTACAAGTATTTGCAAGCATTTACAATTATATACAAATTAGAAATAATACAGAAATCCAAACTCCCTCCAGGGCAAAGAAACTGCCCAGAAGGGCTCAAAGCCACCCCTTCTTTCTCCCTATCTCCCGTCCCGAACAGGCAAACAAAAACAAAAGCAGCAAAGCTCACATTGTTATTTATTAGTAGAGAGATTATAGCAGACTGAATAGGGAAGTATCCCAGGATAGAGTGAGGGAAGACTATTTATGTTTTAGTTTTTTATCCCTTTCAGCAAACCAATGAATGATATAGACTTCAGCATTATTTTCTTTTCACAATCATTGACCTAATTTCTCTCATTAAAATATTCCAATTAGTCTCAAACCAGCACTTCCATAAAGGCTAAAAAGTTTAAAAGTTATTTCAAGTTTTCTGAAAATGTTTTTCTTGGATGTAGGAAAAGTAGAAGTAATTTTGGTCTTCAGGTTATTACCTGGACTATTTCAGGAGTTCGAACTTGTTTCTTCTTCGTTTGTTAGTGAGTTTCAGTGTGACATATCTGGCATGAAATGGAGCAACCAGTCTGCCACCTGGCATCAGACTCTTCTGAGAAATGCTCTCAACTCCTGCATCATCTCCATGTGTTGGAATAGCAAGAGCAACCTTCCAGCAATAGCAGTAATGCTGCTGCAATCATAACCAGTCAGTGGAAGACTTTGTTTTTCCCTACTTAAGGCAACTTGATGCAGGAATCTTCTATTTGTTCTATTTGTGTCTTTCTAACATCACCCCCCTCCCTTTTATTTTGAGCCCTTCCTGGCAGGTCCACATAGAGCCAAAATAACATAGAACAATCAAGGAAAAGACATTCCTCGCCTTACCTTTTTTGGAGTACCATGGCTTGTAATATTCACTAAAGCAGTATGCATCACTCAGTGTCACCACAACGCCCGTTACAAGGAGAAAAGCCAGAAAACCCTTCTGTGAAAGAGACATGCAGCCCATTGAATGAATGTAACTCCACTTTGATTATCCTTCTTTTCAGAAACTAAGTCACTGAATCTGAAGCAAAATTTAGAAAAATAACCTTATGTGTACTAAAAAATGTTGGGAAAGGGCACTGAAAATATTTCACTGCATTGGTGATTTCTGTCTTTGGGTGAGAAAAGACAAAATGATAAGTCATAAATGTGTCAGCAACACTACTTCCTAGAAATCACAAAAAGCTTCAATAATATTATACACCTGAAAGCACTACCAGACTCTTATTAGTAAGTTTCCTTTTTTTTTTTTGTCTTTGGGGTCAGATTTAGCTATTTCTCCAGCCAATCACTGTCTCTACGCCATCCCATTGCTTCACTTTTGGGTAAAGCAGTTTCTCCAAATTTGGCAGCAGAGTGGAGATCTCAGACGTAATCATATTCCAGTCAGTCTTTTTAAATAGGTGGCTGGGTAGATAAGAGCGATACAAATTAACGTGAAAGGATTGCAAAATAAGTAGATCTTCCTAAGCTAGTGTTCCAAATTTTAGAGGCTGTTGCTACTCGAATCTGGGATTTAAAATAGTGAGAGACTGTTTATAGGAAGCTCTTCTATCCACTTTGGTTTATTTGAATCATGAATGTCAAAAGACACTGAAAGGTACTGAACCTTAGACAGATGGTGAGCTGAGGGGAACCTTCTCTGTCTGCTGTAGAAAAAAATGTGCTATTTTAGTCCTTGATGTACTACTTTCTTACAGGGCTGAAGGACATTTAGGGTGTAGTGAAAGGGAGGAGGAGAGTCTGTGGAATGATCTGAGAAAGTTATAATACTTAATTTCCATTATGGTTCCTGAGGCTTTGGGCGGAACAGAGCCAGTTGGCACTTTGTGTGCCATACCCAAAGGGAAGGCATTAAAAAGAAAGACCAAAACCCTTAAACTCTTCTGTGGTTCCTGGTCAAAGAAAAATTGTCTAAGCAATTCCTGTTCCCTGAAGTTGCAGGATGTAACACTGCAGTTCATCTCTGCTGAAGTTCCACACACATTTGACAGATTTGTGGAACTGTCTATGCTGTGCAGCTTGTAGGCTTTGTGAGCTCAGGGCTTTCCACAGAGGATCTCAACATGCTTGGGATACCGCTTGCTTAAGTTTGATCATGGGTCTTCTTCAAACTGGTTCAGGTGTTTACAAGAGCACAGGCCAGTTCTACCAGAGGTCTTAATGTAGTATTTGGTTGGGGCAGCAGCAGGCATGGACTTCAGAAGGCTTCTCCCCCTTCCCCCCACCTTGAAGACATTAATTTGCACAACTTATTTTTCTTATATACACTTCCAGTTCTATTCATTTGGCAGCCTACAGACAGTCTTCAGATCACACCCTTTACTACCCACGCATACTAATTACATTGGTTAATTACATCAGACCTACAACCACATTCCTTCCGTTCACACTTCCATTTATCTTAGCTACCATATACACCTAGATGGCACCCATTATTTTATCAATACTGAGCTGAAATATGTCATTCTCATAGTCTTACATAAGTAAGACTTATCATATGTTCACAATCATATATTCACAGAAAAAAATGCTCCTTTTGCTGTGCTGGACTGTCTTCCCTATATGTTTCATCCTTTGTTTACTCCAGCATTTCTCCGTATCTTGATATTCCTGGAAATGTCACTCAGATGAACCTGGGCATGCCTCTCTTTCTAAAGAGCAAAGTTCTGGACCTTCCACTGCATCGAAACAGAAACAGAAGTGGAGATCTGTGCTGTGTAATTTCTGTCTGACCTGTCTTTTTTGTAGAATAAACAAAGGGCTATGCCACCTAAGCAACAGATAGCATTAAAGAGCCTGTGTATAAGCAGGCTGAGCACAGAGGGTATCAAGCAGCTAAGAAAGCACTGTTAGAAACACCTTTTCTTAGAATAGAATCAACCAGGTTGGAAGAGACCTCCAAGATCATCCAGTCCAACCTATCACCTATCCCTATCCAACTAGACCATGGCACTAAGTGCCTCATCGAGTCTTTTCCTGAACACCCCCAGGGACGGTGACTCCACCACCTCCATGGGCAGCCCATTCCAATGCCAATCACTCTCTCTGTGAAGAACTTCCTCCTAACATCCAGCCTATACTTCCCCCAGCACAACTTGAGGCTGTGTTCCCTTGTTCTGTTGCTGGTTGCCTGGGAGAAGAGACCAACCCCCACCTGGCTACAGCCTCCCTTCAGGTAGTTGTAGACAGCAGTGAGGTCTGCCCTGAGCCTCCTCTTCTCCAGGCTAAACAACCCCAGCTGCCTCAGCCTCTCCTCATAGGGCTTGTGTTCCAGGCCCCTCACCAGCCTTGTGGCCTTTCTCTGGACACATTCCAGCACCTCAATATCTCTCTTGAATTGAGGAGCCCAGAACTGGACACAGTACTCCAGTTCTGGGCTTAGAAATGGCAGAGATGATTACCCTTACAATGGTGTCAAGGGCTCTTAGTTAAACACCCAGAATTTGGTTGTTCTGGGCAGCCTGTGAGCAAGAAAATTTTGCTTTCCCTCTCTTGAAAAAAGGATGCTGGCAGTCATCTCGTAGATCAGAATCTTCTAAACTGGATTTAATGGCCTTTCAAATTAGGGGAATTAATATGGAATGAGATACCAGATAACTAAGTCTTGTCTGAGTATTAGTATATCCTCAAGAAAACTTAGGCAGACAAAGATTTATTAATCTACATATATTACAGAAACTGCTGCCTCTTCTGTAGAACTCATATGGTTCCTGAGATTCCCACAAAAGGTAGTGTTTGATGTCTGCACATTTTGGGATTATGTGAGCAAAAATCAGAGAACTAGGCCACAGGTCTTTATCTATTGAACATTACCTAACTGTTGATTCAGATTCTGCAAACACATTTCTAGGCTTGAAGAACTGAAACAGGACACAACTTGACGGATCAGAAGAGAAATGCAGGAAAAAATGCAATGTGTATTGTTTTGTCCTTGGAAAGTGACTGTTTTTAAACTGTATTTCACATGCATAAGTTCTAAAATATGGTCCTAAATGTTTACAAAATTCTGAATATATTAACAGACATTTCTGGGAAAAGGATAACACAAGTGAAAGTTGAAGAGATATATCTCTACAGCTTTTTACAAAGAATTACAAAACAAAGAACACAACTGACAGTAACCTTCACAAACATATCTTGCTTCCATTGCATCTTGTAGTTTTTTGAAGGAATATATCCACATTTAAAAAAATGCAGCTAAGGAATTCTCTTAGATATCCTTCTGCAGTTTTAAAGCACCTATCTATTTGCATCCTCATTTTTTAAAAAGCCTTTGACTTACCATTGTGGAATGCTTGGCTTCCAAAGATTTCCAAGTCTCCAGAAGAACTCTGCAAGTGCTTTATGTGGAATCTGAGAGCAGATAGTTTATAGTGCTCTTATGTTGAGCAATTCAAATTCAGGGGAAAAAATGCTTACTAAAGTCAAATTCAGTCATGTTGAAATTTCTGAAGAAATCACTGACGTTTTGGCAGCTGGCAGCGAGCTTTCTGTAAAGCACTAACCTGAGTAAATGTTGATCTCAGAACTTAGTGCTTATTTGAAGCATTAGAAGAAATGCCTATCTTGTTTAAATACAAGAACTGCACCATTAGGTGATTTGCAGCTGCGGTAGGAATGCACACTGACCATTTATCAGCATTTCTGCTATCAGTGAGTTGGAATATGCTTATAGTAAGGGACTAGGTATTAATATCTTGGGAAACCTTTGCCAGATTTTGCATACTGATGTTTAATGCTGTGGTGTTCACTATGTACTTGGCCATTACCAGTACTAAAACCTCTTAACATTCAGATCTTACTCAGAGTCGGTTAACGTGACGACATTTCTCTTTCTCCACAACTAAAATAAGAACTTCCTCTCAAATCAAAGCCTGCTATGGCTTCTGTGGGACTGTTCAGGCTATGACCTGAGTAAACGTGTGTGACAGTGTACATGATCACTTTCACATATGCAAAATACTTTTGAAAGCAGTGATAAATTCCAGAGTGCTAATCAAATACTCCTGCTCCTGCAACCTCTTTTTAGAATGAAATAACAGACTGTAGCCCTACTTTGCTTTAAAAAGAAAGATTTTCTACAGATGCTAGCAAGCAACTTGAAATTCATTCCTGTGGGAGATTCACCACCAGCTACAGGAAATTTGGCATCTGATTCTAATACTGCATTGAGAAACTTTGGCCAATTAAATCCAATACAATTTGGATGTAAGGCAAGCTAAATAATTTTGGGCTCTTTTGCTTTGTTTGTTACTTTGGTTTTTTTTTAAGAGTAAATTAAACACAGAGTTGTAAATAATTTTGGATGGTGGGATGAAAAGGTCATTCATTTACTTCTATGCACTACACATTTCTGATTATTACTAATAGTCCAAATAATTCAGGAGAAAAAAAAAAAAATTACCTCCTTGGAAGAAATGCTTAAGTTGAAGACTGTATAAAGTCTGACAACCCTTTAGTAAGAAAAACATAATTCATGAGAAGTTACTATGCATTCAGTCTTACAGATCATACATCTGAGATTTTTATTGTTCAGACACAATCACTACATGTTTTAAAACATTCATTTAATGGGAATCATGTTTATGTCCTTGAGAAAATTCAGTACATTTCCTTTCTCATCGTTCGGTTCCAGCATAGTAGATAATAGTGCTTTGTCATCAAATCATTCCTCTTATCTGTGCTTACAGAGTGTTAAGTTCTAAGATAACTTCCCTCAGGTAAGTACAGTGGTTTAGGTCTTCAGCATAGATTCCTCTCATTCTTGTAACATGTTTCTGAACATTCTCCAATCTGGCACTATCTCATTTCAAATCTGAGTACAGAATAAGATATGAAAGCTTCTAAGTCTTGTGACAACAATGCCACATACATAATGCCTTCCCTCTTGTCATGGTTTAACCCTGGCCAATAACCAAGCATTTCACAAACGCTTGCTCATTCCCCTGTGGTTCAGTGAGAAAATCAGAAGGATAATCAGGATAAAAGTGAGAAAATTCTTATACTGAGATAAACACATCTTAAGAGGTAAATCAAAAGCTGCACAGACAAACAAAGCAAAACAAGGAATTCACTCACTACTTCCCATCAGCAGGCAAGGTGTTCTTGATAGGTATGATGGAGCCCTGACAGCTGTGCTGCTGTTTGTCTGACAGCAGGCTAACCATACTTTGAGTGCCTTTGAATTTCCTGTTTCAGGATATGCAGACCTTGCTTTAAAAGAATTTAGCCTCTTTCTAAACTTAGACCTGGCTACAGCTAAGTGAGTTGCCTTTTTAATACACTTTTTTTTCCCCAAGAATGAATACTGCATTAAATCCAGCCAATTCTTGAATGCTCCACCCATCAAGTCTGTGGTTTTCCAGTTTGGTGACCAGGATGTCATGTGGGACAGAGTCAAATGCCTTACTCAGGTCCAGGTAGATGACAGTAGTTGCCCTTCCCTTGTCCACCGTTGCTGTGACTTCATCATAGAAAGTCACCAAATTTGTCAGGCATGATTTGCCCTTGGTGAAGCCATGCTGGTTACCACCAGTCACCTCTGCTTTGTTTTCCATTTGCCTTAGCAGAGCCTTTAGGAGGATCTGCTTCATGATCTTTCCAGTCGTCTGGTCTGTAGTTCCTGGTGTCATCCTTTTTCCCCTTCTTGAAGATGGGTATTATGTTTGCTGTTGGGGTTTGAGCAGGGCTAACTGAACAGACTTAGGTCATTCTGATAAGGAGGCCCAGCTGCAGAAAAGTGGCCTTGGGAGGCTAGCAGAGAAGCTGAGAAAGTTCTGAGATGTGCAAGGGGGCAGGCTGGTTAGCCCTGGGAACAAGCAATTGTTGTGGCTAGCTGCGCAAAGGGGGATTAAGGGGGGTAGTTGGTCAGGTCTGCCCCTATGCATGTGGACAGCCCATATTCTGCTATGTAAGCCTATCAAAAGCACATGCCTCTGTACCAAACGTGATCTTCAATTATAGTGGCCAGATCTTCCTCCTCCCAGTCCTTACTTTTGTTCTCTGGGACTTAGACGTTATGGGTGGATCTTTCTTAATGTCCCAGTTAAACACTGCTAAATGTGTCTGACTGATTCTCAGCATAGGAAAGACATGGACCTGCCTGAGTGAGTTCAGAGGAGGGACAGAAAGATGATCAGAGTTGGAACACCTTCCTTATGAGGACAGAGTCAGAGAGTTGGGGTCCTAGCCTAGAGAGGAGGAAGCTCTGGGGACACTTTATAGCAGCCCTCCAGTATTTAAAGGGAGCCAACAGAAAAGATGGGGAGGGACACTTTATCAAGGAGTGTAGTGATAGGATGAGGAATTTTTAAATTGAATGTAGATTAGATTAAGCATGGGGAAGAAACTACTGAGGGTAGTGAGACTCTGGAACAGGTTATACAAAGAACAATTTTGCCCTGAAAGTCTTCAAACCAGATTGGATGTGGCTTTGAGCACTAATCTAATGAAAGATGTTCCTGCCCATGGCAGGGGGGCTGGAACTAGATGATCTTCAAGTCCCTTCCAACTCAAACTACTCTAGTGTGTCCAGCTTTGGGAGCCCCAACACCTGCTGAAGCAAGTCCAGAGGAGGGCCACAAAGACAACTGGAGGGCTGGAGCACCTCTCCTATTAAGACAGGCTGAATGAATTGGAGTTGTACAGCCTGGAGAGGAGAAGGTTCTAGGGAGATTTTTATATTTCAATATCTGAAGGGGGCCTACAGGAAGGCTGGAGAAGGGCTGTTTAGAAGAACTTTAGATAGTTTCAGACTATTGACCCTCATCCTGGAGCAGGGTAGATTTAGGTTAGACATAAGGCCAAAGTTCTTTAAACAAATGGTAAAATACTGACTCAGTTTGAAGTGGCCCAGGTTGAAGGCCATTCAGTATCAGACTGAAGGGGCCCTGGGCCCCTGGGCAATCTAATCTACTTGGAGGTGCCCTTGATCACTGCAGAGGGGATGGACAAGATGACCCTTTGAGGGTCCTTTCCAACGCAATGCAATCTAGGAATGATTCTATGTTCTTGCATTCCATCAAAAAAGCCTTCCCTTTCAGATCCTGTACACCAAGAGGGCAGATGCCCTCATGATGGATTAATACTCTCTGACAGAACAAGTATTTTGTAAAGTTCACTGCTGATTCCATAGAATAGACATATATCCTGTAGACAAACATTGGCATATAAGTCACACAGATAACTAAAGCTCATATAAGATTGAAATATTTTTTGTGTAAATAGGTTGGAAACCTAATGAAGAAATTTGGACAACTCCCATTAAGTTCTGCAGCCTTCAAACTAGATTTCAGGGTCTGGATCGGGCAAAACACTCAAGTATATCTTCAGCTTTAACCATGTGAGTAATTCCATTGTCTCCAGTCAAACCACTCCTTATTCTCAAGCACAGGCTTGGCAAAAAGCTTTGCTGGATCTAACCAGGAACATAAGTTCACAGTCATCCTGTCTCTGTGTAGCTTTGTCAGCTATGATAGATCGACTGATATGAAAAGTTTAATCTCTTGACCTCTTTATAAAAGTGGGTGGTAGCATTGTTCCCCTAGCCCTGTGACTTCCATGTTTCTAAGTTTTGATAAATACTGAAGTAAAAAAAAACATGGGAAACTCATTCAGGAACTTCCAACTTTTTTTTTTTTCATTCTGATACTGTCTTGGTGCATGAGTTCAGGTAGCCTCCTTAAGTACATCAGAAATTTCAAGTTTCAGAGCTTATTACCTGACTGTAAAGGTTTGCAGAACTGTGGCAGCTTGAGCTGATTTTTCTAGTTCAGACACAGGGGAGAGGTGAACGTTCCAGGGATAGGCCATAGAATGGCAACAATAGATAAGTTACTATAATTTCATTGGAGCATCAAGAGCTTAATGTCTAGAAGTACAGTTTGTTCTCCCCCTTGCTGGCTTCTGCTGCTTTGACCTGCACCTGCCTATCTTCCCTGGATGCTGTTTTGGCTGCTGCTGCTTCTGCTGCTTCGCCGCCGCTTGACCCCTCCCCCATCTCCCTTAAGGTTATTGTATCTTTTTTTTTTTTCCTTCTCTAGTAGTCATCTCTCTTTAAATACAATTTCATCTTTCCCTGACTTTCAAAACAAAAACCTGTGTTGTGGTGAGTTTATTCTCCCGGGG
>WAAF01000879.1:0-13007 GCA_013400475.1 Tricholaema leucomelas
CTGTTAATCTCTGTTCCCCAGACCTTGACAAAAACCCACAAGAAAAAATTCTTTTCAACTAGGCATTTATAAACAATTATACAGCAAATATCAGAAAACACCATCATAACAGTCACGCTAAGTTATTTAAGCAAAAGGCAAAATGGGAATAATTTTGGTGTTCATTTGTCTAATAAGACTACTTGCTTAATATTTAAAACTATCCTTAAACCAAGAGGGACACCTGAGTAAGACAGAAGAAGCAACCAACAGCTTCTTATTTGACCAGGCTTGGTGCAGATACAGTGAAGTCTTGGTGACATAGGTTGAATGCTTACTAACTGTCCACATGCCTGGTCAGGTGTGTGTTATTCTACTGAACACTATTATTCTTTGGTTTCTGAGGTAAAATAAGGTCAAGGATAACAGAAAGAGCTTCTTCAAATAAATTGCAGGAAAAGCTAGCGTTAGAGGCAATGTAGGCTCTCTGCTAAATGAGGTGGGTGCCCTGGTGACAGAAGACACAAAGAAAGTGGAGTTACTAAATGCCTTCTTCACCACCATCCATGCTGCTGGAGACTGTCCTCAGGAGCTGCTGACACCTGAGGCATCAGAGGAAAGCATGACAGAGGAGTTTGCCTTGGTTGATGACGACCAAGTTAAAGAACAGTTGAGTAATCTGGGCATCCGTAAGTCCATGGGTCTCGATGGCATGCACCCACAGGTGCTGAGGGAGCTGGCACAGGTCATTGCCAGACTACTCTCCATCATCTTAAGTCATGGGGGACAGGATAGGTGCCTGCAGACTGAAGGAGGAAAAACATCACTCAAATCTTCAAAAAGGGTAAGAAAACTCAGGTAACTATAGACCAGTCAGCCTCACCTCCATCTCCGAAAAGGTAATGGAGCATCTTATCCTTGGTGCTGTCCTAAGGCATATCAAGGACAAGGGGGTCATTAGGAGCAGTCAGCACAGTTTCACCAAGGGGAAGTCTTGTTTGACCAACCTGATAGCCTTTTATGAGGACATAACTAAGTAGATTGATGATGGTAGAGCTATGGATGTGATTTATCTTGATTTCAGTAAAGCATCTGACACTGTCTCCCATGGCATCCTTCTGGCTAAACTGAGGCAGTGTGATCACTACTCAGGTAGTGAGGTGGATTGGGAACTGGTTGAAGGAAAGAAGTCAGCTTGTAGCTAGTGGAGTCCCACAGGGGTCAGTACTGGGACCAGTTCTGTTCAATATATTCATCGGTGACCTGGATGAGGGCACAGGGTGCACTGTCAGCAGGTTTACTGATGATAGCAAACTGAGTGGAGTGGCTGCCACACCAGAAGGCTGTGCTGCCATTCAGTGAGACTTGGACAGCCTGGGGGGGTTGGACAGGGAGAAACTGAATGAAATTCAACAAGGGCAGATGTAGAGTCTTGCACCTGGAAAAGAAGAGCTCCAAGGATCAGGATAGGCTGGGGACTGAACTGTTGGAAGGCAGGAAAGGGGAAAATAATCTGGGGGTCCTAGTTGATAAGAAGTTGACCATGAGCCAGCAGTGTGCTCTTGTGGACAGGAGAGCCAATGCCATTCTGAGGTGTATTAGAAGCGCTGTGGTTAGTAGCTCAAGAGAGTTTCTCCTGCCCATCTACTCTGCCCTGGTGAGGTCTCATCTGGAATACTCCTTTCGGTTCTGGGCCACTCAGTTCAAGAGGGACATGGAACTGCTTGAAAGTGTCCAGTGTGGAGCAACAAAGATGATTAAGGGAATGGAACGTCACACTTATGAAGAGAGGCTGAGGGAACTGGGGCTCTAGCTTGGAGAAGAGGAGACTGAGAGGTGACCTCATCAGTGTTCATAAATATGTAAAGGGTGAGTGCCAGGAGGATGGAGCCAGGCTCTTCTCAGTGATTCCTGATGACAGGACAAAGGGCAATGAGTGTAAGCTGAGGCATAGGAAGTTTCATTTAAACATGAGGAAGAATTTTTTCACTATGAGGGTGACAGAAAACTGGAACAGGCTCCCTAGAGGAGCTGTAGAGTTTCGCTCTCTGGAGATATTCAGAACCCAGCTGGACACATTCCTGTGCGATCTGGTGTATATGATCCTGCTCTGGCAGAGGAATTGGACTGGATGAGCTTTCGAGATACCTTTGCAGCCCCTGACATTCTGTGATTCTGTGATTGTCGCCAATGGTGTACGTATGCTACAAACCATTCTGTTTCACAAAATCACATTACCTGAGACCTGTCCCTTGAATATAAACACTGCTAATTGCTGCAGTTAGCAGTTTGCATTTCAGAGTAGGTAATTCAGCATAAGGATGATTTTGAACCCTGTTTTCTTACTCTGACAGAGTATTTTCATGCACTGTTGTTCAGATTACCATACTGGCTGAGGAAACTGAATTTACATTGTGCAGGTGGAGTTGTGCAGAAAGGGTCAATTTACCATAAAGAAAAACCCTGGTAAAATAATTTGTGATTCCCATGAACTCTGCCTTCTTTTTTTGTGGCTATGAGATACACAAATATATCAGGGTGAATTAAACAACTTCTTCTTAAGTAACCAGTTTCATCACAAAGTGTAGAGATTAAATAAGGCAAAGAGTTAGTCATCTAGCAATTGTTTAACAATTCTTTTATCAAAAGCAGATAATAACCTCCTTTACAGATGCAATTAAGAAGAGACGATGCCTTCTTTAACAAAGGCTAAAGTTTCTATTTAAGGATTGTACCACAAAGGAGCTATGATGTCAGAATAGTTTTGCATACAAAGTCAGAACAAAAAGATAAATCTGAGATTTCTACCCCCACTAAATGTTGATAGACCTAAAAGGAAATCTGAGATTAATTTTTGCATGTTACTTTTGAATATCTCCTGGAATATTGTGTTACAAAGTCGAATCAAGAAAACCTTTGAGCTGAGGAGAAATCATATGCTGATATACAGAGAAGCAGGGCATGTTTTCCTGAGTTAAAACTAGCCAAGCAATCTCATGAAGGTGCTGAGAAAACAAAAGGATGGCAGTCACAGATGTTTTAAATCTGGCAAGCCATGATAGAAATACACTTTCCTCTTTCCAGAAGAAGGGAATGTAAAGTGTTCAGCAATGAGCATTTTGCTCTGATCCTATCGTTCAACATTACGACACAAGTCTTTCCCATCCTGTTCATCCCTACCAGCAAGCCACTAACAACAGCAATCAAACTGAGCAAAGATAAACAGAACAGCAAGAAAAGGCAGCCTTATGCTTTTGTGCCACAGAGTGATGATTCTGCCATGCAGCTGACAGCAAATGAGATTAATGCGTTCATTATCATCACTTTAATCTGATATTGAATTGTTTGTAGTATAGTGATGGCTCATGCATTTAATAAGATGTCTTAGACTTAGTTGCGCAGACAGGGAGGCCCATGGCAAACTTGACAAATAAGATCAATTGCAGTTCAGCATTCTTAATGATCACTAATGTCCCAAGACTTCTCCTTCAGTTATTCCTTCTGAGAAAGTAGGCTAGATCACGTCCATCAAACCTAAAGACTTAAAAGACGCACTGTGAAGAGGGAACACCTACTGGGTTGGGAAATAAGATTCTTGATTTTTCTTATTTCCAAAAGCAAGTCTGTGTGGAAAAAAAAAAAACAACAAGCTCTGCTGAAATCTTCTACACAAGAAGACATAAGAATGTCTATTACTAAAGCAATTATTATGTGTCTGTGTCCTCTTTTTTTTTTTTCTTCCTGCTTTCTTCTTAGTAAGCTTATAGTAATGATTAATGACCACCCATGTTTGCTTTTCTGTGGTTTTCTTTTAGTCAGGTTGTCTGCCAAAACATGATAGAGATTTTGTTTCAGTATGTACTTAAATAGCATTCTCTGGGTCAAGAAAATTTGGTACTCCATTTTTGCCTTCCTTTACCGTATGAACTGTGTTTGGTCTTTTAAGATAAAAGCCCTTGCCTGTCAAGCTGCATTTACTCTTCTGATGTCACATTACTCTGTTACAGTAACTGATGTAAGTCACCAGAAAGAATGTAGCCAGCTGACTAGCATCTAAAAAACTACTGTCACCACAAAACCAATTAAAAAACACCAGGAATTGATATTACACTTTACATTGCTGATGCTAATAACTGCAGCTAATGATCTGACCTATGGTTTTTCATAAGTGACAAACACAAAACACTTTTCATGAATGCCAGGCTGGATTCTTCAGGAATCCGAGCAGGAATAATATGATCAGTCTTGATACTATTATCATTGAATTGAAGATGAAAATAACATTGGTGCGTCCATGTGCTTTGCCAGGCACAGTGTATGTAGTACACCAGACACAGCAGTGTGTACTTAAGTCAATGCATGGTTATTGACTTTAAAAGGTCTCTGAGAATTATTCCCTGCTTTAAGCTTTTATTGCAGGCACACATGCAAAATGGGGAAGTGATAGCACTTGTTTTCCCAGTGCTTGTGTAGGCTGTGTAGCATTTATTGAATACTCAAATTGTGTAACATAAAAGAAATACTCTCATTATTTACTCTACTGTTAAAACTTACTGAGCAGGTAGGTTTGTTCGTGTTATAGTAGTCACTCCCAGGGAAGCAGTACTCACAGGATCACAGGATGTTAGGAGTTGCAAGAGACCCGAGGAGATCATCTAGTCCAACCACCCTGCCAGAGCAGGACAATACTGTCTAACACAGATCACAGAGGAACACATCCAGACAGACCTTGACAGTCTCCAGAGAAGGACACTCCACGACCTCTCTAGGAAGCCTGTTCCAGTGCTTTGTGACCCTAACAGTAAAGAAGGTCCACTTGTGTCACAAAGTTCCTCTTTTGCTGCAACTCACACCCATTGCTCCTTGTCCTATCCCAGGGAGCAAGTGAGCAAAGCCTGTCCCCTTCCTCCTGGCAGCCTTCAGATACTTATAAACATTTATCAAATCTCCTCTAAGTCTTCTCTTTTCCAGACTAAAAAGTCCCAGGTCCCTCAGCCTCTCCTTATAATCCATGCCCTCCAGTCCCCTAATCATTCTTGCAGCCCTCCACTGGACCCTCTCCAGTAGGTCCCTGTCCCTCTTAAACTGGGGATCCTGAAACTGAGCACAGTATTCAAGATGAGGTCTCACCAGGACAGAGTAGAGGGGGAGGAGAACCTCTCTGGATCTGCTGGACACACTCTTCCTAATACACCCCAGGATCCCATTGGCCTTCTTGGCCACAAGGGCACATTGCTGTGCCATGGTTAACTTGTTATCCACCAGGACCCCCAAGTCCCTCTCCACAGGACTGCTTTCCAGCAGATCGCCTCCCAGCCTGTACTGGTGCAGTTTATTATTCCTCCCCAGGTGCAGGACTCCTCACTTGCCGTTGTTGAACTTCACCTGGCTCCTCTGTGCCCAGCTCTCCTGTCTGTCCAGGTCTCTCTGGATGGCCACACAGCCTTCAGCTGTATCAGCCAAGCCTCCCAGCTTGGTGTCATCAGCAAACTTGCTGAGCAGACACTCTGTGCCCTCATCAATGGCATTGATGAAGACGTTGAACAGGACTGGCCCCAGCACTGATCCCTGGGGAACACCACTAGTCACAGCTCTCCAGCTGGACCTGACACCATTGATCACCACCCTTTGAACTCTGTCTTGCAACCAGTTCCTAACCCACCTCTCTTTCTGCTCTTCAATCCCACACTTCCTCATCTTGCTCACTAAAATGTTATGGGAGATGGTGTCAAAGGCCTTGCTAATGTCAAGGTAGACTACATCCACTGGTTTCCCTGAATCTACCCATTCAGTTATGGCATCATAAAATACTATCCTTAAGCACACAGAGATAAAGAGAAAACAGTATGGAACCAATTAAACACACCTGATAGTAATAAATTTGCTTTTAAGTATCTATAAGTAGCTTTGGTTTCTCTGTCCCCATTAATAGTTTATTTTCTGGTCAAGTGCATTATTGATTGTTCTGCATTGAAACTATTTTTTCCTCATTAGCTTTCCAAACTTTTCCTTGCCTCAATTTTCTTCAGATACAAAAACTGAGCAAGATTATGTGAAATGTTGCTTAGCAACAGCCCTATTCCTAAAATGATAATGGCTGAGCGCTCTGTGTCAGTATCTCTTGAAAGAAGTCAGATATTCATCCCTTTGCACATCAGTGTTTCAGGACCTCTCTCTCTTCCCCACTTCTCCCCTTCCCCATGGAAAAAAAAATACAATTTCACAATATATGTTGTGCTGCCACACGCAACTTCTGTGTTATTTAGATTTTAGACATCTGTATTTCTCTGTGTGAAAACAAATGCTTATGTTTGATCTCCCTGCAGAGTGGGAAAATGTGCCTAAAAGCACTGACTGTTAGCAAAATGAAAGGAGCAATGGCAGAAGGGACGAGAGAAGTGGAAAGTTTTAGGGGAGAGCAAATTCCATCCTTTATTGCTCTCAGAAATATTCTTGCCCTTAAAAAAGATCCTTTGGAGCTTTTAAGAAACAGAAATATCAGGCATCTTGAGTCATAGAGAGTTAAAGAGTGCAGAGGCTAAAGAAAAATCAATTTTCTATTTGAGAAACTGGCATTTTGTGGGGTTTTGTTTTTCTTTGTTTATGGGGTGGGTTTGGGTTTTTGTTTAGGGGGTGGGCTTGGGTCTTTGTTTAGGGTGTGGGTGGAAGTTTTTGTTTGTTTAGGGAGTGGGTGGGGTTTTTAATTTGGTTTTTTTTTTTTGCTTGCTTGCTTGTTTTTTTGTTTGTTTGTTTTATTATAGAATCATAGAATGGTTTGGATTAGAAGGGACCTCCCTTGTAGCCAAACTACAAGCTTCTACATCCTCCACTAGATGAGATTGCTTAGAGCTTTATTAGGCCTGATGCTGAACATCTCCAGGGATGGGGCCTTAACTACCTCTTTGGGCAATTTGTTCTAATGTTCCATCACCCTCGTGGTAAAAAAATCTCTTCTAACATCCAATCTAAATGTGCTCTTCTCTAGTTTGAAACCATTGCCCCTCATCCTATCAATGCAGGCCCTCTGCAAACTTGTAAACAGTCCCCCTGCAGACTTCTTGTAGGCCCCCTTCAGATACTGGAAGGCTTCTATGTGCTGGTTTGAGGCTGATTTTTACTGAGAGAGATTAAATACTTAGCTGTGAGAAGAAAGAAAAAAAACAACAGTAATCTATATCCCTCAGTTTTCTGCTGAGTATTGCAGTTAGTCAAAATATAGATAAGACAGTCACTTCTCACACACTTCTTAGCTATCTCTCGGAGCTGTGCCTTCTTTTCTGTCAGTCTGGTCTCTGTGGCTGACTCTGCCTTTAACTCTCTAATCCACCTAACCCCTTTTTCCTCTAACCTCTTTATTGTCTTTTTCTTCACCTCAGATCTCCAGATTTATCACATGAGATATATACATGGGTTGATCTGGTTATTTCTGAAGGGAGGGAAAGAGGGAGGGGGAGCTCTCCTGGAGACTTTGTTTCTGGGAGGGTATTGTGTTTCTGTGTTACTTTTAATTTGTATATAACTGTATATATTTGTATATGTCTGCTTGTATATTGTGCTAAGATGTAAATATAGCTTCATTCTTTAACTTCCAGCCATCTGAGCCTAGTCTGGGTGATTTTCTTAAGTGTGAGGGGGCAGGTAACACCCAAACCGTCACACTTCTATCAGGTCTTTCCAGAAAAGAGCAGGTGATTCATTATTAATCCATTTGTCTCTCTTTGAAGCACAAATAATAGTTCATTTACATTCTCACTATATTTGTCCATATATGTTTTCTTTTTTTAAAACAAATTAACCTGCCACTTAAGGGAAGAGTGCACATCCTCTACAGAACAGATGACAGCTCTTGCAGGGGAACCATTTAGGCAAACACTGAAAGAATATGAATGGCAAGGAAAGTAAACAGACATGGAACAGGTAGAAAGCCTCAGAGATATTGAAAAACAGTGGTAAAAGGCACCAAGTCACTTTCTGTTGTAAGTCAAAGTAGGAAAATATTCATTCTGTGTGTGAATCTTTGTCTGTATGAGTGCAGATGTTCATTGACTTCACCAGCAGAAGAACAGGGAGCATACACCAGCATTTCTAGGAGTTTGTGATCAAGCAAGTCATCTGGGAAAAAAATGTATTACAAAAAATTAAAGAAAGCAGAAGAATAGAAGGGAAACACTGTCAAATCATTGTCCAGTGTTTCTTATTATGAGAGGGCAAATGGCTTTTAAGCAGTGGTGCAAGGGTAACAAGCATTCTGTTTTCCAAAGAGACATCTTCTGCATACAAATGTTAAAGCAGTTCTTGTCCCATCTGCTCTGTGATTGGCGAGTCAGTGTGCCACTTATGAACATCTAGCTCCAACACATCAAGAGATCACACAGGAGCACTAAAGTGAAGCTGTTCATAAGTGCAGTGAGGAATTTTGTGTGGCCAAAGCCCAGCTAAAGTTCAAGCTGATCAGCTCTGTGAATAACAACAAATGGGCTTTTTAAATGTCAACAGCAAAAGAAAAGTCATTGGTTCCTCACTTGATGAGGTCCATCACCTCACAAACAGAAACACAGATAAAGTGGAGATATTTGATACCTTCTTTGCCTCTGTGTTCAACACCAGTGATGGTCCCTGAGACTCCTGGAGTGCTGTGCAGGAAGACTCTGGTTGAGAGGATGATCACTGAATCATAGAGTGGCTTGAGTTGGAAGAGACCTTAAAGATCTACTTCCGACCCCGTTGCCATGGGCTGGGACACCTTCCAGTAGACTAGATTGCTCAAAGTCTCATCTATCCTAGTCTTACACACTTCCAGGAATGAGACTCCCACAGCCTCTCTGGGCAGCCCTTCCCTGTCAGTCTCACTTCAGAGCCTGATAGAATTATGGAGAAGGTTATTCTGGAAGGCACTGAAAAACGCTTGAGAGACAATGAAGGTACTGGACATAGCAAGCACAGGTTCATGAGGGAAGCGTCCTGTTTATCCAACCTAATTGCCTTTTGTGACAAAGTCAGCCATCTATTTAACCGAGGGAAGCAAGTAGATGTATTTTGAGACTTTAGCAAAATCTTCTACACTGTCTCTCAAAATGCCCCTCTGGACAAAATGTCCAGCACACAGACAGATAAATCCAGAAGACCTTAGGTAATGATACCAAACATTTGGAGCTTTGGACTCTCTCCAAGGTGTAGAGCCTGTACAGAGACATCTGCTTACACTGCTGGTCAGTCAGCCTGGAGAAGAGGAGGCTCAGGGGTGACCTCATTGCTGTCTACAGCTACCTGAAGGGAGGCTGTAGCCAGGTGGGGGTTGGTCTCTTCTCTCAGGCAACCAGCAATAGAACAAGGTGTCAAGGTCCAGAGAAGAGAGATTAACAATATCTCTGTCCAGAGGAGCAAGATCTGTTCTTATGGATTTCTGTGTTGTGAAATTGAGGCACTTAGTTCTGTGATCTAGTTGACTGGTTCGGGCTGGGTGCTAGGTTGGACTGGATGACCTTGGAGGTCTCTTCCAGCCTGGTTGATTCTATGATTCTATGATTCTGTATGATTCTATAGGAAATTTAACAAGTGCCATATTCTCCACCTGGCACAGGGTAGTCCTGATTATACATAGCAGCTGGGGGTGTGTTAGTTTGAGCCTAGCTAGAATGTTTTGGTGAGAAGAACTAGATTATAGGCTGTGGAAGGAAAACAAGGCTGATGTCTACCTCACTCATTGGCTTGCTGAGATGTATAAGAACAAGAATCAAAACATAGATAAGGCACTTCTCCTGCTGGGGAGCTCTGAGCTGCATCTCTCTAACCTCACTCTCCGTTTCTCTGGCTAATCCACTTCACTTCCTAACCCCCTGGCTGAACCTCCATTCTTCCTTGGGACTGGGGTAAGGTTGAGAGGGGTAGGGGGAAGGTGAAGGGGCAGTTGGGAGCCCCTCCTGGGGACTCAGGTTTCTGGGAGGGGAGTTGTGTTTCTGTATTACCTTTTACCTTGTATATTTCTGTATATAACTGTATATACTGTAAATATCTGCTAGTATATTGTGCTAAGCTGTCTTCATTGAAAATGTTTTATTCAATACCTTCCTATCTGTGCTGAAAAGTTCAGTTCTCCTGAGGAGGGGTAGGCTACTAGACAGGGGGAGGTATTTCCGTGCTGTGGGACTTTGGCAGTGGCTGTGACAGCCTCTGCTTCAGCGATGTTGCTTAACAATGTCTTACTTCATTACGTCCCTTGATCATGGCAAGGACAGGCAGTCCTTTGCTTCCAATCAGATTAGTTGTTGAGGAGACCTCAGACAATAACAAAATCTTCAACCACCCAGTTACAAAAGGTCTAGCAGAGAAGCTTTGAAATATAAATCATCAGTCATCTAGTGCTCATCTTTGGAGGCTATCCAAAACATAGTTCCACACACATCCCACCCCCAATACTACTTTTTTGTGAAGCAGGGTTTGAGATAATCAAACTTTAGCATTCCTTCTTTTGTCTCTTTTTTTCTTTCTCTTTTTCTTTTTCTTGTTCCTTTTTCATTTTCTTTTTCTCTTTTTCCTTTTCTTTTCCTTTTTTTCTTTCCCTTTCCCTTTCCCTTTCCCTGTTCCTCTTGCTGATCCTTTTCCTGTTGCTTTTCCTTTCCTTTTTTCATTGTCCTTTCTTTTTTTCTTTTTCCTTTTTTCCCTTTTCTTCTTTTCTATGTACTTGGACTATTAAATTCATATGATAATTCTTACTTCTCAAAGGACTTCTCACATCCTTCAGTACTCCTTTAGTTTTAAGGGGAATCCTACCACTTTTTTTCCCACTCTTTCATTGTTGGACAGAATGTCAGCCAGGGTCCATAACAGGAAAGTGAGAAAGTGCACTTGTTTTGGCTGAGGTAGTGTTAAATTTCTTCACAGCAGCTTGTATGAGGCTGTGGTTTGGATTTGTGTTAAAAATGCTGTTGATAATTCAGGAATCTTATTTTCTGCTGGGCAGTGCTTGCACACAGTCAAGGCCTTTTCTACTCCTCACACCGCCACTGAGTGGACTAGAGGGGTACAAGAAGCTTGGAGAGGATACAGCTTGAACTGCTAACCAAAAGGAGATTTTGTTTCATATGATGTCACAGTCAGCATATGTACCTGGGGCAAAAAGGAAGGTGGGAATGTTCAGAGTCATGGCATTTGTCTTCCTGAGCAACCATTATCCATGATGGATCCCTGACTTCCTGAAGAGAGATGCAGACTTGCCTGTGATGAGAAGTGATGAAGAAATCCTTTGATTTGCTTTTCTTGGTTTTTAGTTTATGTTACATAAAAGTCTGGAGAAAGCATCTGGTCATTGCCCTGCTCAAGGCTTCTATAAAGCCTCCAAGGTCATAGTAATTTGTCTCTGATTCTGGCTTTCCAGCTATGGCTGGGTGCAATCCACATTGCAATCAGCTTATGCACTCTTGACATAATCAAGTTATTAATAAAGTAGAAGGAGTTCTGTGCTTGCTCCAGCTCCTCATGTGGCCTATTATTTTCCAGGCAGTGCATTTCACTCAAGACACCAAAGAATATACAACTTCAGCCATGATACAGAGGTCTTCAAGTCAGCTAAGGTGGAAGCAAATATTGCATTCCCTTGACAGGGGCTTGAATACATGCCAGATATTTTGAGACTCTGGTAACATCCTTGCTTACATGCAAAAGTGTCCTGCTGACATAAGCAATATTTGTTTTCATGGTAGTACAGTGCTTGGTGATTCACCTTTCTCCACCTGACATAAATATTACTCATCATCTCAACCATTATTTTTTAGCCCACTTCCATACCTCTGATAGAAAATCTGCCTCCAATCTGTCTGCAGGTGTGCATTCACACATCACCTTGTTTGGATTATCCAGTATTTAAATGATGGATGTAGCTGGATGTGTGGTACAGGTTTCAGGCTAATGTAGCTCTAAAAAGCCTTTAAAATGATCTTTCACTACATTTTTGTAAGATTGAATGTTGTGCTTTCCTTGGTTTGCTCTTCTCCTTTACTGGAGAGACAGCCCAAGGCAGCAGCTCTTATCTAGAACACATTAGCTACAGTAGCCGACAGAGAAAGAGGACTTGGAAAAGAGTGAAGTGATACTGCCTGTTTGAAGCATTAAACAAAGGATGTCGCTGTAATAGTAAAGTCACTGTATGTGCCAGGAACTTTGTATCCTGACAGAATTTATAATGTGCAATATAAGCAAAAGTAATTTTCACAAGTGCATTTCAGCTGCTCCTTTGAGCAGCTGCAAAATTCATAGTGTTCTGTATTTCAAAGGCAAAAAGAAGAAAAATCCCCACCTCTCCACTTCTGCGTCTTGCTGTACTCTCTATTCTTTTTTCTCCTTGGAGTTACAATGGTCTCTCCTGCAAATATTTCACAGCTAATGTTTTCATTTTGGATATGTACACTTATAACCTTACTTACAAATCAATATGGCTGCTCTACCTAGGCTGTCATTTGACACGGTAACTGACACTATCATTAGTGGCTTAAGGTGTCAGTTTCTCTCTTCTCCCACTAACCTCTTCCTCACTGTCATCTTTCTTTCAATATTGTCCTGGACTCCTGTATACCCCAGAATTCCTCTCCCTCTGTGGTTTGAATGGGAGAGGAAAAGGTGCGAAAAGACCTGTTCCCCTCCCTGCCCTGCAGGCGTGAAGGGGGGGAGCAAGGGAGTCTCCAGGCACGAGGGGTGGCCCGTGCAGGGCCCACGCTGGAATCAGCTGGAAATTGGCTGTGGTCTTCGTGCCTAGGAAGTGGTAACTCAGCTCTTTGTCTAGGAAGGGTATAAATATTGGGGGGACTTCCCGCCTTGGGGTTCCCACCTGTGCTAGTTTAAGCCTAGCTGGGATGTTTTGGTGAGAAGAACTAGATGATAGGCTGAGAAATGAAAACAATGGTGAGGTCTACTTCACTCACAGTCTTGCTGAGATGTGTACACAAAAAAGGCAAAACAAAGATTAGGTCACTCCCTTCCTCTCTTCAGTGGGAGATTTTGCCGGCTGGGGAGCTCGTGGCTGCTGGCTGAACTCC
>WAAF01000882.1:788-29269 GCA_013400475.1 Tricholaema leucomelas
GCTGCTGCTGCTGCTGCTTTCGCCGCCGCTTGTCCCCTCCCCCATCTCCCTTAAGGTTATTGTATTTTGTTTGTTTCTTCTCTCATAGTAATTTCTCTTTCTAAATATAATTTCATCTTTCCCTGACTTTCAAAACAAAAAGTCTGTGTTGTGGTGAGTTTATTCTCCCATGGTGGGGATTCATCCTAACCAGGGACACAACTAAATCACTAACATCCAGCACAAACCTGTCCTGGTGCAGCTTGAGACTGTGTCCTCTTGTTCTGTTGCTGGTTGCCTGGGAGAAGACACCAACCCCCACCTGGCTACAGCCTCCTCTCAGATAGTTGTAGATACGAGGTCTGTTCTGAGCCTCCTCTTCTCCAGGCTGCACACCCCCAGCTCCCTGAGCCTCTCCTCACAGGGCTGTGCTCCAGGCCTCTCCCCAGCCTTGCTGCCCTTCTCTGGACATGTTCAAGCACCTCAACATCTTTTTTAAATTGAAGAGCCCAAAACTGGACATAGTACTCAAGGTGTGGTCTAACCAGTGCTGAGTACAGGTGCAAAAAGACTTCCCTAGTCCTGCTGGCCACACTATTTCTGATAGAGGCCAGGATGCCATTGGCCTTCTTGGCCACCTGGGCACACTGCTTGCTCAAGTTCATCTGCCAAACAATACCCTGAGGTCTCTCTGCCTATCTGCTCTCCAGCCACTCTGTCCCCAGCCTGTAGCACTGCTTGGGACTGTGGCCAAAGTGCAATACCCAGCACTTGGCCTTGTTAAAACCCATGGCATTGCACTGTGCCCATCTGTTCCCAGCCTGTCCAGGCTGTCTACTCAAGAGAGTCACTCGCTATGTTTTTTTTCCGTATGCAGAAGCATATTGTGGAAGGACATATGACAAATAACCAGTAAAATAGGTGTAAAATGTCACACAGTTGTCCTATTTCTTAAAAAAATAAACCTGTCAAAATGCAGCTTTTTCCAGAATGACCATATTAGCTTTAGCCATGGCACTCAGTGCAAAGTGATAGATGGTTCACCTTGGATTTTATGTGCCTGACTTGTCACTTTCATTATTCTGACTTAAAGATTGCTCATCTCTTTCCGTAACAGTTTTCAAAATGATACCCTTGAACTACTGGTGTCAAATGCAGTATTGAAAAAGGTCCATGCCCAGAATGAAGGATAAAAGCAGAAAACAGTTGTGAATGCATTAACACTCCGGGGGAGTAACCCAGAACCTGGCCACTAAGACCACCTAGGTGGTCTTGACCCCTCCTCAAGGGTGGGTCTTGTGGGAGGCAGGAAGCTGGTGGAGGCGAGATCGGGGTACTGACGAGTTGCCTCAGTTAGCTGCTAGCAGTACACTACGCTTTATTAAGGAAGTACAATGGCTTGTACTCCATTTGGAAGAGGCGTGCACAGCTAGTTGAGGTTGACACAAGTGGAAGGTACAGACTGGCTCAGAGTTATGTGTAAGGTACAGGTAGGTCACTTTGTATCAAAACAATCCCTGGTGTACCCCCCTGCGGGATGGCAAGCTCAGCCCCCTGCAGTTGTGTGTGGAGTGCTCATTGTTTACAGCTTGGTTTCCTGAGCCCGAGACAGCCCATGGACAGTTTCCAGCACGAGCTCTGTTGTTTACCAGCTCATGCCCTGCTAGGGAGAAAATTCTCCCACAGGGTCTGAACACCACCAGGTGATGGTTAGCCCACTCCCCCTTCCTGTCCCATAAAAGCAGGGGGACTTCCTGTTTCACTCTCTCTGCACTTCCTGCCCCCTGCATACCAACATCACCATCCTGTTCCTGGTTTCCCTTTGTTTTGCCACGTGGCCATCACCCACGAGGCAGATAAAGCCATCACCATCACAATCGGGTTGTATTTATACCTTTTGTATTTGCTTTCCCTTCCCTATACCCTTTGTAACTTCCCTACCTCAGATCCCTTTCTAAGTTATTGTTTCTCCTTTTTTTAACTTCCAAATGTCATGGAGGGCCTGTAGGCCCAAAAATAGGCTTATTTTTTGCTTTACCTTGCCCAAACATGTTTTCCTGCCTAAACCAGAGGTAAACACATTAAATGGGTGAAAAAGCACAAAAAGGGCACAATAGGCCTGGTGCCACAAAGTCTGGCCTGCCTGAGGTCCAGGTTGCAAACAGGTTGTATAAGGTGGTTGCAATCATGTTGCATAAGCCCACGCACTTAGCATGTGGCCCACCTATGCTCTCCCCATATTTGGGGGTACTAGACTTGTGATTTAGCCTATTACAGTACTGTTTGGCTGACTGCCATAACCTGATTGGTCATTCTGGTGGCCAAAGGGCTGTTAATCTCAGCCCACAGTTCATAAATAGAGGCACACAGGTAAACCATGTGCTCTGGCTTCACCTGCAGCTCTGACTCCATTGCTGCAGCTCTCTCACCGCACTCTTGCTTCACCAGCGTGCACTCACTCACACTTAGGCCCCATGCTCTGGCCTCCCTGTTCATTGCCTGTGTATTCACTTGCAGAGCTCACTTAAGCCTGCCTATATATTTGTGGAGCTCGGACTCCCCAGCCAGCTGTGCACACCTTGCACGCCCACTGCCTTTATGGCCTGGTAAGCGCCATTGCCACGAGTTACCAGGAGCAGAACCCCTCTTGTCTGCACATGTGATCAGCCTGCCAGCTAGTGTGACAATGTGCTTAGACTGCGCGGCATCCTTCTCCTGCACCTGAGGTCCTGCCAATGGTCCCCAGACCAGTCCCTGGACAAAACATCCAGAAGGAGCCAGGAGACAAGGTCAGAGATTGTCATTTCCCCAGAAGCCCTGGGGGGTGATTAATGATTACTGATAATTAATCAGAATTGTGAGTAAATGCTTTAATGCCTCTGTAATATCTTTAGCCTCCTGCCATAGAGCAGAAAGAGTTTCAGCCCACTCTGCTGGGTGAATAGTATATAGACCCCAAGAGGCACTGAGCCGTGGGAAAACTCCTCTCTCTGTTTATAGTTATTGTAATATAGTCATCAATAAGTTATATTGTGTTATTAATCCCATAAGGTCCTTCCATAACTGTGTAGAATCCATTTAATGTTAATATACAGTGGTTGGGGGTGATGAGAGTTCAGAATATTGGATTTAATAAATACATATTTTTATACATATTATCTCTCACCAATTAATTTCTCCCCTTCGCCACAAATCAGCGTAAGTGGCAGAATCCCCCTCCATGACAGCAAATTGAGTGAGATTCATTTATTTGGGTGTGCTTACCCTTCCTCTCTCCACATCTAATTCCTTTCTTTTGGGAAAGAAAGGAGAAGAGGGAAGGGCATTTTAAAAAAATTGTTATCAGTTCTGTCAAATTTCTCTGAGTCTCTGGAAATTTAAATTAGAGCTGAGACAGTGGGTTTGTTGCTTGTTGGTTGTTTTTTCCCCAAAGGGCTGAATAGAAACTCCTCACAGTTCATCTTTAGCCACATCATTTCAAAACTTAGGCAACAGCAAAAGGGCAGGCCAAGAAAGGAAGACAAATCATATTGGAGGAATGGAAGGGCTTCTAACTGAAGAGAGCACAGAAAGAGTAAACTAGCTGGAGAGCTACCAAAGAAGACATCAGGTGGCCAAGATCTCCACTGAGTGCAGAGATGTGCCATTTATGTGCTCTGTTTTAATGAAGAATCAAAATGGCAGTTCATGAAAGAAGAACCTGAAAATTCACACACCTGGTGAGTTAGAGTGGATCTCTCCCCCAGTTGCAATTCATTGCAACTCAGAATTTTGGAAAGTCAGGGGGAAAAATAAATTGTATTTTTGTACAGTTTAAATATAACAGTATAAGAAGAATCAACTACTACAGAAATGGAATAACTGTAAGGGAGATGAGGAAGGGGTCAAGCAGTAGTGAAGCAGCAAAGCAGCAGCAGACAAAAGAGTGGTGGGGGAAGATGGCAGTTGAGTACAGCAGAAGCAGCAAGGGCAAGATGCAAGCTGTGCTTCCAGACACAAAGCTTTTGATGCTCCAATGACATTATATTAACTCATCCATTGTTGTCATTTTATGCCCTATCCCTGGAATGCTCACTTCTCCACTCAGAGCTTCCAATTCTAAGTTTTTATATCTGAGCTGGAAATCTAGCTCTAAGGGCCACAACACATTAGAATTACTTCAGATTATATTGAGGTGAAGACTTCAGCAGAACCCAAAAAGAGTTTCCCTATTTATAAAGACAATAAGAGCATCCGTATTCACTTCATACAAGTTCATTCATACATTTTTTAAAGGGATAGGCCTTTCTCATGCATCTGGACACCCATCAGTTTCTGTGTGCCATGTCCAAGGAAAATCCCCCAGGGGTGTGCTAGATCACACACCTTCTTTAGCAGTTTTTCACTTTCTCTGAAGCTTTGGCTTGGTATTCTTGCCAAACTCAGATTAGCAAATGAAATTAAATGGAGCTCTGGTCCAGAATGGCAGTTCTCATGCCCCAGATGACCGCAGCAGTATGTGAAAGCAAAGGACATACACATTTATTACAGGAGGACAGGAAAGCAAGAAATCAAGAGTGTGTTAGGCAGATGTCTTCTTATCATTGATACCAAAATAATACACACCCTGTCATGATTTTATCAAGCTCCATTTTGAAAGCAATTAGGATTTGGCTTTTTACCTCTATGGTTATAAATGGGAACATGTTTATTAACCTATCCAATGACTAGGATCATCCTTTTAATTTTCAGTTTTACAAAATATTTTATATGCATTTGTTCTCATTCTAGGCACTTTCTAGCACACAAGCAGCTCTCATTCCCCATGTTTTGGTATTCCCTCTGTGCCATCCTTTGGCTGGACTAAGAGTAAGTCCACTCCCATGTATCTCTGCTCTCCTGACTGTGTGATAGCACAGTCCTGTTCTACACTTGAGCCCTTCCCCTTTCTCACATATAAGCAACCAGAATATCATAGAATCATAGAATCACAGAATGGTGTAAGTTTGAAGAAACCTCAAAGATCATCCAGTTCTCACCCTCTGCCATAGGCAGGGACACCTCACACTAGAACAGGTCACTCAAAGCCTCATCCAACCTGGCCTTGAACACCTCCAGGGACAGAGCAGCCACAACCTCCCTAGGCAACCTGTGCCAGTGTCTCACCACCCTCACTGCAAAGAACTTCTTCCTAACATCTAGTTTAAATTTCCCTTTTTCAAGTTTAAATCCATTACTCCTTGTCCTGTCATTACAAGACCTTGTCAGTAGTCCATCCCCAGCCTTTCTGTAGGCCCTCTTCAGATGCTGGAAGGCCACTACAAGGTCTTCTCAAAGCCTTCTCTTCTCCAGACTGAAGAGCCCCAACTCTTGTAGTCTGTCCTTATAGCAGAGATGCTGCAGCCCTCTGAGCATCTTTGTGGCCTTCCTCTGAACTCACTCCAACAGTTCCATGTCCTTCTTGTGGTGGGGGCTCCGGAACTGCATAGAGTACAGCAGGTGGGTTTGAGGAGAGCAGAGTAAAGGGGCAGAATCCCCTCACTTGCCCTGCTGGCCACGCTTCTCTTGCTGCAGCCCAGCACACAGTTGCTCTCTGGAATGCACTCACACTGCTGGTTCATGTGGAGCTTTCATCACCCCAGACCTCCAAGTCCTTTTCCTCAGGACTTCTCTCAGGCATTCACCACCCAGCCTGTATTTGTTCTTGAGATTGCCTTGACTCAGGTACAGGACCTTACACTTGGTCTTGTTGCACTTCATGAGGTTGACCTGGGCCCACTTCTGCAGGCTGTCCAGGTCCCTCTGGATGGACCCCTGCCCTCCATCAAGTCGACTGTGCCACACAGTTTGGTGTCATCTGCAACTGCTAATTAATTTCAGGTGAAGTTAGGGATGCATCAAAACATTAATTCTTAGTAATAGATACCAAATATCTTCCTGACACATGCCAAGATCTCATCTACTGCTTCACTACCATCTCATTCTTTCTACATGAGCCATCCTTTAAACAATTTCCACTGATTCCCAGTTTATAGCAAAATTCTTAGTAGTCTCTAAGTGAAATGACTTTGTACTTTCCACAAATGTCTGTCACTGCATTCAATCAATAGCAGACTTCTTTTTATTTAAAAAGTGTTAATAGAACTAGTAAGACTTATGGCCAGGGTGGAACTTTGCTAGTAACCCACTTCAATGTTGCCCTTCTCATTTTTTTCTCTTTCAACTAGTGTTTCGATGTCCTGAGCAGTTCTATACAAATGAGTCATTATTATTATAAGTGACCTTGTAATGATTATAATCTTTATATAATAAGTGACCTTATTGTGGAGTTCCAGTATCTGAAGGGGGCCTACAAAAAAGCTGGAGAGGGACTTTTCAGGATATCAGGTAGTGACAAGACAAGGAGCAAAGCTGGAGGTGGGGAGGTTCAGACTGGACGTGAGGAGGAAGTTGCTGAGCATGAGAGTGCTGAGACTCTGGAATGAGTTGCCCAGAGGGGTGGTTGAGGCCCCACATCTGGAGGTGTTTAAGTCCAGGCTGTATGAGGCTGATCTAGGGTAGGGTGTCTGTGCCCAAGGCAGGGGTTTGGAACTAGATGATCCTTGTGGTCCATTCCAACCCTGACTGATTCTATGATTCTATGATTCAATCTTCTCTAACTCAGTTAATTATTTTCTTAAAGGTGTTATACCAAACACTGTGCTGAATACCAAAGAAATGAACACTAGCAAACTGTTTTGTCAAGCAAATTACTAATATTTAGAGAGAAAATTATACACCATGTTTGGCTTAATCTATATCTCCTGAATTCACACTGCCTTTTATCCCTTTCCATTTAGACTCCAAATCTTACCACCTTGTGGTTTTTGTGAAGCCTTTACAATCTGCTACTCTCAGGCTTAACTGGTATCACAGCAGTAGGGGCTTCAGAGAGTGTAAGTGCCTTGGCAGAGAGGAGATTAGGTACAACCAACACTCCCTTTGACAGGTGTTTCTCCTATCTACTTTAAAAAATAATATGGCTGTGAAAATATCCAACTAACCCCACACACTGTTAGACTCCACTTAGAAGTACCTTCCACTGTTCATGCATTTTCTGCAACAAAACAGCAACTTTCTTTCTTGCTCTTTTTCCCTTCAGAGCAGAAAAATATACTTGATCTTTCATTAACAATCTTGCCTTATGGATAGACTGGATATTCCTTTGTCTTCTTTCTTGCAGTTTAAATGAATCCTGCTTTCTCCATCTCTCTTAGCAACATCTTTTACAATCTTTATATATTTATTCACATTCTCTCTGAGAATTTTCCAGTTTGTTTAATAGCATTTCAACTATTATATATGCTAATTTATTCTTTATAGTTTACAGAATAATTTCCCTGCAATCCTGTAATTCCTGTTTCAAGCCAGAATGAAGCTTGGTAACCAGTATAGTTGGTATTTGTTGTGTGACATGTACACAGCAAGTTGTACAAACAAATATAGACAAGATCTGCCTGAGTCTGCTAACCACTGAAGCAAATGTTTGTGTATCAGGCAAATTCATGCACCCACTGCTCATTTGAAGTATTTTGTTTTTATCTTTCCTCTACATATCTGAAACCCAAACCCTACAGACTTAATGACAAGGTTTTAAGTCTGCAGAGTTCTACTGGTTTTGATCATAGAATCATAGAATCAATCAGGTTGGAAGAGACCTCCAAGATCACTGTGTCCAACCTATCACCTAACACCTTCTAATTAACTAAACCGTGGCACTAAGTGCCTCATCCAGCCTCCTTTTAAGCACCTCCAGGGAGAGGGATTCCACCACCTCCTGGGGCAGCCTATTCCAATGCCAATCACTCTTTCTGTGAAGAACTTCCTCCTAACATCCAGCCTATACTTCCCCCTGCCCAGCTTCAGACTGTGTCCCCTCATTCTGTTGCTGGTTGCCTGGGAGAAGAGACATAGAAATCTACATTTTGTAGATATCACTGAATTAACCAGATTGGAAAAGACCTCCAAGATCACTGTGTCCAACCTATCACCTAACACCTTCTAATTAACTAAACCGTGGCACTAAGTGCCTCATCCAGCCTCCTTTTAAGCACCTCCAGGGAGAGGGATTCCACCACCTCCTGGGGCAGCCTATTCCAATGCCAATCACTCTTTCTGTGAAGAACTTCTTCCTAACACCCATCCTAAACCTGCCCTCCCTGCTACAGAGTAAGACTGTGTGCTCTAGTTCTGTCCCTGGTTGCCTGGAAGAGACTAACGGCACCTGGCTACAACCTCCCTTCAGGTAGTTGTAGAGAGCAATAAGGTCTGTCCTGAGCCTCCTCTTCTTTAGACTGAACAACCCCAGCTCCCTCAGCTGCTCCTCATAGAGCTGCTCTACCTCTGTGAACAGCACAAAATTTCTACTGGTTTCCACAATATTCAAAATTACTCAAAGAATATTCAAATACAGTTTCAGTCACTGTGCAACTTTCAGCTTCCAGTCTTCCTGTGAGAAGTCATCAGGGTAATGCAGCAGTGAGTGCAAGCCTAGTCCTGCACTCTCTGAAAGAGGCAGATCTTTGTGAACAGCTGCTGCTCTACTACACTCATGATGCCAGCAAAAGGGCACTTTCCCTTTGGCTGATTCTTGGTTAAAACAAAAGGAAAATGCCTTTCATGACACAGCTGCAGCGGGTGCACCTGTCGGGGAGGCAAGAACCAGCCCTGTAAAAGGGTCTGAGCATGGAGGCAGGAAGGCACAGCAGGGCCTCTGTTTGCTTAGATTGTTAGCACTACATGGAAAAGAATTTAAAATGCTGAGCTATATATATATATGATCTGTCTGTCATTTGGTGACTTGGATATGCAGCTGTGTTCTGGCCTCTACTCCAGTGCACACTTCAAATATTTATACGAAGTAGTCAATTAATACAAATACATAAACACAGCTTGAAACAGGAAGTGACACCCAGAGATCCTATCTTACAAGTAGATGAACGGACATGTAACTTTACTTCTCCATAATTTCATTCTATTTAAAAGAAGGTAGGTATATCAATCCTGTGATTCCACATGCAACAAAAAAAAATGTGATATCCAGGTGATAGAACATAAGGATGGAGACATTTAAAATCATTAGAATACAGACTCTTGGAGACTCATCTTGCAGTTTGAGCCTTGCTGTGGTTTAAGATCTCCCATCTTGTGCTGCAAGGAATTTCTAAGGCTTTTCACACACAGCCTTAGTAAAGTCCTAGTACTTTCCAGATTTTGTCCTTTTTTTAAAGACAAATATCTTGGTTTGGCATCAGATATAATTTCATCTGTCTCACACATTTCTTTTATGCAGCACTGATTTATTTTGGACGTCCTCCTTCTAACCTAATTCAGAGCCTAAATGATAAGTTTAGGAGTTTTTCTTTCACTCCTTTCCATCACAGGAGTAACTAATCCTTTGCTGCCAGATCTGCAAGCACTGTTGCATCAGTTTACAGGCTTGAATTCCCATTTTTTTGTCAAAACAACTGTGATGAAAGTGCTTAGATATCTGATGCAAGAACACAATCCCAAGATGGCAGCTGTACCTTATTAATTACATTTTAACATGAACCCCTCTGTTTACCTGTCTCAGAGAATCCTACAGTTCCCATCGCTGGTCTCCTCAGCTCCTGTGCTGCTCACTGTGTTTATTTTGGCAGTGGGACTTTGAGAGGCTCACTCTCATCTCACCACCTGCTCCCCTGTGCTGAATTGAGATAGACAGGATGCTGTTCTGAAGCAACCACAGATTTTATAGTGAGGATGTGTTTCAGTCCCAGGTAGCTTTCCATATTTCATCCTTTCCAAGGCTCTAGCAAAACAGTGACAGAATGTCTCAGGCCCTGAAACCTGTGGTTCCACGAAAACGTATCATAGAATCATAGAACCAACGAGATTGGAAGAGACCTCCAAGATCATCCAGTCCAACCTAGCATCCAGCCCTATCCACTCAACTAGACCATGGCACTAAATGCTTCATCCAGGCTTTTCCTGAACACCTCCAGGGACGGTGACTCCACCACCTCCCTGGGCAGCCCATTCCAATGCCAATCACTCTCTCTGTCAAGAACTTCCTCCTAACATCCAGCCTGAACCTGCCCTGCCACAGCTTGAGGCTGTGTCCCCTTGTCCTGTTGCTGGTTGTCTGGGAGAAGAGAGCAACCCCCACCTGGCTACAACCACCCTTCAGGTAGTTGTAGACAGCAATGAGGTCACCCCTGAGCCTCCTCTTCTCCAAGATAAACCCCAGCTCTCTCAGCCTCTCTTCATAGGGTTTGTGTTCCAGACCCCTTACCAGCTTCACCACCCTTCTCTGGACATGTTCCAGCACCTCAACATCTCTCTTGAATTGAGGAGCCCAGAAATGGACACAGCACTCAAGGTGTGGCCTGACCAGTGTTGAGTACAGGGGAAGAAGAACCTCCCTCCTCCTGCTGGCCACACTGTCCCTGATCCAGGCCAGGATGCCATTGGCTCTCTTGGCCACCTGGGCACACTGCTGCCTCATCTTCAGCCTACTATCTACCAGTACCCCCAGGTCCCTTCCTGGCTGCTCTCCAGCTACTCTGTCCCCAGCCTGTAGTGCTGCTAGGGGTTGTTGTGGCCAAAGTGCAGAACCCCATACTTGGCCTTGTTAAATCTCATCCCCTTGGCCTCTGCCCACCCATGCAGCCTGTCTAGATCCCTCTGCATGGCTCTCCTACCCTCCAACAGCTCCACACCTGCTCCTAGCTTGGTGTCATCTGCAAACTTACTGATGCTGTACTCAAAAAGGGAAAATTTCTCTCTCCTCCAGCTATGGAAACTCTTTTACTTCAGGTGACTTCCGTATCAATCCTATTTGAAAGCCTCTTCTTGTGCAAGGCTAACAGAGCTTTCAGCTGGTTTTAGCCACCTATTTTCAGAGTGCAATTGCTGATTTTGATATCACTATGGGTCACACTGCCCTTACCCACTTGCACAACCACTTATTTAAGGTGTAATGAAAACTTCACTGTGGAATTTATTCAGACATTCTTCTCTTTCCATCTTCTTCCCTCCCTGCCATTATCTCCTTTCTCTCTCCTTCTCACTTCCCTTCCCTTGCAGGAAGAACAGGAGAGGTGAATGCAGGTCAGAAAGATGTCCTGTTGGGTTGGAAATCATACTGTAAAGTCAGGTCTAGCTTTATTCTTACAGCACCAACCATAAGGACTGCAGCATACTTTCCACTTGGACCTTTGTGCACTGGTTTCCCACTGGTCACGATGTAAGCAACTCATTTGGAATGGAAACACCCTCTGAGGCCTTCCCTTTAATGAAAGCGTATGACCCTGTCCCAGATTAAAATATTATGTTGGTACCTGTCACTTCAGTTGCTTTTTTTTTGTTTGTTCATTTCTTTGGGTTTTGTTTTGGGTTTTTTTTTTTTTGTTACCTAAACATGAAGAACATAGCATTTAGCATAAAGACTCCACTATCTGCTTTCCATCCCTAAATACCTCTGTATTTATTATGATTTATGGTTCACTCGGATGGTGAGCTTGATGTCTTCTCTTCCAGGAAGCAAGCAGTTAAAATTCAATTTGATTCCCAGAAGTTTCATTTATCCCTGTAATTACAGCTTAGAGAGAGAAGGGGGAGGGGGGGAAAAAGGGCAGGAGGAAAATCAAAGTCTCTAAATCCTGGTAGTTTGCTGCTAGCTCCTTTTTGCAGCTGACATTGTATTTACTGATATATTTTAATTCAAGCATGAAAAATTAGTCAAATACCAATAACTTTGTTATCTAGAGCACTGACAAAGGAAATGATGGAGCAATTAAATGGCACATGGAAAGAGGCTCATTAAGGAAATATACCCACTGTTTAACTTCAGTAGCATCTTCAGCCACACCTTGAGTATTGTGTCCAGTTCTGGGCTCCTCAGATCAAGAGAGATGTTGAGGTGCTGGAACGTGTCCAGAGAAGGGCAACAAAGCTGGTAAGGGGCCTAGAACACAAACCCTACGAGGAGAGGCTGAGGGAGCTGGGCTTGTTCAGCCTGGAGAAGAGGAGGCTGAGGGCAGACNGCTTGGTGTCATCTGCTACATGCACCAGCATCCTTTCTTAAGCTAGCATAGTGAGACTAGTTTTCTTCAAGGATCCTAGGATTTTCAGTGATTTATCATCTTCTTGAGCACCAAGTTAACTAGCTATTTGAAAGCACTGTTTGCACATTTCACCGCAATTCTATTCTCCTGTTTGAAGCAAATGGCATTTGTAACAGGTGAGATCAGATAAAGAGCTCTCTAGGCTAAGAATATGCCCTGTCCCTATCTGCAAGCAGATGTCCTGAATAGCTAGATTCTCTTGGGGAATCAATTTCTGCCAGAAGCGGCAAATCTGCCAGTCTGTCAAGCCCACTCAAGTAAACACCTCCCTATATTCACAGGTTATTGTGCCCAAGTCATGTCTGCAGCCACAATTCCCCCACTGTCTATATCTTTCACCACACCCCTTAAGCAGTATGAGAAAATCCAGTTTCTGGCACCAGCCTGTTTATTAGTTTCTTATCATTTGATGTGGGAACTGGATGCCACAAAGCAACCCCACCCCTCCCTTTCCAGTCTATACCAGATTTGTGCATGCAACATTTAACATTAATTTGAAGTAAGAAACCTCAGCCATACATAGGTTGTAAACATTTTAATTTCACAGAGTTATTATTCAGCCAGCATAAAAATGCATGAGTCAGATGTAAAAAAGGATGGTTCAGTAAGCAGTCCCAGCAGGGCAGCAGCACTCTGAACTGCCACCTGGGAAAGTGAGAGCTGGTGAGAGCACCCCTAAACAGGGAGGTGCTGGTTATATCACGCATGACAGAGATGGAAGATGCGTTTCTACAACAGCAACAGCAGTCATGTGTTGCCATCTTCCAAATACATTCTGAACATTAAGTATTAATTCCACGCTCTGTGAAATCTGAAAATGTGTGAAGCAAAAAATAAACAGGGCAGCAGAAACAAAGTGTGAGGTAGAGACAGAGTTACTACAATGTAAACCTCATCATCATCACAAACAGCATCTCTAGCATTGCCTTAACACATTCAGGGCTGGTGGGGTAATGAAGGTCTTAGGAGCAAAAGAAGCAAACATGTAACTTTGGCATTCTTTCCTGCAGCCCTGGGGAGGTCTATGGTTTCAAAATGAAACACTCAGAAACTGTAAGTTTTGGAATCAACCTCACCCCAAGCATTCAAGTTTTGCATCCAATTGATTTATAGCTGGGAGGTCCTATTGATCTGTAGCCTTAATTGAGCACAAAGCTTGATAAATCTGGTGGTACCTGTAATATATGGGGGAGGGGGAGTGATGTGGAAAGGATAAGTGGAAACACAAGAAAATGGGGATTTGACAATTACTTCTGCTTGGAGCCAACAGGGCAGTTCCTGGCACAAAGGTTAGGGACGGCCATAGCACAGAAGTGCTGTCTCTCAGGAGCCTCTTCAGCTGAGTGGAGTCAGTCTTCATTCAGGCCCAGAAATAACAAGTCCTGGAAAGCAGAGTAAAAAGCAGCATCCATCTACACAGCTCAGAGGAAGGTTAGAAAGCAAGGAGGTGGTAATGCTGGAAATGTGGGGAGCAACAATTGCTTGGGAATAAAGGTAAATAAGTTTGGGTAAGATCATGTGAACAATTACTTTCATATGAAAGCAAGGGAAGAAAGGGACTGGTTTAAAAGAGGGTGGATCAGCAGAATTCAGGTTTGTCTGTGATCTGTTGATACAAAGATAGAATCTGTGTAGAGATCCTCAAAAAGTGAAGTGATGGAACAAAGAACATTGTGATAATTAAGAGCTTAGAATATTGCAAATGTAAAGCATCAAGTTCATCTACAGTCTAGCTCATTTCCAACCTTTGTGGATATTCTTGGGATTACAGTATGTATTCTGCCCTGAGAGATGTTTCACTAGCTCTTCAGAGCAAACAATGATTTAAATGTTACTCTGTCCCTACTCATCAATCTCTATACAGAATGGATCCTGTACCCTCCTTCACATCAGAAAGAGTCCTGGGGACACAAACTACATAGACAGTTGTCCTGGGGGTCTGAGTTTCTTTTTAGAAGCCATGAACAACAAGACTGAAACTCAGGCTGGACAGAGTATCTATAGTTATTGCTCTGCGGCTCTATGCCAAGTTACAGTTACATGTCTGATCTCCCAGAAAAACTCTTAGTGCACACTTTGTAGGCAAAACCAGAATGCATAGTTGGCATCTAGATCAATGTTATATATTTCTGTGGCCAAAGGCAGCAAGGCTTTTTTGTGTCAAGAGAGCTGCAGGAAACTACTGTCTCAGTGCTCTGGGTCCTAGCATTTGTGAGGCAATGTGACTTAGCCTAACCTTCTTTCCCTGCAGAGTAAGCTTATACAGGCATTACAAAGTTCGTACACTGGAAAACCAAGGTTTCTGTCATTCACAAATAACACCACCTGAACTAGCATACACTATCAATACAGACTCAGGGAGGAAGTGATAGAAGCCTTATGGAAAATGACTTGAGGGTGCTAAGGGACTGCACTTACAGCCCAGAAGTCCAGTTGCACCCTTCGCTGCATCAAAAGATGCATTGGCAGCATATCCAGAGAGGTGATTCTGCCATTGTACTCTGCTCTGGTGAGACCTCACCTGGAGTACTGCATCCAGGTCTGGAGCCCTCAGTACATGAGGGACATGGACAGGGAGCACCAGTTTCTTTCACACAAACATTTGTGACCAGACTGACCATGCATGTGTGTTTTAGAACAAAGGATTCATATATGTCTTGTCTCATTCCTTCTGCTGTTTCGTCATTCTGTCTTAATTCCAGGAACGTTAGCCCCATAGAGTAAAAGATGCTTGTGTTGTGTAGGAGTTTGCCAACTGAGGCTGGGGTTCTCTTTACTTCCAGGATGAAGATCAGAGCACTAAGCATGCATAGTCCACACAGTTTGAGGAGAAGCAGTCCAGCATCACTCCCAGTGTGTGCAACTCACTGCATTAATGGTGTTTTCTGTGGAAAATTCATGGTTCTTTCCTTGTGTATCTGCTAAAGAAAATAAATGCACTTCCTTGGTGACAAAATGTGGTAAAGTGAATGTCAGTAGGTAAGTGTGGCAGAAGGGTATTCTGCGCCTACGCCGATTGTGGTGGAGGAGAGAAATTAATTGGTGTGAGATAATATTCTATAAAAACATATATTTATTAACTTCAATATTCTGAACTCTCGCCACCCCCGACCACTGAATTTTAATATATTATGTTCATCGTATACAATGAGGATGTTATGTGAGACAGTATCAAAAGCCTTGCTGAAGTCAAGTTAGATGACATCCACAGTTCTTCCTTCATCTACTCATCTGATCATGGTTTCACAGAATCATAGAATCGTAGGATCAACCAGGTTAGAAGAGACCTCCAAGATCATCCAGTCCAACCTATCCTCCAGCCCTATCCAGTCAACTAGACCATGGCACTAAGTGCCTCATCCAGTCTCTTCTTGAACATCTCTAGGGATGGTAACTCCACCACCTCCCTGGGCTGCCCATTCCAATGGCAAATCGCTCTCTCTGGCAAGAACTTCCTCCTAACATCCAGCCTAGACCTCTTCTGGCACAACTTGAGACTGTGTTGTTCACTCTTATCAATAAGGACAAATATTCTTATTATCTTCTCCTTTAAAGTCTGCCTTTTAAAACATTATATTGGAAAATAATCTAGAAAATAGTATCTACTGGAATTTTCTAGGACAGTTAAAATCACTGCAGCTTATTTCAAACTTACTTTTGCAATTGTTCCAATGAAACTAATTTCTATCAGTTGAATGATAGTGCATTCAATAACAGCACAAAATCCTGTTTGATTTAATGTTGATATTGAAATGTAATATCACCACTGCGTTAACTATGTTTTCCCCTGTTTAATTCCTCAAGGCAGTGTTTTCCTCACAATGTAAAAACCCATTTTAAACTACCAATTCGTACTGCCAGAGGGCAATGTGATAAGCTTGATTTTACAACGTACATTTAGGATGAAATAGTGATCTCTAAAAGAATCTTTCGTATTAAAACCCCTTTTTACAAAACTCAAGATACATTCTCAATTATTCAACACTTTCATCACTCTGCCTTCCACAGAAAAGAAGCTGTACTGCATATCAGTATACTAAGGAGTCACCAAACTGCAAAAGAGGGCAGTCTGGAGGAACTGATATCAACAGTCTAGAGCATCAGTAACAATTCCTGTTGATTGTAACTCACTGAACTTGTACTCCGAGGTAGTGTGTAATGCCGAGGGTCTAAAGGAGTGTTGTGGAGGGCCCATAGGCCTGAAAATAGACTTACATATGCCTTGCCTGCATAAAAACGTTTTTCTGCTCATAGTCAGGGGTGAGCACATGGCCAGCACAGAGGGGCACAATGGGCCTGGTGCCACGTGGAGTCTGGCCTGCCCAGGCTTTAGGTTGTGTAAGCCCCCACATGCTCAGCTCATGCTTGCTGAGTGCTAGGCCCATGTGAGCCCAATATTTGGACAGTCCAGGCCTGTGGCTCCTTGCCTATTATGGTAAGGTTGCCTGACTGCCAACCTGGTTGGTCGTTGTGTGGCCAATGAGACCATTGATCTCGGCCCACATTTGATGACTAGAGATGCACAGGCTCCCATGCCAGTGCATTCGCTCACAGCTCACTCACCCACGTGTTCATTGACTCGCTCAGTAGCCTGCATACTTACTTGCAGAGCTCACCTAAGGCTGCCTTTACGGAGCTCAGACTCCCCGTGCAGCAGTGCATCCCGCTGCACGCCCATTGCCTTACTGTCTGGTGTGTGCCATTGCCATGAGCTACCAGGAGCAGACCCACTTGTCTGCATGGGATTGTATTTCCTCTGCACCTGCAAATCCTGCCTACGAGTTCTCTGGACACGGCAGCCAGAAGGAGCCAGCAGCACAAGGTCAGAGACTATTGCCCCTGAAGCCAGGAGTATTCCAGCCTCGGAGTCCACGGACGGAGACCCTGAGGAGCTGGACACTTTACATAGGCTGTGGCATAGCCCAGAGGGTGATTTATAATTAATCAAAATAGTGAGTAAATACCTCTCTAATTAATTCCTATTGTGCCTGCCATAGAGCAGAAAGCTTTCAGCCCACCCTGCTGGGCAAACAGTATATAGACCCCAAGCGGCATTAGCCGTGGGGAAAACTCTCTCTGTTTAATATTCTGAATGTACACTAGTTGTTATCATAGTCACAGTTTGATATATATTCCCATCATGTCTTCATAACCATGTAGAATAGATATTAATATTATAAGTTCAGTGGTTGGGGGTGGTGAGAGTTCAAATACTGAAGTTAATAAATACATATATTTTTATAAATATCCTCTCACATTAATTAATTTCTCTCCTCCATGACAAGGAGAAAGAGAATCATAGAATAAGCTAGGTTGGAAGAGACCTCACAGATCATCCAGTTCAACCTATCACCCAGCCCTACCCCATCAACTGGACCATGGCATTAAGTGCCTCATCCAGGCTTTTCTTCAACACCTCCAGGGACAGCGACTCCACCACCTTCCTGGGCAGTCCATTCCAATGGCAAATTACTCTCTCTGTGATGAACCATAGCTATGCTATTTCAGTGTATTTTTTGGGAGAAGGGGGGAATGTGTTCAACTAACTGTAGCTAAAGGTGAACTTCAGTTAATTCTGAATATCTTTTGATGTGTAACAATCAGCTATAACAGCCTATGATGCCTTTACTACTGCTGGCAAGAAATTTATGCACAAATCTATGCATAAATTTAGGCGCAAGTCTTCCAAACTTGTGTATGCAAAATACTGCCTTATACAAGAAACCCAAAACTGGGTTCATTATGGAACTGACCATTTAGTTAAACCTAATGAGGCTCATATGCAGCTGACTAAAAACGTTGATCAAAAACAGGGAGGAAAGAACTACAGAGAAACTGGTGGCTAAAATGAGGAGACCATTTCAGAGATTATGTTTATTCTTACAAAACTGAGACCGGGCTCCTAAATCAATGTAATTTGTCTGCAGAGCAAACAAAATTCAGACTTCGGTAAACAAAGAAATGCTATGTGGGGGCAGGCTTGTAAGAAGATCCTTCTAAGAAAGACAGAAATACCATAATTTAGAAAATAGGATTTTATGCAGAATCATCATCTAGACAGTATTGATGTCGTTTTGAGAGATTATTCAGGTCAGTTGAGAAAAGGAAAACATTGACTCAAAACCAACCACAACAGTAGGAAGCTCCAGGCTTCTTATGTTGAGACTACAGGAGTACCAGTTTATGACAAAAGCCCCACAGTTATTTGAATTGTGTAATGGTTCCAAAAGAAACCAACTATTTTCCCATATATGATCCTGGGTTGGTGCGATCCTAAGCACAAATCCAGGTTGGGCGACGAATGGCTGAGATCAGCCTGGGGGTCTGGGGTGATGAAAAGCTCAACATGAACTGGCAGTGTGCATATGCAGCCCAAACAGCAGTCGTGTGCTGGGCTGCAGCAAGAGAAGTGTGGGCAGCAGGGCAAGGGAGGGGATTCTGCCCCTTTACTCTGCTCTCGTCAGACTCCACCTGGAGTACTGTGTGCAGTTCTGGAGCCCCCAGCACACAAAGGACATGGAACTGCTGGAGCCAGTCCAGAGGAGGTCATCAAGATGATCAGAGGGCTGCAGCAGCTCTGCTATGAGGACAGACTGAGAGGGTTGGGGTTCTTCAGCCTGGAGAAGTGAAGGTTTCAAGATCTTATAGTGGCTTTCCAGTATCTGAAGGACACCTACAGGAAGGCTGGAGAAGGGCTATTGACAAGGTCTTGTAATGACAGGGCAAGGAGTAATGAGTTTACTCTTGAAGAGGGCAGATTTAAACTAGATTCTAGGCAAATGTTCTTTGCAGTGAGCATGGTGAGACATTGACACAGGTTGCCCAGGGCAGTTGTGGCTGCTCTGTCCCTGGAGATGTTCAAGGATAGGTTGGATGAGGCCTTGAGTGACCTGTTCTAGTGTGAGGTGTCCCTACCTATGGCAGGGGGTTAGAACTAGATCATCTTTCAGGTCCCTTCCAACCTAAACCATTCTGTGATTCTATGATTCTACATGAAAATCACTATTACAGAGATTAAACTCTTCCTAGTCTCAGTATGGTAACATTTATAGTAATATAATTAATAAGGGTCAGAGAGCCAGATGGGACCTCTTGCTGAAACTTAAGAAACCTTAATTTGTGGACATGCAGTACAAAATTAGGAAGATAAGATACAGGAATAACGTGCTATCAATGAGGATGGAAATTACTTTCCATTCATAGGTCTGCGGAGCTCCCACAGCCTGATACTGAGTACTTACTTTGTACAGACAGACAGGAGTTTCTGGGAAAAGGCTTATCACTCAAAAGAAAGTCAGATAATAATGACTGCAAGCTTTGTACAATGTAAATACGCTCATCAGAGAGAATCAGGAGAGAAAGAGCTGAGGGAGGGACAGAATCACAGCAATGCCGATGTCTTGCTTTTAGATATTGTCTTCCATCTCATGAAAGAATTTTCCAAAAGGTGAGAAAACATCTGAGAAAATGGTCACACCATGAATCAAAGATTCAGGGACAGAAAGCTACCTCCACAACCACCTGATTTACCCCCTGATCAATGATTAGTACTTACTAAAAGTACTGCTTTCACATTAGACGTTTCTTGTCACTGGGAGAGGCTAATACCAGAGCTTGCTAAACTCCCAGCTGCAGTGAGAGGAAGGCGTTTAGAATGTTGCTGAGTTGTGTTTGGTGTGTTGCACTCTGTGATCTGAAAACATCTTTTGTGCAAGCTGAATTCACATCCATCAGAAAGTTCCGCTCAGCCACTAGTTGCCGCATGTGCAAAGCGTATGCTCCTGTCGCATGTGGGGGTGGCACAGGCAAATTCAGTTTATAGAAGGGTTGCCTGACACTCAGAATCAGCACAGGCTTCAGCAGGTTTGAAGAAAGTTTGCACACACTAGTACCATGTTCAAGCAAGGCCTGCAAGTATTCTGCAGTGCCACGCCCCACACAGTAAAGAAAACTTGCTGTAACTGGAAGGTGAATTCGACCTATACTCTGGGCTGCAAGCTACTCCTGCATTTCAGTTTAACTCAGCACAATTTGATCTCCAAGAAATACTATGTGATGAGGACGGGAAAAAATGAAGAAAGCCATTCAGAAACATATGGTCTAGCTGTAATCCTCCACCACTTGATGTTTAAGTCAAAATAGAGCATCTTCAGAACACACTGCAGTGAGAAAATGCTGACAGATGCAACTACTTTCTCACTTTTAATCTTCCAAAGTTGTCTTACCTTTAGCTCTCCTACCTCTAGAGTGCAGTATTGGACAGTTAAAGTGGACTGGAATCCTCTTGCAACAGGACAGAGTAAGACGCCCCTAAATGTGGTTGGTTTTGCACTAGTCGAGCTTGACAGGAGCTGCTTTTTTACTATTTTCTAAGTCTTTTTGGAGGAGAAAGTTCTAGTACTATTTACAGTTTCCTAGAAACTATAATACTATTTACAGTTTGCTACCCTGAAGCACTCAGTGTTCCTGAAGTATGTGTCAGGTTTTCTATAGCCTGGACACCTAAAGCTCCGATACACACAGCAAACCATAAAGAGTCTCAACTTTGCATCATACACTGTTCTTTCCCTGTAAACTGTCTCTCACCTGAATGAGAAACTTAGTAAGAATTGCACAGGATTTTCTAGTCAGAAATAGTGGCCTGATTCTCTCATACATACGAACAATTCTTTCCAAACATCATCCTTACAGAGTTTGAGTCATACTCACAGTATGAACAGAGGAGGGTGCCAAAGGTTAGCTGTAGTAACAGAGAGGTGGTGGGGGACAATGGGAAAGTTAGCTGACACTTAGAGCAATGAACAAATACAGTACATCTACGGCTGCAAGTTTAGAACTTTTGAGGTGAGCTATGCATGTCCAGCAGCAGGTAGTACAACTGCTAAGGTAGCTCAAGTTTGAGTCTGTGTGCCTCCTGGGACTACCCTTCAAACCAGAGAACGGCTCAGAAAAACTACAATAAATGTAGCAGGAGTGTAGATAGCAGGATCGGGAATATATAGGATCTCACAAGCTTCTGAGCTAAACCCACACCAGGCAACCAGCAATATAACAAGGGGACACAGTCTCAAGTTGTGCCGGGGGAGGTACAGGCTGGATGTCAGGAGGAAGTTCTTGACAGAGAGAGTGATTGGCATTGGAATGGGCTGCCCAGGGAGGTGGTGGAGTCGCTGTCCCTGGAGGTGTTCAAGAAAAGCCTGAATGAGGCATTTAGTGCCATGGTCTAGTTGACTGGCTAGGGCTGGATGATAGGTTGGACTGGATGGTCTTGGAGTTCTCTTCCAACCTGGTTAATTCTATGATTCTATGGTTCTAAGCCCTTCCTGGGTTATTCTCTTCAAAACAAATACTTTAAATCTAAAAAAGCCCTCTACCTGTAGCCTTAAGGATGAGTTAACTCATATTTTAACCACTTTATTTGGAGTACCAGTTGATGTTTAAGTTCCTTAATACTGTTCATCATTCCCAGCTTCTCCCTGTAATCTTGGCAGAATCACCACTTCTCTTAGAGGACTGACTTTGAAGGCTATTTGAGTAAGAGTTTAAGAGCTGCACTTTTAACACTCTCCCAAGCTATCAATATAGCTTAATTAAACTTAGACAACCCTTCTTATTCTTGCCCAATCTGGGGAGGAGGGTGAAAGGAGTTTGGAGCTCCCCACTACAGCCACCTGTGTAGAAATCTAGAGCACCATCTTGGAGAACTGCTGTGGTCTCACTACAAAACTGCTTTCACTATGCAACATTACATATAAACCTGTTCATGTCAAAGAACTATTTATCTCTGTTATCTGACACCAAAAGCGTGCACTCTAGCAGCCCCTATAAGGGTTGAACAGTCATCATAGGCAAAGAAAGGCAGATAAATTCCAATAACTTTACCCTCTTTTTGGCAGCAGGTAAATCTGATAGATGTTGTACAGGAAAGATTGTTTTTCCCTTGGTGGGGTTTTGTTTATCATGCACAGGTGAATCCCACATAATGAACGTGATATCTAGAACTATGAACTGCAGTATTACGTTACAGTTCTGCAGTGTTAGATCCATCTAGTAGAAATACATTAGCATTATCCTGACCCATCAATGGCATCCTGGGATGTCAGTTCTTACCACAGCTTGTTTGTGCCATTGCTCAACCATTAGTGATGGAAATAATTCTGGTTTTCCAGTACATTGTGAAGTAACTAAAGTTCAACTTTAACTTACAAACATTTAAATGTCTCATTTTGGACAGGTTGTTTTAGATGAGTCCACTTTAATCTCAGTGTTTTTTATGATAGAAGGCAAGATTAAGAAAGACCTGATACTTAACCTTTAAATAGCACAATGCATAAAATTCACTCTCTTGGTACTTCAATAGTCTCTACTGACGTGATCAAAGTCTGTGGTTGGAAACATATCAAGACTGGATTCCAAGACAGTGAAAGCACCAGGATAATAGGCTATTTCCAGAAGTTATAGTAAAGAAGCACTCTACAAGCTACAGTGATTATCCTCTGGTACTAACTTCCACCCTTTCCCCACCCAGACACAACTTTTGGCTGTATCATATGATTTGAACTAGACAGCATTGACTGTTTAAATGGCACTTCTTCCCCAGGGAAGGATCTTGTCTCTGAAAAGATGATAAGGTGATAGAATCATAGAATCTTAGAATGGTTTAGGTTGGAAGGGACCTCAAGGATCATCCAGCTCCAACCCCCTGCCATAGGCAGGGACACCTCCCACTAGAGCAGGCTGCTCAAGGCCTCATCCAGCCTGGCCTTAAACGCCTCCAGGGAGGAAGCATCCACAACCTCCCTGGGCAACCCGTTCCAGTGTCTCACCACCCTCACTGTGAAGAACTTCCTCCTAACATCCAGTCTAAATCTCCCCTCTTCCAGCTTAAACCCATTCCCCCTCGTCCTGACATTACTAGACCTTGTAAATAGTCCCTCCCCAGCCTTCCTGTAGGCTCCCTTCAGATACTGGAAAGCCATAATTATATCATCTCTGAAAAGATGATAAGGCTGCAAGAATATGACCTATACTGGTGATCCAACACAGCTATTAGAAGAATATTGACCTTTTTCAGCAAATGCAAGCCAACAAAGAAAAAGAGGAGCCTAGAGAAATCAGAGCTTATAAGAATACACTATCAAAGTAAAAACAAAATAAAACAAAAAGCTGAAAGTGACAGAAGAAATCTTATTTAGAGGCATATAGAAGGTATTTCTCCAAGGCACAGAATTCACTTGGCTGGACTAGTATTTTAAACTAATGATCAAGTTGTTTAGTAGCACAGAAACACTGTTAAGAGATTGGCTATAATTACTCAGCTGAAAATTTCATTGCACAGCATGAATGAGAAGCACAAGAGGGATGAAGTACACAGAAAACAAGATTATAGCAATGCCATTAGTTTGCAGAATATTCAACATTAGACAGACACTGCTCTCTGCTTCCGTGAATGACTGATTGAGCTGCTCTTAGAGGTAAGCAGTTTCTCAAATCACAAGTGTCATTAATCATTTCCATGCCTTTTCCCACCTCTTGTGTAGGCTTCTCTTCTCATTACACATCTTCCTCGGTTCCTCCAGCCTCTAATGTCTGGTCCTAACCACTTCAGGTGATTCTGCACTGAATGCATTTAGAGACACTAAAGGGATAAATCCATAAAGGAGATTACTGAGTCTAGGTGGTGGTTATAAGGAACAGAAGATACATGAAATTTTCAGCTGCTTTTGCCTCTTACAATGATTTCCTCTTTGCTTCTACATTTGAGTTCTGCTCTATAGCATCTCAGAGATAGTCTAGCAACCTATCTGTCACTGACCTGCATGACCACAACCACTAAGGTCAGATTGTATCTTAAGATACTTGACTTCCTATTCAGACACAGAAGGATACTGTTGTCATGGATAAAAGACCCCCATTTGCAATACAGACTTCTAAATTGATTAATATGTTTTGTTATCCAGTTGGCAGCCAGTCCCTAGTGATGTGCCCAGGCATCAGAGTTGGACCCAGTTCTGTTCAATATCTTTATTGATGATGTGGATGAGGGGATCGAGTCCAGCATCATTAAGTTTGCAGATGACACCAAGCTAGGAGCAGGTGTGGAGCTGTTGGAAGGTAGGAGAGCCCTGCAGAGGGACAGGCTGAATGGGTGGGCAGAGGCCAATGGGATGAGATTTAACAAGACCGAGTGCAGGGTTCTACACTTTGGCCACAACAACCTCAAGCAGTGCTACAGGCTGGGGACAGAGTGGCTGGACAGCAGCCAGGAAGAAAGGGACCTGGGGATTCTGGTAGATAGTAGCTGAAGGTGAGCCAGCAGTGTGCCCAGGTGGACAAGAAAGCCAGTGGCATCCTGGCCTGGATCAGGAACAGTGTGGCCACTAGGACGAGGGAGGTTATTCTTCCCCTGTACTCAACACTGGTCAGGCCACATGTTGAGTCCTGTGTCCAGTTCTGGGCTCCTCAATTCAAGAGAGATGTTGAGATACTGTAAGGTGTCCAGAGAAGGGCAAGAAAGCTGATGAGGGGCCTGGAACACAGCCCTGTGAGGAGAGGCTGAGGGAGCTGGGAGTGTTTAGGCTGGAGCAGGCTAAGGGCAGACCTCATTGCTGTCTACAATTACTTGAAGGTAGGCTGTAGCCAGGTGGGGTTNGGTTTTTTTGTTTTTTTGTTTTTTTTACTTTAGGAAAAGGTAAATGTGTGTGTGATTTATTCAAATTTCTGCACACTTTCCTGAAATGAAAAGGAAATATGTGTATATATATATCTATATTTATCTATACACACACACACGTAATATCTATTTATATATTTATATACACACACATACATATTTATATATATATATATATATGCACGCACATATATATGTATTCAAATTAGAGTCTGAAAACATTTTTTTAATGTAGTGGAAATTACTCAAATTACATATCCTTTAGGATCTCTTGGAGCTGCTAAGCTTCAGTTCCATCAGACTTTATGTTGCTTTTATCACTCTTCATGACATTCCTTCACACACTGCTAGTATCTGTTCTAGATAATTACCATTTAATTGAAATAATAACTTTTTAAAGGGTCCTGTGTTTTTTCATTACTGAGTAGAAAGACAAGCAGGAAAACAGAGACATCTGCACAGAAAATCACCTGTTGCCATGAGTCTGTCTGGCAACCTCATTCCAGGAGCATCTGGGAAGACAGAACTATCCCTGTTTGTTGTAAAGCAGCTTGAATGAATTTTCAGTGATGCCTGCTAAGTGTCACACAGAGCAGCGTGGATCTCCTCTGTCAAAATGAGCGAAGTAATAGAGAGCCTTATTGGAGAGCACTTGCATATAAATGCCTGGAGCATAGGGTAACATCCTTTTGAAAGTGCACACTGTTTACTCTGTTCATTATCCATGTGTATATGGACAATAGCAACATTCTGATTCAGCTGACTTGTTATAATTCAGAGGATTTTATTAAGTCAGGAATGCAATCACCTTTGTCACAACAGATAAAAACATCTATTGTCTAACTATTGTAACCTATCAGTAAACTATACTTCTGCTGATCCACTGACTGCATCAGATTCCACATAGTAATAATCATCCGAGTTATTGATGTGCAAACCAAGTGGTGTAGTGAACTTTCACACAGTTGACAAGTAGCAAAGGCAGCTTATTAGTTTCAGAACTATCAGTTCACTAAGTAGATGGAGATATTCTGGTCTTGCCTATGTCACTTAGAGATTCTTATCATGCCATTAGCCATTGCAATGGGCTGCCCAGGGAGGTGGTGGAGTCACCATCCCTGGAGGTGTTCAGGAAAAGACTGGATGAGGCACTTAGTGCCATGGTCTAGTTGATTGGATAGGGCTGGATGATAGGTTAGACTGGATCATATTAGAGGTCTCTTCCAGCCTGGTTGTTTCTATGATTCTATGATCATATTAACTTCTGTAAGAGTAGTTGGTCTGCTTGAATTTGTCAAGAGCTTCAGAAAGCACTCCATGTAGAAACAGGAGACTCATCATCTGTGCTCTACTTTACTGCATCTGTTGCAGTGGGGTGTTCTGCCATCTACGCCAATTGTGGTGGAGGGGAGAAATTAATGGTGCAAGGTAATATTCTATAAAAATATGTAATTTATTAACTTTAATATTCTGAACTCTCACCACCCTCAACCACTGGATTTTAATATTAATATCTGTTCTACATGGTTATGAGGGTTGGGACACCTTTGTTCTGAAGAAAGGATGAGAGTTGGGATAATTCAAGAGAGATGTTGAGGTACTGGAAGGTGTCCAGAGAAGGACAGCAAGGCTGGGGAGGGGCCTGGAGCAGAGCCCTGTGAGGAGAGGCTGAGGGAGCTGGAGGTGTGCAGCCTGCAGAAGAGGAGGCTCAGGGCACAGCTCATTGCTGTCTGCAGCTACCTGAAGGGTTGATTCTATGATTCTATGATTCTATGATTATGGGAATAACGTCAAACAGTAACTATTACAATAACTAGCAAACATTCAAACTATCAACAGAGAGAAGATTTTTCCCCGCAGCTTAATACCGCTTGGGGTCAATATGCTGCTTGCCCAGTAGGTGGGCTGAAAGCTCTTTCTGCTCTATGGCAGGAGGCAATAGAAATTACAGAGGCATTAAAGCACTCACAATTCTTATTAATTATCAATCACCCTCCGGGGCTACGTCACAGCCTATTACTAGTGTCCAAACTTCAGGGGAGTCTGCCCGTGGACATCGAGGATGGAATTCTCCTGGCTTGAGGAGAAAGGAGAATCTTCCTGGCTTCTGGGGAAAGGACAGTCTCTGACCTTGTTCTCCTGGCTTCTTCTGGACACTCTGTCCAGGGACTCTTAATGCGAGATCTCAGGTGCAGATGGAGTACGATGCTGTGCAGTCTCAGCATGATGTAACGCTGGCCACAGAGGCCAATCGCATGCAGACAAGTGGGTCTGCTCCTGGTAACTTCGTGGCACTGGAGCTTACCAGGCAGTGATAAGGCAGTGGGTGTGCAATAGTGTGCATGGCTGCATGGAAGACTGAGCTCTGTAGATACAGGCAGGCAATACAGGATCTTGTCCTGGTAACTCGTTGCAGTGGCGTGCAGGTATGCACAGCTGCCTGGGAGTCTGAGCTCCATAGATAAAGGCAAATGCACTGCAGGTGGGTGCTGTGGGTGAACAGGCAGGCAAGCATAAGCAGGCATAAGCAAAAAGCAGTGCTAGTGAATCTAAGCACCTTGTTTACATGTGTACCCCTATTTATCAAATGTGGGCCGAGATTAAAGGCCCTTTGGCCACCACAATGACCAATCAGCTTTTGGCAGTCAGCCAAACATACCATAATAGGGAAAAGCCACAAGCCTGGACCTCCCTAATATGGGGATAGCATGGGCCTAGCACCCAGAAAGCATGAGCTGGGCACATGGACTTATGCAACCATGTTTACATGATCAGGGGCCCTGGGCAGGCCAGACTTTATGGCACCAGGTTTGTTATGCCCCTTTGTGTTCATTTTATGTGTTTACCTCTGGTTTGGACAGAAAACATGTCCAGGCAAGGCACAAATAAGCCTATTTTCGGGCCTATGGGCCCTCCACGACAACATCTCACTCTGATGACTCATTTCCATCCTCTGTACCATAATTTGTGAACTCAACACAAGCAATCTCAAGATTTCTGAGGCCAAGGGGACTGTTATATTAAACCCAGTGATGAGTGTTTGCTTAAACATATCTTCCACATAATTTATTGTATAAGACAATTTTATTCATCATCTTCTAAGATCTACAGGTGGGAGATGAAGTATAAAAGCAATTGTAATTATAGAAAAACTCATTTAAATCAAGAAAGGAAGAATTAAACTGTGCATCCTTGCTGATCTCTCTCCTAACTCACTAACCTTTTATTTTAATTACTTATGCTGGCTGATCGGAATATTTTAATGAGAAAAATTACATTATAGGCTGGGAAAAGAAAATAGCGGTGTCTAATTCACCCATAGGTTTGCTGAGACGTATAAAAACAAAGACAGAAACATAGATAATGCAGTCTGAGTCTGTTTCTCCATGGCTTCTGCTGTGCTAACTGCTTCTAGCTCGATCTGTGTAACCCAACTAATCATTCTGCTTCTAACCCCTCTTGCCGATCCTTCCTATTCACCTTGCCAGTAAGGCAGACTCTGAGATAAAAGAGGGGGAGTGGAAAGAAGGTGGAAAGGTGGTTGGGAGCCCCTCCTGGGCACTCTGATTGCTGGGAGGGCTGTTGTGTTTCTGTATTACTTTCAATTTGTATACTACTGTATGTAACTGTAAGTATTTGTAAATATCTGCTTCTGTCTTGTGCTAAGCTGTGAATATCACAGTATCACAGTCTCACAGTAT